>CM042157.1:87174289-87203390 GCA_023376005.1 Doryteuthis pealeii | reverse complement strand
CCTATAGAAACTTCGACCTCAGATGTGAACTCCAGATAAACTAAAATGCAAATGTTTTAAAAAGAAAGGAGGCATCTCAACACTCTCAATGGACTTCTCTTCTCGATTTCGACGCATGAGGGTTATCCAATGAACAACCCACCACAGTGTTTTTGCTTATAGTGATGAAGGCCTTGTTTTGGCCAGTTCGTTGGCAAAGAATTGGTGCAAAAGGAAGGCCACAAACCCAATCAACGACTGATCTCAAGCTTTCAAATTCAGAGTTTACCTTCTCCTAGACTGCTTACCTATCAAAGGTTAAAGAAACCTAGCCTTCCCTACTATTTTACTGTGACCAGACTGAAAGGCAGCCCTATGAACAAGCGGAATTCCCAGCCCCACAAACAAAGCGCGTCAGGATATGTTTGGCCTGTGGCGAGCGGCTACGGATACTTGAACTCGCTACCTCCTCGTAGCTGAAGTATTGTTAGTAGACACCAAATAAAGTACATCCGAATTTCCACAAGCGCATCCGAACGAGCAGAAGTAAAGACGGACTGTCGCTGACAGGGCGAGTTGAGGAAGAAAGTGTTTGGACGGCAAGTGAAATCTGACGACTGCTATTTGAAGTGAGAATGGCGTGTTCGGTTGGAAAGGAATTGCATTTCGTTTGCTGGAGGGGACTTGCAAAGGATTGATATTATCTTGATTATTTGGACCTTTCAAAAGTTTACCATAGCTGGAAAAAGAAGTATGGATTCATACCTTTCCCAATGGTAGTAATGCTTATTGAAATGCAAACAGCCTTGTCTAGGATTTGAACTGCGGTCGGTGAATCCGTTTCCTACGAAAGCATGTCAAATAATATGAGTGTTTAACTGGAATCAATCTCAAGCTTTGAACCACGCATTTCCATTTATCTTACTTGTCTGGTTCGTTGTGGAATAGGAGTGGGGAGAGGTAATTTCACTCGCGAACAAAAAATAAAATAAAATAAAACAAAATTAATGAAACTAGTACAAAATAAAAAACACCCTCCGGGCGATGTAAAAATAGATTTTTGAAATATATTGCCTGAGAGGTGGGAATAAAAATTCAATGTCAGCGAGTTTGTACCCTAAGTAAGTAAAATCATCAAATTCATTAAAGGATTAGAAAATAAACAATTTGAAAAGTAAACTTTAAATATGTATTAAAATAAAACAAACTATATATATGTTGTTGATTTTGATTCTCAAGCACCTCCTCATCATTCAAACAGTGCAGCAAGCAGCCAGAAGATCACTACTACTATTCACGGTCTTGAAGAAGGGATGTCACTATCCTGAAAATTACCACTACGTTCTAAATAAAAGAAACTAAAAAAAAAAACTACCGAGTTTCTTATATTATTCCTAGATCAACATATTATGGTAACAAATTTTCATAATATAGCACTTTAATGCTTCACACTAATGCCCAAACCTGGTATTATGTACTTCCAAAAAACAGATACAGATACAAAAAATATCTCAAATATACATACAAACTATATATAGATATATAATAAAGTCATGTATTTATTAAAACTTCTGTTAAAAAACATGAAGGACTGTCTAATGCTGCATGTTCAAATTTGAGTGTATTTATTCTATGTTATTGACGATTTTGGGTATGTGACGTAAGCAGTGACGTAATTTTGTTACAGACAAAACCGGAAGCGAATCTCCATTATTTATCGATAATTATGTTCAATATATCTAACTCTGGTTTCGATCGGGGGGTCTAGTGGCTTCGGCACTGGACCTTATAAGTTAAACATCGGTTGATCCCAGGGCGCATCCCCTAGGTAACACCGCTCTTGATTTAAAGGGGCAGGATCTGGGTTTATTGCCAAGTGTCCTGAAGCGCCCCTTGATGGGGAATGCCGACGAGATCAACGCACCGCCACCATGAGTATCGGCTTGTTGGTAGTCCCACATTAATAGGGCATTGTGCCTAACCCGTACACGTGGGTACATGGTAAATATCTAATACCACAGTCTTGCGAAACAATAACAGAATCGTTTTGAACCAAGAGTGTACCGGCCAAGCCATGTGTGAAAGTACTTCTACTCTAACAGCACGGTAACGTCAATTTAAACTATCCGTAAGTTTGGCAATTTTCGTTTACTGACGATCGGTGTTCAAACGTTAGTGTTTACTTTATTCATCTTATGAAATATATCAATATATATTTACCAACCCCCTCCGCACGGGCAGGATGTGACACAAGGTCAATTTTTAAGCGGGGTTCAACAGGTTTAAATTCAGAGTTTTCCTTCTCCTAGACCGGTTGCCTAACCCAGGTTAAAGAGCCCAGTCTGCCCAACTATTTATCCATAGCTGGTAGGGAGAGTAGAATTCATACCTTTCCAAGGGTATTAGCGCTAAGTGAAATGCAATACCACGTCCAGGATTGAACTTGGGGCGACGATTTCATTTCCCATGACTTTAACCATTACACCGCGCCTTCCATATGAAATATATCAATATAGACTATGGGCCCGGGGTGAATTACATTACTCCCACTAAATGAAATTTACTCGGAAAATAAGATCTTACCTGCGCTAGACTGATATCCACTATACTAGATCCTCCACCAAAACGAAAAAAAAGAAGAAAATCTGGGATTTGAAGAGGAGGGAAACTCAAATCCAGTTATCTTAATTTCAAGTGGAACAATTGTATAGAGAATTGATGTACATCTCCCCCACCAAACTAAACCTGATTGTATTTTTCCTATAGCATGATAACACAATGAAATATTTACTATAACTTTGAATCAGTAAGAATGTAGATTTAGTATGAAAAAAACGAAAAGAAAAAATTGATTGAGCTTCCATTTTATTCATTGTTTATTTTTTTTAGTAAGAAACGCCGAAAATGGCCAGTAGAATTTTAACGTCATTTCATAATGATATGTAATTTTTAAATGTATTCGATAATATGAATCAAAGTCTTCATTATTTTTGCTCAAAAACCAAGCCCAGGTGATATTTAATATGTATTATATTTACTTTTTCGTTAATTGTTTTATTTTCGAAGTTTCCTCCGGACATGCACATATACTCAACTGCCCTTTATCAATTCTCACAGACAAGTTAAAGAGAAGTACTTCCAGGCCGTTATCGTATCAGTGCTGTTGTATGGTGCACCACCTGGACCCTAACGAAACGACTAGAGAATAAACTAGATGGAGCTGCACAAGAATGCTGCGGGTGATCCTGAACAAGACGTGGAAACAGCACTCCACGAGAAAGCAGCTGTATGGCCACCTGTCACATATCACCCAAACCATCGAGTAAGACGGACAAGACACGCGGGACACTGCTGGAGAAGCAAGGACGAACTCATAAGCGATGTCCTCCTGTGGAAGCCAGCACATGGGCACGCCAGTGTGGGCCGACCAGCAAAGACGTACATTGATCAGCTCTGTGCGGATACAGGATACTGCCATAGAGGACCTCTCGAGAATGATGAACGATAGGGACGGGTGGAGAGAGATTGTCATGGATATCCGTGCTAAAGCGCGACATGATGATGATGATGATGATGATGATATATATATATATATATATATATAATATATATATATATGGCTAGGTGCCGGACTGACACCCAAGCAACCGGAGTTCAATTCCGGCTGTAGGTAGCTTACAAAATGTCTAAGCCGCCACTTGAGCCGCACTAGAAGAGACCTTGATAAGTCCGAAAACAACGTGTCTGTGGATGACCATATAATATATATATATATATATTATATATATATATATATATATAGTGATGCTGATAGCTTTTTGATTTAGTGTGTCCTGGGACACACATATTTGCTTTGAATGAGTCCCTAGGAAAATGTATGGGTCTCAACTAAAGGTAAATCTTGTTTACCAAAACTAAACTCATTTCCACTATACCAAACCTGCAAACGAAAAACGAAATGGATTTGTGGGTAAGAGAAACCTTAAAGCCAATAACTTTTCTTTCGATTGTCCAATTCAGTTGATTTGCTATCCCACATTCTATTTAATTTAAAAACAATCGTGTAAATAATGATTTCCCTAAAGGTGGAAAAATCAAATCAATGTGAAAATATCTGAATTTCAAATGCCACAATCGCACAGAAAATTATTTGCATTGCCGAACTGAAGTTGATTGGCATTTTGAGTCCATTTTACATCAACATTTTATATTGTCAGCTATTTTTCAAACCATGAAAAGCCCCACGGTGAGATTCATGCACACTATTCTTAGTGTTAAACGAAGCTGAATTTAATAAATAAAATAAATAAAATAAAAACATGAAAAAAACTAAACACACATACATGTATATATTTCATTATTTGAGCAATAAATATCCGAAACTACTATATATTCAAATGTAAGTTAGAACAATATTTCCTAAACAATACACACACACACACAGACAGACACACACACACAAATATATATGTGTGTGTTTGGTTTGTAGATTGATTTTGAAGGTGTATCACAATGTGAAGTAAAAAAGGTAACGAGTATCTTATTTATTTACCTGTATTATATATATATATATATATATATCTTATTATAATGGAGATTGTGTGCTTTTCTGTCAGTAACCGAAACTATATTACTACTCATATCACTATTCCCTTAGTTATTGACATCACATTTTCCATGATTGTATTTTTATTTAAACCTCAATTATTAATAAAATTGTTTTACATTATTAATACTGTTAACCATGTCTACATACTGACAACATCCAATTATATTTATATATACAACAAAATAGTGGTTTACAGTGTGAACGGGAAGGCTAATTTGCATATTGATATTAAAAATGTGATTTTATTAAATATGTGCTTAGTATTATTGATTTCTAACTGTTTGGTTTTATTTTAAAGAATATAAGCCAAAATCTCTTCAATAAATCTTAAATGAAATCCATTAACAAGAAAAATAACTGTCATTTTATTCTTTACTTCCTCTTTTAACTAAATACTTAGATTAGAAAAAATAACAATGAAAGACGAGAGTGATGAAAGAGTAAGTTTCAGTTGTTCTATTTTTTATTATACTCCTTCTGTTTCAAATCTTTTTATCGGTATTCTTATTTAGCCTTTATAATTTAATATAATATTTTATTACATTAAACTTAAATACTTGCACCCGGAGGGTGCATATATTTGCTAGTATAAGTAAAGAAATAACAACAGACTTAGAGGATTAGCATTATCGTCTATTTCAGAGAGCTTAGCGAGATTTTTGTGGCGGAAGTGCTCATATTTGAAACTACAACATAAAATTATTTTTTTTGCAACATCAAGGCGTTCGTTTGGAATTCATATCACAAGACTATAAAATTTTAAAAAAATACAAAAAATAAAAAAATAAAAATCTGTGTTCAAATGCCTTTAAAGTAATAAAGAATTCATCATTCGCATCTGATGAGTCGGGAGACTTAGAGACTTTGTCTAAGCTTCCTGAAATAGACTATAAAGCTAAATCTCTAAGTCTTTTGTTATTTCTTTACTTATGTATTTACTCTGTGACTCTAACTTTAAGAGCACACATTGAGCTCTCAAACTGCGACAGGTTTTTTTTTAAATAAAACTCTTGTGTCGTAAGATTGGATTATATATATATATATATATATATATATATATATATATATATATATATATATATATATATATATATATATATATATATATATGGGAGTAAATATGGAAATTAAATCCGACAATATAAAGAAAATTTGAAAAAACAAGTGTTCCGAAAATGTGATGAATTTAATTAAGGATGTTTAAAAAAATTCGGTTACATTGAACCTTCATCAGGATGTCTCATGGGGTGAAGAAAATGATGGATGTTTTTATAGGTGACAGTAGATGAAAATCTTTTTAGTTATGTAACTGTATTTGATCAGCGTTTTATTTTGAAAGAAAGTCGCAATCAAATACAGTTACATAACTAAAAAGATTTTCATCTCCTGTCACATATAAAAACATCCATCATTTTCTTCACCCCAAGAGACATCCTGATGAAGGTTCAATGTAACCGAAATGTTTTAAACATCGATAATTAAATTCATCACATTTTCGGAACACTTGTTTTTTCAAATTTTCTCTCTCTCTCTCTCTCTCTCTCTCTATATATATATATATATATATATATATATATATATATATATATATATATTGGTTTATGGGTTGATTTTGAAGGATTATCACAATGCGAAGGGAAAAAAAGGTAACGAGTATGTTGTTCATTTACCCGTATTTTTATTTTTCCATCTTTGATGTTTCCTTAACATGGATGCTGGAGTTAAAATGAACACGATATGTCGATGCACGTTAAAATATTAATACATTCAAACACTAAAAACAAAGACAGAAAAACTCAAGTTACTACCTCCACACTGGCGGTTTAATACGGACAGCCATGAAAATCCCTTTCTGTGTGCCGAGGTCTTCTGAAGAGGGGATATTAATCCTGAAATATTAAGGAAACATGAAAAATACAGATAAATGAACAACATACTCGTTACCGTTTCTTGATTCACATTGTGATAAGCGTTCAAAATAAATCTACAAACCAAATATACACACAATACTTTATGGAGACTATAAAACCCTTATATATATTTATATATATATTAATATATATTTATATATATATTAATAAGTCATCCACAGACACGCGTTTCGGCATATCATGCCTCTTCAGTGTGGCTAGACACAACTATCCTTGGGTAGGGTTCGAACTCAGACTGACCGCATGCTAGTCCGATATCTTATCCCCTCGCCCACTGACAGCTGATGCGGGGACTGGTGTTTTTAAACTATTAAATACATAGTATGTATCTTTCGGTCACTGAGAGATCAAATTTCCGGAGAAATGATCATTGCTTATTTGCTTAGTAGTGAGAGTTAATTTAAATTACCAATTAGAGAGCTCATTACCAAATTTATGGGAGCATATATTAATAAGTCATCCATATATATATATATATATATATATATATATATATATATATATATATATATAATCAATGGTAATATTATGGATTTACACTCATAACTTGAAGTTTCATGGTAATCCAATCATCAGATGAGTCCAATGGTTGAGATCTTAAAAACCAGTCGTGAAATGGTTGAGATTTTAAAAACCAGTAATTTTTTAGCGTTTATATAAACGTGAAGCGTTTTCACGCGATGGCAAATATAAAGCTAATAATTATTTTTGTTTTTTTAACTATGGCTTGTTTGCCGTTTATGTGACGTGGATCGTGTTCCCGTGATGTAATGTTATGACGTTAAATTTGTGGACCGGGTTGTTTATAATAATAGCATCGATCCCAGGGGGCCATCCCCCCAGGCAACACCTGCCCCCTTGATTTAAAGGGGCAGGGCTGGGTTTATTGCCCAGTGCCTGAGGCGCCCCCCTTGAGGGGGAATGCCGACGGGATCGACGCAATTTTTGCACCTGCCATTCCATGAGCTTCGGCTTGTGGGTGGTCCCACGTTAATAGGGACTTTGTGCCTGACCCGTACAAGTGAGGTACGCGGTAAACACAAAAAAAAAAAAAAAATCAAACAAACTTGCTTTGGTTTTAATGCACGCGGTGTTCAGATGAATTTCTTTTTTTTTCTTTTTTTTCTTTTAATAAATAAAAAAAGAGAGCGAAAATTAAGGGATCAATTAGGGTCAGGTGGTAAGTGACACAGTAAAAATTTGTTCAAAATATATCGGTAAAAGTATCTAATTGATTGGTATGTGAAGAAAAGTAGCTAACAATGGTAACCATTGCACCTAAATGTATTGTGCATTATAATATATATATATATATATATATATATATATATATATATATATATATAACAGAAAAATTACAGAAACACGCACAACCTATGTATATATATATGTGTGTATATGTATATATATATATATATATATATGTATATCAATATATGTATTGATCAAAGCCTGAAGAAGATACCAGAATATCTGAAACACGTGTTGCGTATGTAAAATAAAAAGAATAAAACATTTTTTCTGAGAATGATACATTTTGCGGACCTTCTTCTTTTTTTATAAAATATTACATTTTCTCCCGTTGGAACCAGAACAACAATTTATATATATATATATATATATATATATATATATATATATATATATATATATAGATATAGATAGATAGATAGATAGATAGAGAGAGAGAGAGAGAGGAGAGAGAGAGGGAGGGAGAGGGGAGAGAGGTTGATAGATAGATAAATAAATGTCCGTGTGTGTGTGTATGTGTGTGTGTGGGTGTATATATTGCATCCATTGTAAATGTATCTCATTAAAATTATTTGCCTGTATCGATAACTGGGTAAATCGCCGACTGATCAGCAAATCGATTGAATGATAGATTTGATAATTGATCTTGATAAATATTTGCTTGATATTATTGATTTCGAACTGTTTATTTTTATTTTAATTAATATGAAGAACAGTCTCATCGATAAATCTTAGAGAAATCCATTAACAAAAAGAAATAACTAATTCTATTGGTTTTAACACAACCAGATTTTTATTAATAATTAATTGATTTCTAATATCATTGTCCTATTCCTCTGTATCATTTTATAAAGGAATCAATTAGAATAAAATTAAGATAAGATAATTTTTGTATGCATTATTATTTATTTTTATTTTTTCGTCTTTCTAATTTGATATAATTTTTTAATTAAATTAAAACTTAAATACCGGCACATATTTTTCTAGTACGTTTATTTTCACTGCATTCAAATCTCGTTTGTGATTGCTATTATTGTATTAATCTATTATTGTATTAATTTATTAAAGCTACTAGCAAAAAAAAACCCCAAAAAGACTCGGCCTCAGGATGGTGTAAAAAATCAATTAATGCTCTTTCGTAAAAAATGTAAACAGATCATTGAAATCTCATATTTCTGTTGACAGTTCTTTGAGCAACTTCGTTACTACAGATTTAACTTCCTCGTCATTGGAATAATTTTTGCCTCTCTTTGACTCTATGAAAGTGGGTTTGAGAGACAAACATTATTTCGGTGACGAGGAAGTTAAATATTTTGTGAAAAAGTAGCTCAAAGTGACACCTTCATTTTAATAGATCGGTCATCGTAAAGAGCAACATATGAGAAAAAGACAAGATGAATAACCGTTAGAAGAAAGGGTACAAACAAAACGCTATTATTATGTCAGCAATTATAAACATCTGATATATCTCCTTTGTCTAGCGCTATTGAAAAGGGAATAGACTCCCTCGCTGACTGGCTGATACCGACTTTAGGCCGCCGTTTGACTTTATATATATATATATATATATATATATATATATATATATATATCAGTCGGTAGAGTGTTCGGCTAGAAACCACAAGGTTCCTAGTTTGAAACCGGCCCTCGCCAACTCAGCGTTATCAGTAGCACAGGGATCTTTGCGGTAAAGTAAAGAACTGATGGTAGGTGTGGCAAAAAATCTCCTTGGTCTAGCACTAGTGAAAAGGGGATATACTCCCTCGCTGATATTGACTTTAGGCCACCCCGACGACTATATATTTATAAGGTAACGTGGGCATGGAATTACTTCAGAAGATCGCATAGGCTAGAAACTGTCAGTAACCAAGTGTTGACTCCATGTCCACGCTAGCTTAACCCAAATACAAATCCTCTATCAATGATAATGAGAACTATCTGCTGAGAAATATAGTACACGTATTAACAACGAAATATATTCATATTTATCTTAAGATATATATGGGAAGTGCGTGATGTAATGATTAGTGTTGTAGGTAATAGATTTTACACTTTCCCCTCAGCTAGGTAACCAGTCTAGGAGAAGGAAAACTCTGAATTCAAATCTGTTAAACTCTGCTTAAGAAATTGATCTGGTGTCACACCCCGCTCGTGCGGAGTGGTTGGTAAATATATAGAAGTAAATATAGAAGTTTTGGGTAGTTAAATATAGTTAATTATATAAAAATTTCTATTATCGTAACATACACAACCTGTATTTTTTAAATACTCTCAAACCAAATTAAACTAGTTATTAAATAATTTTTAATTTTCACCTTTTAACTATTAATACAACCCATAACATATCTTTTATTAAATAATAATTGAAAAAATAATTCCCATAAATTAATCCAAATTTTTAATTCAATAATCAAAAACCGTTCCTGATCTACGAAAATATAAACAAGCGTTCCTCTACTAAAGTTAAGTCCCATTCCAACGGGCATGTTTATAACACCAAAGATTAATCGTAAACTCGATTAATTTAAAAGTAACCCTGAAGAATCTATCGATGAAACTCGAGTAGGTTACTCATTTCCATTCTTAAAATATATATATATATACGCACATACACACGTACACACACACATAAAAGTATATAATTATATATATATATATATATATTATTATATATATATATATATATATTATGTATGTATATACTTTTATGTCTGTGTGTGTATGTGCGTGTGTGTGTATCTATAAGAGATAGGCTTATATATATATATATATATTGACACTTTCACCTCAGCTATATATATATATATATTATTTATATAATATATATATCTTCTTTTCTAAAAACTGTTACAATAAGATATACATATTCTAATGACCGAGAAAAGTGCGGCGGAAGTGGCTCACATTCGAAACTATTGTATAACTTTTTTTCTTTTTTGCAACGTCAAGATTTTTGGTTTGAACTCATATGACTTTTGTCTCCGCTCCTCTTAACAACACGGCGTATAAACAAGCTCTGATGACGATTTTCATAAAATCGAAATATTGTTATAAAATGTTTTCCCTTTAACAGCATTTTGTGGTGTTTTCATATCTTTTATAAAAAAAAAAGAAAGAGAGGGAGAAGGAAAAAGAAAGGAAAGGTGAAAACGAATCAAAAGCTAAGTATATACATTTTTCTATTAACGGTTTTTATTTTATTTATTCATTTTTTGTTTTTTAAATTTTGACATGTATACATATTGCAACATTTGACCGGATGTCAGCCGATATTAAGAATATTCGTTCTTAACAAACTTTAAAAAAAAAAAAAAGAAAAAAATAAGAAAAAGAGAGAAAAATAAGAAATTACAGTTATTTGCCCATTTCATTCATAAAGGAGGAGAAGAAGAAAGAGAGGAAAAAAAAAGGAGAGGAAAAGGAAATAAGAAGAGAAATTATAACCACACAGATAAAAACATAAGCACGTCATTTCTGAAAATAAACTCTGATGATGAAGCTCTAGCTTTGAAATCGATTAGACATAAAAAAAAACATCTTTTTGTCTTTATTTTTTAATACGCATTGTATTGCCTTCGAATTTTAATATTATATATATATATATATTTATGAATAAGATATAATGAAAAAACAAACGATGTTTACAACTGAAATAGGCTCATCAGAAGAGAAAGTGTGCAAACCGTTTCGGGGCCTAATTCTCTTGACGGTTTAAAAAGCAACACTCGGCCCATCCTCAACTGATATGAGGACCCTATTGCATTATAATGTATCAACCGCACGTGGGTCGGTCATCAACAAAATATAAGATGGGAAAAAGACCGTTAGTAAAAACAGAACGCTGCTAGTCAAACGTTGGAACTAATCGAAAAAAAAAAAATTGTGCTGTCTGCATTAAAAATAATATCGATTTTATTTTAAAATAAAATGAATTTTTATTTAAAAATAAAATGAATCTCATTTTCAATTTTGAAAATAATCAGAAGCATTTATATATTTATATATACTTTTATGTATGTGTTTGTGTGTGTGCGTGTGGGGGGTGTGGGTGCGTGTGTATGTGCGTGTCTATCTCTTTTTCTCTCTGTCTGTCTGGTACTATTGGTTGTTTTAGGCACCAGGTGGAGATTTTAGTGGATATTCTCCGCGGATTAGTAAGCACCATACCATGCAACTGGCGGATACGTGCACGTATGTACAGTCACGTAGATGTTTCTTCCTCACGAATGCCTCAAGCAATATTCAGGAGAAACGAATGGAATGTTAGAAATCCTGTTGATTTAAATCCTTCCCTGCAATAAACAAGTATTGTTTACAGTTGAATAGTAAGTGCCCACGAGATTCTGACAAGCTGAGCGTTGCTGTTTGAGTCAATTACTCAACAACTCATGGGGAAAGCCTGAAAGTCGGCACCTGACGACGAAATTGAATTAACAAGAAGAGATCGAAGATCGAACAATTCCTGGCCTTGTACCGAGCAGGTGAGTTCCCCATGTAGAAACATATTTTTGCGTCCTAATGATTTTGCATGCCAACTAATTAAAACATCCAACGTCTAAAAGTCAGGGATGTTACGATTCTTGTCGCCATTTTAGACGCTTAGACCCGCAGTTGTGTTGTGGGCAGTAGATTAATTCCTTGAAGTAGAAAGATGAAGTATCAGTTTTCATCCTTGTCTCTTGATCTTTGAAGGAAAGAGATTTAGCATCAGTTTTAATCTTTGTCTGTTGATCTTTGAATTAGAAAGATGTAGTATCAGTTATAATCCTTGTCAGTTGATCCTTGAATTAGAAAGATGTAGTATCAGTTATAATCCTTGTCTGTTGATTCTTGAAGTAGAGAGATGTATTATCAGTTTTAACATTGTCTGTTAATCCTTGAATTAGAAAGATGTAGCATCAGTTTTAATCCTTGTCAGTTTGATCTTTGAAGGAGAAGGATTTAGCATCAGTTTTAATCCTTGTCAGTTGATCGTTGAATTAGAAAGATGTAGTAATCAGTTTTAATCCTTGTCTGTCGATCCTTGAAGTAGAAAGATGTAGTATCAGTTTTAATCCTTGTCAGTTGATCTTTGAAGGAGAAGGATTTAGCATCAGTTTTAATCCTTGTCAGTTGATCGTTGAATTAGAAGATGTAGTATCAGTTTTAATCCTTGTCTGTCGATCCTTGAAGTAGAAAGATGTAGTATCAGTTTTAATCCTTGTCAGTTGATCTTTGAAGGAGAAGGATTTAGCATCAGTTTTAATCCCTTGTCAGTTGATCGTTGAATTAGAAAGATGTAGTATCAGTTTTAATCCTTGTCAGTTGATCTTTGAAGGAGAAGGATTTAGCATCAGTTTTAATCCTTGTCAGTTGATCGTTGAATTAGAAAGATGTAGTATCAGTTTTAATCCTTTTCAGTTGATCTTTGAAGTAGAAAGATGTAGCATCAGTTTTAATCCTTGTCTGTCGATCCTTGAAGTAGAAAGATGTAGTATCAGTTATAATCTTTATTTGTTGATCCTTGAAGTAGAAAGATGTAGCATCAGTTTTAATCCTTGTCTGTCGATCCTTGAAGTAGAAAGATGTAGTATCAGTTATAATCTTTATTTGTTGATCATTGAAGTAGAAAGATGTAGCATCAGTTTTAATCCTTGTCTGTCGATCCTTGAAGTAGAAAGATGTAGTATCATTATAATCTTTATTTGTTGATCATTGAAGTAGAAAGATGTAGCATCAGTTTAATCCTTGTCTGTCGATCCTTGAAGTAGAAAGATGTAGTATCAGTTATAATCTTTATTTGTTGATCATTGAAGTAGAAAGATGTAGCATCAGTTTAAAATCCTTGTCAGTTGATCTTTGAAGGAGAAGGATTTAGCATCAGTTTTAATCCTTGTCAGTTGATCGTTGAATTAGAAAGATGTAGTATCAGTTATAATCTTTATTTGTTGATCATTGAAGTAGAAAGATGTAGCATCAGTTTTAATCCTTGTCTGTCGATCCTTGAAGTAGAAAGATGTAGTATCAGTTATAATCTGTATTTGTTGATCATTGAAATAGAAAGATGTAGCATCAGTTTTAATCCTTGTCTGTCGATCCTTGAAGTAGAAAGATGTAGTATCAGTTATAATCTTTATTTGTTGATCATTGAAGTAGAAAGATGTAGCATCAGTTTTAATCCTTGTCTGTCGATCCTTGAAGTAGAAAGATGTAGTATCAGTTATAATCTTTATTTGTTGATCCTTGAAGTAGAAAGATGTAGCATCAGTTTTAATCCTTGTCTGTCGATCCTTGAAGTAGAAAGATGTAGTATCAGTTATAATCTTTATTTGTTGATCATTGAAGTAGAAAGATGTAGCATCAGTTTTAATCCTTGTCTGTCGATCCTTGAAGTAGAAAGATGTAGTATCAGTTATAATCTTTATTTGTTGATCATTGAAGTAGAAAGATGTAGCATCAGTTTTAATCCTTGTCAGTTGATCTTTGAAGGAGAAGGAGTTTAGCATCAGTTTATCCTTGTCAGTTGATCGTTGAATTAGAAAGATGTAGTATCAGTTTTAATCCTTGTCAGTTGATCTTTGAAGGAGAAGGATTTAGCTCAGTTTTAATCCTTGTCAGTTGATCGTTGAATTAGAAAGATGTAGTATCAGTTAATCCTTGTCAGTTGATCTTTGAAGTCATCAAGTTTTAATCCTTGTCTGTCGATCCTTGAAGTAGAAAGATGTAGTATCAGTTATAATCTTTATTTGTTGATCCTTGAAGTAGAAAGATGTAGCATCAGTTTTAATCCTTGTCTGTCGATCCTTGAAGTAGAAAAGATGTAGTATCAGTTATAATCTTTATTTGTTGATCATTGAAGTAGAAAGATGTAAGCATCAGTTTTAATCCTGTCTGTCGATCCTTGAAGTAGAAAGATGTAAGTATCAGTTTTTAATCCTTGTCAGTTGATCTTTGAAGGAGAAGGATTTAGCAATCAGTTTTAATCTTGTCAGTTGATCTTTGAATTAGAAAGATGTAGTATCAGTTATAATCTTTATTTGTTGATCATTGAAGTAGAAAGATGTAGCATCAGTTTTAATCCTTGTATGTTAGGTCTTTGAAGGAGCGAGATTTAGCATCGGTTTTAATCCTTGTCTGTCGATCCTTGAATTAGAAAGATGTAGTATCAGTTATAATCCTTATTTGTTGGTCCTTGAAGTAGAAAGATGTAGTATCAGATTTAATCATTGTCTGTTGATCTTTGAAGGAGAAAGATTTAGCATCAGTTTTAATCATTGTCTGTCGATCCTTGAAGTAAAAAGATGAAGTATCATTTTTCATCTTTGTCTCTTGATCTTTGAAGGAGAAAGATTTAGTATCAGTTTTAATCCCTGTCTGTTGATCTGCTGTGAAAAAATCCATTACGCAAGTTATGTTAGAACAATTTATCGCAGACCTTAAATACGTGTTTTTTCATTCGCCAATCCAATGTTTCGTAATGGGTGGACTTTATAAATACGTCGTGATGTTTTATAGAGTTAACCCAACAAGGACCTGGAGCTAATGTGAACCTCATATGATATCTATCTAAAAGCATAGCCTGTAATTTAATTGGTTGATATAAACGGTATTACATAATGGCCGTCCCAGCACCTATATTTTGTGGCCTTGTGCCAGACTCGGAGAAACCTTAAAACAAAATGTATTCCGATTCTCTGATACCTTGGGTGGCCTTTGAAGAATCACCGAAAAAGAAAAATAAAAAACTTAAATGAGAGTTTGGTGACGGTAGGTCTGCTTTTAAGGAAAATCCAGTCTTTTTCGACGTCCAATGGTTCTTTGATCTAAAAGGCCGTGAACTCTATTTGACCAGAATGATTCGAAGGAATTGAACATTCTATTCTTTCGAGAACGAACTAGATGGTCCAAGAAAAGAACTTTCGAGAAGATTCTTTTGACGGACTATATAAGAAACCCGAGTCAGTCAGTTGGAGTCAGTCAGTTAGAGTCAGTCAGAGGAGATCAGAGCGAGTGACACAGTCGACCGGAGAGGCAGTGATCGAGGGTTAGTCTAGGCCGTAGGGAGTTTGGCAAACTGTTGTCGCTGAAGACCAAAAGCGCTGGCCTGTTATTATTGTCAAGAAAAGCTTGTCACTGAGAAGTTTACAAAGAACTAAGCCCGAAGTCGAAACCAGTTAAAGAATACTCCTCATTAAGTACAAATATTATTAGGCTTGACTCTCTCTCTCAAAAGGTGCATTGAAGTTTTTATTCTAATAAACTTCTGAAAAATAAACACGGTATTATAGTCTTCACTACGACGAAAGATACTATGATAGTATCGTGAATGGGACGACCACTAGACACCCGTGGAGAAAGCCAAATTGACCGTGACTAAAAACCAACGGTCGTGAAACTTGATACCTCTTGTTGGACGATAAATGAAAAGGCACGCGGCGTGCGTAAGGTGATACTCCCTTGACCGACGAAGAACTGCTAGATATTTGGAGTTGTAAACAAACCCCAAAAGTTTACATGACTTGTGAGCGTCCAGCGACTTGAGTGAATTTAATAGTGCCGTGCATTTTGAGGCACTGGAAGATGCGGTGAACAACCCACTACGTTACATATGCCTATTTAGTGCCGTGAAAGAAAAGGCGCTACGTTACAACGGCATGTCAACCCACGTAGAGTGATTTTAAGCCTAGAGGTTTTTGGTCCTATGCTATTCAGTATACCAGTCCACACCTGACGAAAAAAGGAAGAATTCTCTCCAAGACACCTTTTAAGGAAAATAAAAAAAATCTCAAAGTCCCTGAATTACCACCATTTTTCGTCGTTATACATTATTGCACAATTGCGTGTCAATAAATATTTGTTGTTATCAATGGAAAGTTTTTTCTTGTCTTTAGATCTGCCAACAATTATGGCAACTCTTTTCCACTAATCAGAAAGACGCTCCAGCCAGGTTACGTTGATCCCAATTTTGCAGATCAAAGGAAAACATGCCCTGGGCACAGAAAGCATCGACAGAGCAATTAGCCGGAAACACATGCAGTAGTCACGGAACTAAGTCATCTCATCAAGTACCATAACCAGCATAGAACCACAGGTTTATTATACGTTCATATTCACATTTTTGTCTTGTTTATTTTATTTTTAAAAAATATATTTTTCTCACAATCCTATCATATATCTACCAGCTCCCTCACAGGAGTACGATATGACATCTATTAATAATGGATATTGTCTGTATTTCTGTCTGTAACAAAAACTACGTCATAGCTCTACGTCACAGCTTGCGTCACAATATTCTTATGCTATTTACAACAAAAATTTGAGTAAGCAATTTTAAAAATTGTTTTTTACTCTCGTCCGTTTTTTTTGTTTTTTTACAGTAACAAGAAGTTAACAAAAAAGTTTACAAATAAATAAATACCTACGATTTTGTGGAAAATTGATGTGGAAAATATTCAAAATAATTGTTTGATTATTACATGCACGCAACATTTTATTTGAGAGGGACGGGGCTCAGTTTTCATTTCAATTTTCTTTTTTCTTTTTTTTTACTCCTTTAATAAATATGAGAATTTGTCTTATTTATGATACAAACCCTCTGACATTGAATTTTAACTCCCACCCTCTCAGGCAATGTCTTTCAAAAATTAAGTTTTACGACGCCCGGAGGGTGTTTTCTGTTGCTAGTAAGTTTAATTTCTTAAAGAGTCTAGTCTACCATACAGTTTATCCATAGCTGGAAGGACCATAATTGGGTTTATACATTCCCAAATATATTAGCATTAAATGAAACAGCCTTGTCCATGATTTGATCTTGATCCATTTTCATATGACGATAAAAAGTACATGAACTATAGCGCTACGTCTCTTATATACGTTACAATAAGAATTTTTCAGTTATAAGTAACATCTCTTGACGTAGAGGTTATATATTTAATCAGTATCTATATGGTGACCCAACTCCTCCGAGTGAGCAGTATTTGACACTGGGTCAATTTTTAAGCAGTGTTTAACAGGTTTGAATTCAGGGTCTTTCTTCTAGACTGGTTAGCTAGCCACGGTTAAAGAGCCCAGTCTTCCCTACTATTTACCCAAATTTGAAAGGAGGCTAGTTGGATGTATGCCTTTCCCCAGTGTATTAGCGCTATGTGAAAAGCAAACAGACTTATCCAGGATTTGAAATAGGGACGACGAGTCCATTTCGTATGACTAAACCATTACAGAACGCGCCTCCAGCTATACGTACCTAGCGTTAATGATTACTGGATATCAAATCGATATCATTGGCAAGAATCTTAGTCGATTTAAAGCAAGATCGATTTGCAATAGATTTTCTCAATCAACAGATCCGATATTATTTTTGTATTTCGACATAAGAAGTAATTCTAATTCTAATAAGAAGCAATATTAGTAAGACAAAAACACTTCCTCATCTTGTGTCTCTTATATACATAATTATCATTATGCTGTTCATGAAGGTCTGCTTAAAGCACGTATTCCAATACACTCTATTGTCTCTATTGGAAATCGCTCCTGGAAGATTAATAATTAAAAGTCTTATAGAAGGGGGGAATATATGGGGGGAAATTGATATTCGAATCCAGAAGTTCCTGCCGAGGGGGAACGAAAAACAAGCGGGTTCACCGTCTTCTCACAAGCCAGACTTTCTTTTGGTCAACACATTCTTCGTCTTCGTCTAGCAGCTGGAAAATCCGTCGTCGTTGTCGAAATAATCTTTAACAGTTCAAAATCGCAATTCCTATTTAGTTTTGTTTCTGTTGGACTAAAATCCATTTCTTTACTGGGTCGTTCGCAAAGCGCTTCGTCGTCGTCGTCGTCGTCGACTGCTTCTGCTGCTGCTGACCCCCCCCCCAGCGTTCGACTCACCTGTCATTTATGGACACATTTACCCAAACATCCGGGCACATCAGTCGAACCTCGCGTCCGTCCAGTGCTCAAATCGTATTCGTCCTCGCATCAAATTAAACCAGCCTTCAAAGTTAGGCCGGAAGAGCACTGGTAGTGTCTGAACAATAGTTTTGTAGCTGAAAACTTACTCTAGCCATCTGTGGTATTGTGCTTCCAGTATCAGTTGTAGTTTACAGAGAAAAGAATAGAAGATTTCATTTTAAGTACCGTATCTATCTAGCTAGCTAGCTTGCTATTTATCTATATACACACACAAACACACACACATACACACACACACGTGTGTGTGTGTGTGTGTGTGTGTGTGTGGTCAATATCAGTGATAGAGCATATATCTAAGGATAGCGTAGACATTAAATCAACAGCGTTTGGTATATATAAATATACATATATATACGTGTGTGTGTGTGTGTGTGTGTGTGTGTGTGTTCAATCTCGGCAGGCAAGACAATGTCTTACTTTTTTCCTTTCTCGTTCTCCGTCACAAGTCTATATATCGTATTTACCCGAAAATAAGACAGGGCTTATATCAATTTTCACTCCGAATTATAACACTAGGATTTATTTTCGGGACGATGTATTATTCTTCATTTATCGAAAAAAAACGACATTAAGTAGAAAATTACGAAATATCTAAATAAAGAGAAATTACGAAAAATGATCTACATTTATTTACCATTAACATGTTCCTTTATTCAAATACGCATTAACGATAATACATTCAATAATCAGATTTGTTGAGTAACTGGCCGGCATCCTTGGTTCCAGATGTAGTAAATAAGTAAGCAAGCCAATAAGTATCCGGTGTTATAGTATTTCTTTGTAAGTCCGTCGTCCAAGATGATCCAATAAGCAATGAGCCAAGGCTAAGAATCATACTAGTATAAAATACAACAACAGCAGCAGCAGCACTGCCAGTGATTGGACAATAGGTTGCCTTCAGTGGTCACGTGGTAGTCAACGAGTCTATATTTAGAAGTAGGTATCTACCACACGCCTTATATCACAAAACAATCCAACAGAATCACCCTCTTCTGGAATGTTACCGCTCTCAATTAGGGCTTATTTCAAAGGGGATTGCTTATATCAAAATCATCCAGAAAAATCAAGCTAGGTCTTATTTTGCAGGTAGGTCTTATTTTCGGGGAAACACGGTATCTATCTATTTATAAATATGTCTATCTAAGTGAGACTGCTCATGTCCATCTATCTATTTGAGCTTCTTCATCCGTATGTATGAATGTATCTATTTGAGGGAGGAGTCCATTCGGCGTAGTCGTTAACCTAATGAACATCACAGTAAGTGAGTTCGAACTCCAGTCGCGCTATTACGTTTGATTTCGGTTTAATAACCTTAGGAAAGTATGAACCATTCTTCATGTATTTTTGTATTTATTTTAAAGAGATCTTAATAAGTTGGAGTAATAAATGTTTTCATTTGCATATTTTGTATCTGAGACTATTTAAATGATTTCCACGGGCACAGATACTTGTAACAGATTTACGCGGGTGGTCGACAGAAAATAATGGGTTTTCTCATTATCGCCATGAAAACAATAAATCCCAATTCTGGGCTTGGTGATAACAACCTTGTTCGGACAGAGTGTCACCAGAATTTGTTTGATCAATTTATCAGACAAGAGGTTGATCTCTTAATTGACACGTGGAACAATTAGAACAATCTAAGGCTCGACAATGTCTGGAACATTCGACAACGATCTCTATATAACAGGTTGGCCTGAATTAAGAAGGGAGTTGGGCTACGGAATTGCCTGTGGCAGCTGGGCTGGCAGTTTTTTTGCAGAGAGGAGTTACCCTTAGGTTTTGACGTAAGCCAGTCTTGGGGGGTCGTGAATTAGGATTGGTGTCGCTGGTGTGTGAAGCGTAAAATATTAAAATAATATTTTACACTGGACGAAGTTAAAAAACATACCTATTAATGAAGCCGACCCTCACTCTCTGTCTCTGTCTCTGTCTCTCTTCAGAACAATACAAGAAGAAGTTAAAATAAACAAGTCATTTGAAAAGAAACGAAAAGTTTTGTTATCAACTTTATTTTACTACCCCAAAGAAAATACTACGAGATTTTTATTGGCTTTCATTCATAAAACCAACAAAGTGAACAGATACTCGACTACTAAGGAGAGTGAATAGTTGTAAACACAAGTCAAATTGACCGTAACTAATAACCCACGGCCTTGTAAAGGTGATACCTTTCCCTGACCATAAACGAAAGAAAGGAGGAAGGATTCTTTTGTGGGCTTGAAAGGCTGACTTCTAGATTCTGTGTGTGATAAACAAGCCAACGTGTCGGTTCGTGTATACGACTTATATATAGTTTAATAGTGCACCCACGGAGGGCGCTGTAACAAGCCCTGCCACGTAACATACTATACTCTGATCATCGACGTTTTTATGAAGTACAGTTTCTATGAAGTGTCGATTATATGAAATCCGTTTCTATAAAATGTCGATTCTATGTAGTGTGTCGATTCTATGAATTACCGTTTCTATGTAGTGTCGATTCTAATGAAGCTCCGTTCCATAACGTACCGTTTCTATAAATGTCGATTCTATGAAGTGTCGATTCTATGAATTACCGTTTCTATGCAGTGTCGATTCTATGAAGTTTCCATTTCCATAAACGTACGGTTTCTATAAAGTGTCGATTCTATGAAGTGTCGATTCTATGAATTACCGTTTCATGGTGTCGATTCTATGAAGTTCCGTTTCCATAACGTACCGTTTCTATAAAATATCGATTCTATGAAGAGTCGAATCTATGAATTACCGTTTCTATGTAGTGTCGATTCTATGAAGTTCCGTTTCTATAACGTCCGTTTTCTATAAAATGTCGATTCTATGAATTACCGTTTTGTATGTATGTCCGATTCTATAAAGTTTCTGTTTCTATAACGTACCGTTTCTATAAAATATCGATTCTATAAAGTGTCGTTTCTATGAAGTGTCGATTCTATGAAGAGCCGTTTAAACGTTTAAACTCCACGTAAACGGAACTATGCTAACTGAAATATATCTAGGCCTCGTATTAATTAACAAGAAGAAATTAACTGGTCAGAAAGTAAAAGAAAAACATATGTGTGGGCCTTTTCTTAATTATAATATCTCTATTAGTTTTGTGTGATAGGTGTGATAGGGGTTAACTTACCATACATCAGTTTTCTGTTGGGTGCTCATCCAAAGATTTGTTCAAGGCAGTATGCAGCATCCCTGTGTAGCGTTACAGATTCATGGACAGTTCATGTAATAGGTGAACTTCACTTATGAGTTCATTCTTACTTCTCCAGCAGTCTGTGTTATTCGTCTCGTCGTATCTTCTTTTGATCAGACGGGTTCTTCGGCTGGGTGTGTCTCTCTCATTCTGGGTTCCCTTTTGTGTTTCTATAACCAAGGAACAACACAGAGGCATATTGTTGTGTATACTTTTTTTTATCCCCTGATAATTCTTTAACTCTGCACGCGCCGTTGGTTAGAGGAGCAACAGAGACGGAAAAACGCACCTGGCCCTAACAGTTGGACCAACTTCCAAATTCCAATCTACTTTCCCAGCGTTGGTTGATAATGTGACTCTCTAACCAATGAGATGCGCATTTCCAGATGAACAAACTCATATATGTATTTTTCCTGGTTTACTGTTATTTTCAAAACCACTCTATACTTCTTGGCTATGCCTCTCCATTATGTAACAGAGTCAAATACATGGATCTTGCTAGAGAGCTGAAAACCTGTGGAACGTAAAGGTGAGGCTTATACCAATCACAGTGGACACCCTGTAAACATTCCCCAAACGCTTGAAAAAGAGACTGGGGGGGGTGGATATTAGAAAGAGAAATTGAGACCAACTAGACCACAGACTGTTGAAATCAGCTAAAGATAATTAAATTTAAAGACTGTTGGCCATAGAAACAGGCCCCAAAGAGATTGAGTGGCCTGTTTCAAAAAAATATCCCTTGCCATTCTTTGAGGCAATTCATTTTTAGTTCTTTTGAATGGAGTTGTGGATTAAAAATGATTGCACTCCCCAACTCCCTAAGTTACATCATTATTTCAATAAATAAAGGTTACATAATTAGTAATGATGTGTTACCTGAAGGTGTAAAAAAACAAAACTGGAATGATTAAGAAGTTATTTTACTGACCAAAACTGACGGTGTAAGAGAATATAAAAACTGACCATACATCAAAACTTGATAGATAATCATAAATAATATAGGTAGATATACATAAATAGTAACTTTAGAAATATATAATCATGATATATATATTATACATATCTCATACATATTTATACATACACCCTTGTGCAAATTAATTGAAACAAAATGAATAATTCCATTATTATTATAACTAGCAAATATATGCACCCTCCGGGTGCAAGTATTTAAGTTTTGATATAATAGAATATCATATTAAATTAGAAAGGCTAATGAAACTGACTAAGAATGCAGATGAAAAAGATCTGCAACAGAGGGGGTATAATCGAAAAATAGAACAACTTTGAAACTAACTATTCATCATTTTCCATTACTCCCCTCTTTCATTGGTAAATTTTCCTAATTTAACTATTCAGGTTAAAATAGGAAGTAAAGGATAATATTACAGGTTATTTCTTCTTGTAAATAAATTTCTTTTAAGATTTATCCACGAGATTTTTGTTTATATTTCTTAAGATAAAAAACCAAACAATTAAAAATCAATAAAAAGCACATATTTTATTAAAATAAAATTTTAAATATCAAATATGCAAATTAGCCTTCTTGTTCAAACTGTAAACCGCTATTTTTGTTGTATATATAAATACAATTGCATGTTATTAGTAGTAGATATAGTCAACAGTATTAATAATGTAAAACATTTTTTATTAATACTGAAGGTTTAAAAGAATGAAGAATCAATGGAGAAATGGACGTAAATAGTTAAGGGAATTGGTGACTTGAGTAGTAATATTGTTTCGGTTTACAGACAAAAAACACACATCTCCCATTATAATAAGATATTGAAATGAATAAAGCCAGACTATTTTTCAGAAAAATTGCCAATTATTCATAGTCATGGAAGAAAATAATGTATTAGTATAGCATTTAATTTTTGTATAACAAATATATATTGTGAAGATTATCAAGACCAGAGCAGACTTGCTGTCACACAGTCTTCATTGAAAAAAAAAAAGACAAAAAAAAATGTGTTAACTCTAGTGTGAAAAAATCATCAGGCGTAAAATTAATAAAATACACATCCCTTAAATTGGTGAATGTCCCATCCATATTTTCAGACCTTCTTCTTCGTACCTATATTATTGTGAAGCGTCCTAAAACCATCCGATTTTCTAAAGATGAGATAGATTGTGATTAATTATTAAGAACAATACGTTTTTTGCGATTTGGACGATTGAGACATATGATGTTATAATGGAAATAAATATTGATTCTAAATGAATAATGCATTAGACTGTTTTAAAAAATTATGAAATTCACGAATTTTCTTGACGTTCAGAAAAATCTGTGAGCGGAAATTTTTTCTGGTTATCTTGTCAGAAAATAGAAAATTCCAAAAACAGTATTTTTCTGACGTCAAAGAAAATTCGTGCAATTTCATAATTTTTTAAACATGTCCTAATTGCATTATTTCATTAGAATCAATATTATTTCCATTATAACATCTATCATTGTCTCAATCGTCCAAATCGCAAAAAACGTATTTTTCTATAATAATTAATCACAATCATCTCATCTTTAAGAAATTCGATGTTTAGACCTTCACAAAATAATAGGTACGAAGAAGAAGGTGTGAAAATATGATGGGTACATTCATCCAATTTAAGGGATGTGTATTTTATTATGTTTACGCCTTGAAGATTTTTCACACTAGAGTTAACACATTTTTTTTGTCTTTTTTTTTTCCAAATTGAAGACTGTGTGAACAGCAAGTCTGCTCTTGGTCTTGATAAATCTCCAATTATATATTTGTTATCAAAAAATAAAAATGCTATACTTACATATTTTTCGTTCCATGACTATGAAATGAATTGGCATTTTCCTGAAAAATATACTGGCTTTTACATTCTCGTCAATATCTTATTATATGAGATGTGGTTTTTTCTGTCTGTAATGACAATATTACTACTAAGTCCACACATTCCTAACATATTTCCGTCCCCCAATTTCCCTTCCCCCATGAATTTTCATTCTTTTTCAAACTTCATTATTAATAAAAAATGTTTTTACAATTTATTAATCTGTTGACTATATTCTACGTACTACTTAACCTGCAAATTGTATTTATATATACAACAAAATAGCGGTTTAAACAGTTTGAACAAGAAGGCTAATTTGCATATTGATATTTAAAATTTTATTTTAATAAATAGTGCTTGGTATTAATATGACTTTTTAATTGTTTGGTTTTATCTTAAGAAATATAAACAAAAATCTCGTGGAATAAATCTTAAAAGAAATTTATTTCAAGAGAAATAACTGTAAGGTATTATCCTTTACTTCTCTATTTATAACTGAATAGTTATTAGGAAAATCATTACCAAAGACAAGAAGGGGAAGTAATGGAAAATGAATGGAATAGTTAGATTTCAAAGTTTGTTCTATTTATTCGATTATTACCCCTCTGTTTGCAGATCTTTTCATCTGCATTCTTACGTCAGTTTCATTAGCCTTTCTATTTAATATGAAGTATTTCTATATATCAAAACTTTAATCTATGCGACCCGGAGGGTGCATATATTTGCTAGTTAATATAATAATGGAATTATTCATTTGTTTCAATTAATTTCACTAAGGGGTGTATGTATAAATATGTATAGATATGTTAATGAATATATCTGATTATATATTCCTAAAGGTACTATTTATGTATATCTACCTATATTATTTATTATTAATCTACTCAGTTTTGATGTACTGTCCAGCTTTTTATATTCTCTTACACCGCATTTTGGTCAGTAAATAACTTTCCTTAATACATTCAGTCTTTTTTTGTTTTTTTTACAACACTTCAGGTAACACAATCATTAACTATTATGTAACCCTTTATTAATGAAAGATAATGATGTAACTTAGGGTTGGGGAGTGCAATCATTTTTAATTCGCAACAACTCCATTCAAAAGACTGAAAATGAATTGCCTCAAAGAAAATGGCTAAGGGATATTTTTTTGAAAACAGCCACTCAATACTCTTGCGGGCCTGTTTCTATGGCCAACAGTCTTTTAAATTTAATTAATCTGTTAGCGTGATTTCAACAGTCTGCTGGTCTAGGTTGGTCCTCAAAATTCTCTTTCTGAATATCCCCACCCCCCCCAGTCTCTTTTATCAAGCGTTTGGGGAATGGGTTTAACAGGGTTCCACTGTGATTGGTATAAGCCTCAACCTTTACGTTCCACACGGTTTTCAGCTCTCTAGCAAGAATCATGTATTTGAGCTCTGTTCATAATGGAGGGCATAAGCCAAGAAGTATAGAGTGGTTTGAAAATAACAGTAAACCAGGAAAATACATTATATGAGTTCTGTTCATCTGGAATGCGATCTTCATTGGCTTAGAGACGTCGACATTATCAACCACGCTGGAAAGTAACGAATTGGAATTTGGGAAGTTGAGTCCAACATGTTAGGGCCAGGTGGCGTTTTTCCGTCTCTGTTGCTCCTCTAACCACACGCGCGTGCAGGTTAATGAAATTACAGGGGAAAAAAAAGTTCACCAACCAATATTGCCTCTGTGTTGTTTCCTTGGTTATAGAACACAAAAGGGAACCAGCTGAGAGAGACAACCCCACGCCGAAGAACGGTCTGAGTAAACAGAAGATACGACGAGACGATAACACAGACTGCTGGAGAAGTAAGAATGAAAGCCTCATAAGTGAAGTTTCTACCTAACATGAGACTGTCATGAATTGTAAACGCTAACACAGGGATGCCTGCAATCTGCCTTGAACATCTTTGGATGAGCACCCAACAGATAAACTGATGTATGGTAAGTGTACCTCCATCACAACCTATCACACAAACTAAATAAGATATTATAATTTAAGACAAAGGCCACAGCATAATGTTTTTCTTTAACTTTCTGACCAGTTAATTCTTCTTGTTTAATTAATACGAGGCCTAGAATACATATTCAGTTAGCATAGTTCCGTTACGTGCAGTTTAAACGTTTAACGCTCTTCATAGAATCGACACTCTGAAACGAGCACTCTATAGAATCGATTATTTTATAGAAGACGGTACGTTATAGAAACAAACTTTATAGAATCGAACACTACATACAAACGGTAATTCATAGAAATCGACCATTTTATAGAAACGGTAACGTTATAGAAAACGGAACGTTCATAGAATCGACACTACATAGAAACACGGTAATTCATAAGATTCGAGCTCTTCATAAGAATCGATATTTGATATAGAAAACGGTAGCCGTTATGGACAGGAACTTCCATTAGAATCGACACATGGAAAACGAGTAACTTCAAAGATCGACACTTCATAGAATCGACAACTTTATAGAAAACGGTACGTTATGGAATGGAATTCAAATAAGAACTCGACACTGCCCACTAGAAACGGTAATTCAATTAGAATCGACACTTCTAGAATCGACATTTTATAGAAACGGTACGTTATGGAAACGGAGCTCTCATAGAAATCGACAACTACATAAACGGTAATTCATAGAATCGACAACTACATAGAACTCGACATTATTATACGAAACGGGATGTCATCATAATGACACTTTCAATAGAAACTAGTACTTCATAAAAACGTCCGATGATCAGACGTATAGTTATGGTTACGTGGCAAGGGCTTTGTTGACAGCAGCCCTCCGTGGGTGCACTATTAACACTTATATAAGTCGTATACACGAACCGACACGTTGGCTTGTTTTCACGACACGGAATCTAGAAGTCAGCCTTCAACGCCCACAAAAGAATCCTTCCTCCTTTCTCCGTTTATGGTCAGGGAAAGGTATCAACCTTACAAGGCCGTGGGGTTATTAGTTACGTCCAATTTGGACTTGTGTTTCACAACTATCAACTCTCCTTAAGTAGTCGGAGTAATCTGTTCACTTTGTTGGTTTATGACGATGAAAAGGGCCATAAACAATCTCTCGTAGTATTCTCTTTGGGGTAGTAAATAAAGTTTGATACAACTTTTTCGTTTCTTTCATATGACTTGTTTGTAATTTAACTTCTTCTTGGTATTGTTCTTGAGAGAGACAGAGACAGAGACATGAGAACGTGAGGGGTGCTTCATTAATAGGTATGATTTTAACTTCGTCAGTGTAAAAATATTATTAAATATTATCGCTCACACACCAGCGACACCAATGCCTAATGTCACGACCCAAGACTGGCTTACGTCAAAAACCTAAGGGGTAACTACCTCTCTGCAAAACTGCCAGCCCAGCTGCCACAGGCAATTCCCCGTAGCCCACACTCCCTCTTATTCAGGCCAACCTGTATTATAGAGATCGTGTGTCGAAATGTTCGGAACATTTGTCGAGCCTTAGTTGTTCTAATTGTTCACGTGCTCAATTAAGGATCAAACCTCTTGTCTGACTAAATGTGATCAAACAAATTCCTGGTGAGCACTCGTCCGAACAAGGTTTGTTATCACCAAAGCCCAGAATTGGGATTTATTGTTTTTTCATGGCGATAATGAGAAACCCATTACTTTTCTGTCGACCCCGCCGTAAATCTGTACAAGTCATCTGTGCCCGTGGAATCATTTAAATATGTCTCAGATACAAATATGCAATAATGGACAACATTTATTACTCCAACTTAATTAAGATCTCTTATAAAACTAATACAAAAATACATGAACGAATGGTCATACTTTCCCTATATGGTTATTAAACCGAAATCAAACGTAATAGCGCGAACCTGGAGTTCCGAACTCACTTATGTGACTGTCATGTAGGTTAACGACTACGCCGAACTGGACTACTCCTCAATAGATACATTTCCATCATACGGATGAAGAGCTCAGAAATAGATAGATGGACATGAGGCAGTCCCTCACTTAGATAGACATCATTTCTATCAAATAGATAGGATACCGTGTTTCCCCGAAAGTAAGACTAACCTGCAAATAAACAGCCTACTTGATTTTTTTGGGATGATTTGATATGAAAGCAATCCCTTGAAATAAAGCCTAATTGAGAGGGAGAGATTCCAGAAGACGGGCTGATCTGTTGGAGTTGTTGTGTGATAATAGATCTGGTGGTAAGATTACCTACTTCTAAAATATAGACTCGTTAACTACCAACGTGACCACTGAAGGCAACGCGTATGTCCGAATCACGGCACGTGCTGAGCTGCTGCTGGTTGTTTGTTATTTGATATGCTATTGAATTCTTAGCCTTGGAATCATTGTATTTGGAATCGATCGGTGG
>CM042157.1:87158865-87174279 GCA_023376005.1 Doryteuthis pealeii | reverse complement strand
ACTTTCCGCCACAAAAAATCTCCTAACTCTCTGAAATAGACGATAATGCTAATCCTCTAAGTCTATTGTTATTTCTTTTACTTATACTAGCAAATATATGCACCCTCCGGGTGCAAGTATTTAAGTTTTAATGTAATAAATATATATATTAAATTAGAAAAGCTTAAATAAGATACGATAAAAAGATTTGAAACAGAAGGAGTATAATAAAAAAATAGAACAACTGAAACTTACTTTTCATCACTCTCGTCTTTCATTGTTATTTTTTCTAATCTAAGTATTGAGTTTAAGAAGAGGAAGTAAAGAATAAATGACAGTATTTTTCTTGTTAATGATTTTCCATTTAAGATTTATTGAAGAGATTTTGGCTTATATTTTAAAATAAACCAAAACAGTTAGAAATCAATAATACTAAGCACATATTTTAATAAAATCACATTTTTATATTCAATATGCAAATTGCCTTCCCGTTCACACTGTAAACCACTATTTGTTTGTATATATAATATAATTGGATGTTGTCAGTATGTAGACATGGGTTAACAGTATTAATAATGTAAACAATTTTATTAATAATTGAGGTTTAAAAAAAAATAACAATCATTGGAAAATGTATGTCAATAACTTAGGAATAGTGATATGAGTAGTAATATAGTTTCGGTTACTGACAGAAAACACATCATCTCATTATATAAGATATATTATATATATATATATAATACAGTAAATAAATAAGATACTCGTTACCTTTTTTACTTCACATTGTGATACACCTTCAAAATTCAATCTACAAACCAAACACACACATATATATTTGTGTTGTGTGTCTCTGTCTGTGTGTGTGTGTGTATTGTGTTAGGAAATATTGTTCTAACTACATTTGAGATATAGTACGTTTCGGATATTTATTGCTCAAATAATGAATATAATACATGTATGTGTGTTTAGTTTTTTTCATGTTTTATTTTATGATTATTTATTATTAAAATTCAGCTTCGTTTAACACTAAGAATAGTGTGCATGAATCTCACCGTGGGGCTTTTCATGTTGAAAAATAGCTGACAATATAAATGGTGATGTAAAATGGACTCAAAAATGCCAATTCAACTTCAGTTCGCAATGCAAATAATTTTCTGTGCGATTCTTTTTCTTTTTTTTATGGCATTTGAAATCAGAATTTTCACATGATTTGATTTTCCACCTTTAGCGAAATCATTATTTACACGATTGTTTTTAAATTAAATAGAATGTGTGGGATAGCAAATCAACTGAATTGAGACAATCGAAAGAAAATGTATTGCTTTAAGGTTTCTTTACCCACAAATCATTCGTTTCGTTTGCAGGTTTGGTTATAGTGGAAATGAGTTTAGTTTGGTAAACAAATTTACCTTAGTTGAGACCCATACTTTTTCCTAGGGACTCAGTCAAAGCAAATATGTGTGTCCCAGGACACACTAATCAAAAGCTATCAGCATCACTATATATATATATATATATATTATATATATATATATATATATGGTCATCCACAGACACGTGTTCGACTTATCAAGTCTCTCAGTGCGGCTAGACATTGTAAGCTACTACAGCCGGAATTGCAACTCGCGGTTGCTTGGGTGTCAGTCCGGCACCTTAGCCATATATATATATATATATATATATATATATATATATATCATCATCATCATCATCATCATCATGTCGCGCTGTTAGCACGGATATCCATGACAACTCTCTCCACCCGTCCCTATCGTTCATCATTCTCGAAGGTCCTCTATGCAGTATCTGTATCCGCACAGAGCTGATCAATGTACGTCCTTGCTGGTCGGCCCACACTGGCGCTGCCCATGTGCTGCTTCACAGGAGGACATCGCTTGAAGTTTCGTCCTTGCTTTCCAGCAGTTCTGTCCGCCGTGTCTTGGCCGTCTTACGATGGTTTGGCGGTCAATATGTGACAGGTGGCCATACAGCTGCTTTCTCGTGAGTGCTGTTTCACGTCTTGTTCAGGATCACCGCAGCATTTCTGTGCAGCTCCATCTAGTTATCTCTAGTCGTTTCGTTAGTGGTCCAGGTGGTGCAGCCATACAACAGCACTGATACGATAACGCCTGGAAGTACTGTCTCTCTAACTTGTCTGTGAATTGGATAAAGGGCAGTGAGTATATGTGCATGTCCGGAGGAAACTTCGAAAATAAAACAATTAACGAAAAGTAAATATAGTAACATATTAGAATATCACCTGGCTTGGTTTTGAGCAAAAATAATGAAGACTTTGATCATATTATCGAATACATTTTAAATAATTACATATCATTATGAAATGACGTTAAATTCTACCTGCATTTCGCGTTTCTTACTAAAAAAAATAAACAAATGAATAAAGATGGAAGCTCAATCAATTTTTTCTTTCGTTTTTTTTCATACTAAATCTACATTCTTACTGATTCAAAGTGGTATAGTAAATATTTCATTTGTGATCAATGGCTATACGGAAATAACAATCAGTTTAGTTGTGTGGGAGATGTACATCATTCTCTATACAATTGTTCCACTTGAAAGTTAAATAGCTGGATTTGGGAGTTTCCCTCCTCCTTCAAATCCAGATTTTCTCTTATTTTTTCGGTTTTGTTGGGAGGATCTAGTTATAGTGGATATCAGTCTGAGGTCCAGTAAGATCTTATTGCGCGAGGTAAGATTCATTTAGATGGGAGTAAATGTAATTCACCCCGGGCCCATAGTCTTATATTGATATATTTCATATGGAAGCGCGTGTCGTAATGGTTAAGATCATGGGAAATGAAACGTCGCCCCAAGTTCAAATCCTGAGCGTGTAATTGCATTTCACTTAGCGCTATACCCTGGAAAGGTATGAATTCTACTCTCCCTGCACTATGGATAAATAGTTGGCAGAGCTGGGCTCTTTAACGCTAGTTAGGCAACCGTGCTAGAGAAGGAAAACTCTGATTAAACCTGTTGAACCCCGCCTTAAAAATTACCTTGTGTCACATCCTCGCCGTGCGGAGGGGTTGGTAAATATATATTGATATATTTCATAAATGAATAAAGTAAAACACTAACGTTTGAACACCGATCGTCAGTAAAACGAAAATTGCAAACTTACGATAGTTTAAATTTGACGTACGTACTTTAGCAGTAGAAGTACTTCACACATGGCTTGGCCGGTACACTCTTGGTTCAAAACGATTCTGTATTTTTCAGGCAAGACTGTGTATTAGAGTATTACCATGTACCCACGTGTACGGGTTAGGCACAATGCCCTTATAATGTGGACTACCACAAAGCCGAACTCATGGGTGGCGGTGCGTTGATCTCGTCGCATTCCCATCAAGGGGCGCTTCAGACACTTGGCATAAACCAGTCCTGCCCCTGTAAAATCAAGGAGGCAGGTGTACCTAGGGATGGCGCCTGGGATCAACGATGTTAAACTTATAAGGTCCATGGCCGAAGCCACTAGACCCCCGATCGAAACCAGAGTTTAGATATATTGAACATATGATATCGATAAATAATGGAGATTCGCTTCCGGTTTGTCTGTAACAAAAATTACGTCCACTGCTGTACGTCACATACCCAAAATCGTCATAACATAGAAATAAATACACTCAAAATTGTGAACATGCCAGCATTAGACAGTCCTCATGTGTTTTAAGCAGAAGTTTTAATAAATACGATGACTTGTGTATTATATATCTTATATATAGTTGTGTAGTATATTTGAGATATATTTGTATCTGTATGCTGTTTTTTGGAAAGTACATATACCAGGTTTGGGCCATTAGTGAAGCATAAAGTGCTATTTATGAAATTTGTTACCATAAGTGTTGATCTAGAATAAGATATTGAAGAAACTCGGTACGTTGTTTTTTTTTTTAGTTTTCGTTTTATTTTAGACGTAGTGGTAAATTGCAGGATAGTGACATCCTTCTTCAAGACCGGAATGTAGTAGATTCTTCTGGTGCTTGCTGCACTGTTTGAATGATGAGGAGGTGCTTGAGAATCAAAATCAACAACATATATATAGTTGTTAGTTTTAATACATATTTAAATTTTTTATTCTTAGATTCAAATTGTTATTCTAATCCTTTAATGAATTGATGATTTACTTACTTAGGGTACAAACTCGCTGACATTGAATTTTTATTCCCACCTCTCAGCAATATATTTTCAAAAATCTATTTTTACATCGCCCGGAGGGTGTTTTTTATTTTACTAGTTTCATTAATTTTGTTTATATTTATTTTATTTTTGTCGCGAGTGAAATTACCCTCTCCCCACTCCTATTCCACAACGAACCAGACAAGTAGATAAATGGAAATGCCGTGGTTCAAAGCTCTGAGATTGATTCAGTTAAACACTCATATTATTTGACATGCTTCGTAGGAAACGGATCACCGACCGAGTTCAAATCCTAGACAAGCTGTTTGCATTCATATAGCATTACTACCATTGGAAAGGTATGAATCCATACATTCTTTTTCCAGCTATGGTAAATCTTTTGAAAGGGTCCAAAAATTCAAGATAATATCAATCCTTTGCAAGTCCCTCCAGCAACGAAATGCAATTCCTTTCCCAACCGAACACGCCATTCTTCACTTCAAATAGCAGTCGTCAGATTTCACTTGCCGTCCAAAACACTTTCTTCCTCACTCGCCCTTCAGCGACAGTCCGTTCTTTACTTCTGCTCGTTCGGATGCGCTTGTGGAAATTCGATGTACTTTATTTGGGTGTCTACTAAACAATACTTCAGCTACGAGGAGGTAGCGAGTTCAAGTATCCGTAGCCGCTCGCCACAGGCCAAACATATCCTGACGCGCTTTGTTTGTGGGGCTGGAATCCGCTTGTTCATAGGGCTGCCTTTCAGTCTGGTCACAGTAAAATAGTAGGGAAGGGTAGTTTCTTAACCTTGATAGGTAAGCAGTCTAGGAGAAGGAAACTCTGAATTTGAAAAGCTGAGATCAGTCGTTGATTGGTTTGTGGCCTCCTTTTGCACCAGATTCTTTGCCAACGAACTGTGCCAAAAACAAGCCTTCATCCTATAAGCAAAACACTGTGTGGGTTGTTCATTGATGAACCCTCATGCGTCGAAATCGAGAAGAGAGTCCATTGGAGAGTGTGAGATGCCTCCTTTCTTAAAACATTTGCATTTAGTTTTACTGAGTTCACATCGAGGTCGATGTTCTATGTTGCCTTCTCTTAGCTATGAAGCAGAGATTCGGTTTTTGTTGGTTATTTAGAAGTTCCAGATAATCTGCGTAGTCCGCATCCGTAATAGTCTCAGTGAGATAATCGCCTGTTTCTTTTACAGAAAAAGCATTGCCACTAAAAAAATTGTTTTTATAATGTGTGATTCTGTTTTGATTTCAGGTAAAAAAGAATCGATTTGCATATTGTACCCAAGTTGCATAACACCATACCTTGTTGTATAGATTCTTAGGTATCGCTGTACAGCAGCCCACTTTTCTATGAGTACCAATGAATTATATCGACCAGTGGATCGATCCAGCATAGGATACAATTGGCTTGAGATGTAAAAGCCCCATCTACAATGAATGTCCTTTTCTGTTGGAGGGGGGAGGAAAAGAACAAAGAATATTTTCGAATACTCGCCAAATCGCCACAAAGAACCGATTCTTTGGTTTTAAGATGATTGTTGATTACAAGAATCTTTGGGAAAGGAATTTGGTTTCTTCATTTCAAATGGATTTCGGGATTGAATATAGAGGAACTTTTATTATTTCCAAGTCTTTGATAACTTACGCTGTAATGAAAGGAAGAAAAATACATGAATTGGAATAATGCATCTTGGGTGATGTCTGCTAACTTTATTTACCAAAGCCATATACACATCATTAATACCCTTGAGAAAATTCATACATCCAATTAGCCTCCCTCCAGCTATGCGGTAAATAGTTTGGGAAACTAGGTTTTTTAAGCTAGGTAACCAAGTCTAGAGAAGGAAACTCAATTCAAACTTGTTAAAATCCACTTAAGAAATTGACCTTGTGTTGCTTAAGGACGAGATCATTGTAGCTGAGCAATCCATGAAATGCAACACTCCACTTTCGCCCTACGTAGCTAAATGGGCGGTCGAGCGAATGAAATAGACGAATTACAAAAGATTATTTTACTTTTTTGGGTTACAATATTTACCAAACCCTCCGCACAGAACAGGATATGATCAAAGGTCAATTTCTGAAGTGGATTTAACAGTTGAATTTTATAGTTTTTCTTCTCTTAGAATTGTTACCTAATCAAGGTTAAAGAGCCCAGTCTAACCTACTATCTACCCATTGCTGAGGGAGAATAGTTGGATTCATACCTTTCCTAAAGTCTTAGCGGCCATTTGAAATGCAAACAGTCTCGTCCAGATTCGAACTAGTCTCATTGTGTCCATTTTCTTCGACAGAAACCATTGCACCACGCGCCTCCATAATAAATAGATATGCTTGAATGTTGCTTACTAGGGCTGAGCCCGACAAGCCCGACCGGCGAGTCGCCACTGCTATATATATATATATATATATATATATATATATATATATGTGTGTGTGTGTGTGTGTGTGTGTGTGTGTGTGTATTATATATATATATATATATTGTTAAATAATGCAGCCATTTTCTGTCTGCAAGTTTTGTCCTTTGTTTTTTCGTATTGTCGGATTATTTTTGAATATCTGGCGAAAATTGGCTGATGTATTTGCCGATATGTCATAGGCCAAGTACTTTCTGCCCTATCGTGGGCCATCTTCAAGGTATTTGAAACCGTACAACAATGGCTATTCCATTTTCTATTTATATAGATTGGGTTTATATTTGTTGTTATTATTATTAGTGTTTATCATTATTATTTCATTATATTACTTTTGCTATTAAATAATTTCATAGTAATTATAGGACAGAAAGTACTTGATCTATGACATATGGCAAATACATCAGCCCAATTTTACGCCTGATATTAGAAAAATAATCCGGCAATAACGAAAAAACTAGACAAAACTTGCAGGAGAGAAAAAATGGCTGCATTATATTTTCAATAATGCCTACAAGAAAAAAATGTTACCTAAATACACACACACACACACACACACACACACACACACACACACACACTATATATATATATAATATATATAAGAAGTAAGTAAAGTTGGCCTATTGTCGGTATCAGCCGGACAGCGAAAGAGCTATCCCCTTTTGCTAGCGCTAGACCAGAAGATTGTTTTTGAGTGGAGTACCATATCTACCGTCACCTCCCCACTTTACCGCACATGTCAGATAACCAAGTCTCTGTTGCGGGAGAGCGGTATCGAACTCGCAATCTTGCGATTACTAGTTGATGCTCTTCTGAGTTGTTTATAAAATCAACTCAATGAGGTATATATATATATATATATATATATATATATATATATATATATACCAACCCCTCCGCACGAGCTGATGTGACACAGGTCAATTTCTTAAGCGGATTTCAACAGGTTGAATTCAGGCGTTTCTTCTCCTAGACGGGTTGCCTAACAAGGTTAAAGAGCCCAGTCTGCTCTACTATTTACCCATAGCTGGAGGGAGAGTAGAGTTCATACCTTTCCCAATGTATTTAGCACTAATTGAAATGCAAACCGCGTCCAGGGTTTGAACTCGGTGCGACGAGTCCATTTCCATGACTTTAACCATTACACCACGCGCTTCCACAATGAGTTATTATACTTGAATGCAGAAAGAAATGTTTAGTTTAGCGTTTATACTTACATTCTAAATCTGGCACCCTATATGATGTAATGATTGCCAAGCTTAATTAGTAGACCATTGAGTTAGTAAGTTTTGATTCTCACTGGGTGCCTGATACTGCTGGCCTTGTGCCACATCTAAACCCATCCACTCATGCCAGCAGCACAGATCTCATGACTCTTCCTCAACACCTGTTTATTGCTCAGAGCTGATTGATATAGGTTTTCGCAGGCTGACCCACACATGGTCTATTCAAGTGTAGGTGCCCATAGGATATTCAATTGAAACGCTTCTGCATGCTCACCCCTCTATCTTCCCTACTCTTTCTTACATTTTTTATCTGTAGCATGTCCTTTTTCTTCCCTTTCTTATAATAAAAACCGAATGGCCCATTATTTAGCTGAATTGAAACAGCTTCTGCATGCTCACCCCTCTATCTTTCCCTACTCTTTCTTACATCTTTTCTCTGTAGCATGTCCTTTTCTTCCCTTCTTTATAATAAAACGGAATGGCCCATTATTTAGCTGAATTGAAACAGCTTCTGCATGCTCACCCCTCTATCTTTCCCTACTCTTTCTTACATCTTTCTCTGTAGCATGTCCCTTTTCTCCCTTTCTTTATAATAAAACGGAATGGCCCATTATTTAGCTGAATTGAAACAGCTTCTGCATGCTCACCCCTCTATCTTTCCCTACTCTTCTTACATCTTTTCTCGTAGCATGTCCCTTTTCTTCCTTTCCTTATAATAAAAACGGAATGGCCCATTATTTAGCTGAATTGAAACAGCTTCTGCATGCTCACCCCCTCTATCTTTCCCTACTCTTTCTTATATTTTTTTATCTGTAGCATGTCCTTTTTCTTCCCTTTCTTTATAATAAAAACGGAATGGACATTATTTAGCTGAGGCGACGACATTTATTAGAAATAATATTGGCGGATAAGCAACACCAAATAATCAGGCTTTACATGTTTGCATTTTATCTTGAATCGTTTCATTTTTAACCAGAGGTGTTGCAAGATGATAATGGTTGTACAATTAAGGAACACGAGTATAAGTTTATACTTTATGATTATATCTACTATTGAATATCTGTAATTCCCTCATTGACTTGTATTCATTTGTGACGTGACCATTGGGGTAGTCAGTTGTATTAACTCAAGTTTAGTCATGACTTTACCCACTGCGACTCTCGGTTTGATTTAGCTTACATTCACTTTCCTGCCCACGTTGTGTAGGATATAGATCTAACGAAGTTCCTTTGGGGATGCTGGTAGAAAATTCACGTCAAATCGAGAGGCTCTGATCACGATAGGAAACTCAATGTAAGCCACAAGGCAAAATAAAGAAAAACATCTATTCATATATATAATATATATATATATATATTATATTAATATATTTGGGAATAAAAAGGCCTTAACTACCATGTATCGTGGTTGTGGACCATTTATTCCCAAATAACTTTGCGTCTGTTTACAATAATAAACATTGAGCTCTCATACGGAACCTAAACTCTACAACAAACTACGGGTAGAGAATTAGACCCACCCTAGAATCACCTTGTACTAAGAAACTTGGTACCGCACCAAAGATATTATAATATATATTATATATATATATATATATAAACACGACCCGTCTGTATAAAACATACACAACCTACACACCGATAGAAAAAAAACATACACGCACACATACATGCACAAACACAACGCTCGCACGTAAGCGCTGCTAAAATACCACACACTCACAGATCAACGTATTATGGTTGACCAGTCACTACGCGTACGCAACCTTATTGCTGCCCATAAACATTCTCATACATTCAATTCACCTTCACATACATACACCACATTCATTTGGGAGAGAGATCCAATCATGACGCATCCCATGTCTATTGGATTTTTTGAAATTTTTTTGAAATTTTTCGATTTTCCTTACATTTGAAACATCTTCACCTGATGAATGCATCGCATGAAACCAATATGGTTGTGAATGTTCCTTTGTCACCCAATAAATAGATATGTAAAACCTATATATTTATCTTTTATATTATATTATATTATATTATATATGTATATATATATATATATATATACGTTTTAGAACACACACACACAGACACACACAGACACAGACACACACACACATAGACACACACACACACACACACACACACACACACACATATATAAATAATATATATATAAACGTTTTTGACACACACACAGACACACACAGACATAGACACACACACACATAGACACACACACAGACACACACACACATATACATATAAATAAATATATATATATATAATATATATATATATAAACGTTTTAGACACACACACAGAGACACACACAAGAGACACCACAGAGACACACACAGAGACACACACACACGTAGACACACACACACATCACACACACACACACACACACACACAGACACACACCACACACACATATATATATATTATAATATTATATATATATATATATATATATATATATAAACCGTTTTAGACACACACACAGACACACACACACATAGACACACACACAGACACACATACACACACACACAATATATATATATATATAAATAAATAAATATATATATATATATATACGTTTTAGAACACACACACACAACACACACACACAGAGACACACACACATAGACACACACAGACACAGACACACACACACACATATATATATAAATAAATATATATATATATATATATAAACGTTTTAGACACACACACACAGACACACACAGACAGACACACACACACACATAGACACACACACACAGACACACACACACACACACACACACGACACACACATACAACACACACACAGACACACACACACATAGACACACACACACACACACACACAGACACACACATACAACACACACACAGACACACACACACACACATATATATAATATATATATATATATATATATAAACGTTTTAGACACACACAGACACACACACATAGACACACACACACACACATACACCACACACACATATATATATAAATATAAATATATATATATATATATATATATATATATATAAATATATATATAATATATATATTATATATATATATATATATACACTTTTAAAAACTTCCTCACATTATAAAGATTTCAAACGAATTCAACTAAAAAGATGGTATTTCTTTTAAAAATGTATTTATTTAAAAAGACGTGACATTTGTTTTGAATCAAAATAGATAAAAGAATTCCTGATTTTTTTATTTGCATTTGTTTAATGAATTGATGTTTTTTTTTTGTTTTTGTTTTTTGTTTTTTTCGAAACTCGGTGGTATTTATTTAAAAAGACGGACGTTTGTTTTCAATTAAAATAAAATGAAAATACCGAAAAAACATATTTTAAAAGAGGGGGGGGTGTAAAATATGGGAGGGCTGTGAAATATCGCTTTCTTATCGCATTAACTTGTCGATAAAAACGCCTTCAAACCGCTAAAAAAGCTGTTTTAAAGAGGAGGGGTTTTAAATATTTATAATTACTTGTCGATAAAAAAAAAACTTGGAGTGGGGGCTTAAAATATCACTTTCATATCAGATTAACTTGTCGATAAGAATACTTTTAAACCGCTATGTGGTTCATAACTAGCACGGTTCACTTTTACAGCAGGTACCGCCTAGCGTCTTTTAGGAGATGAGGCCGGGACGACAGCATCCGAAAATCACCGTTGAAAGGTGATTCAGGGGATTAAAGTTTCGAGTGATACAAACATCGCAGATGGAGAAGGAAGAGTCAGTCCTCAAAATATCAACGACCTGCCACTTTTGGAATCCGTGGAAGAGGGCGAAAGTTTGACAACGAGAATGTTGACCAAAGACTTCGTTGTGGACCATTCCATTATCCTTCGTCGTCTCATAAAGCTCAGAAAAGTATGGAAATTGGCTGGGCCCCACAAACTCTACGATAACAACAAAGACGAAAATTGGGTAAATCTTCTTTTACGGTTACTGTTAGTTTTGTTTCTTTCTTTAATAGCACTAGCAAATATATGCACCCTCCGGGTGCAAGTATTTAAGTTTTAATGTAATAAAATATTGTATTGAATTAGAAAGGCTAATGAAACTAAATAAGAATACAGATAAAAAGATTTGAAACAGAGGGAGTATAATAAAAGATTTGAAACAGAGGGAGTATAATAAAAAATAGAACAACTGAAACTTACTCTTCCATCACTCTCGTCTTTCATTGTTATTTTTTTCTAATTTAAGTATTTACTTATAAGAGGAAGTAAAGAATAAAATGACAGTTATTTTTTTCTTGTTAATGGATTTCATTTAAGATTTATTGAAGAGATTTTTGCTTACATTCATTAAAATAAAACCAAACAGTTAGAAATCAATAATACTAAGCACATATTTATTAAATTCGATTTTTTAATATTAATATACAAATTAGCCTTCCAGTTCACATTGTAAACCGCTATTTTGTTGTATATATAAATATAATTGCATGTTGTCAGTATGTAGACATAGTTAACAGTATTAATAATGTAAGACAATTTTATTAATAATTGAGGTTTAGATAAAAATAAAACCATGGAGAATGTGATGTCAATAACTAAGAGAATTGTGACTTGAGTAGGAATATAGTTTCGGTTACAGACAGAAAAACACACAATCTCCATTATAATAAGATATCAATTGTTGGTTGGTTGATTGGTAGATTTTAAGGCATGTCAACACATGTTAGGTTATTTTATGCTGAAAATGTTTAATAGCGTATCACTGGCATACAGATGATACACTCTGATCCTAGATAGAGTATCATTTTTTATGAACTCATTGCAAATTCGATTTTCCGGTTAACACCGGGGGTCCAGCGAGCTTCGGCCGCTGGACTTATCGAGAGTTTAATAATAGCGTCGATTCCTGAGGCGCTCCCCTTGTGGGTGAATGCTGAGGTATCGACGCAATTTTTGTTCTTTCCCACCCATGAGCTTCGGCTTGTGGTGGGCCCACATTAAAACGAGGCTTTGTGCCCAGCCCATAAAAGTGGGGTATGAGGCACATACCCACTCTGATCCTAGAGAGAAATTACAGACGGACAACTTAGAAAATTATATATTCATCATTTGGTAAAAATATACATTCTAAAATGTTTGGTTGGCTGGTTGGTTGGTTGGTTGGTTGGTACAATTTTAAGGCATGTCAACACTTGTTAGGTTATTTTATGCCAAATATATTTTGTTTTATTCATGCTTAATGTCTATTCAAGATGTTTTTGAGCACATTTTAAAACTCATTTTGTTGAGATTTTCTGTTATAACGTGTGTGCCTAAAGTCCCCTCCTACGTACAGACTCGGCGATAATCATGTGACCAAGCTCTTGGCCAATCACTTGCAGTACTCTGCTGCTGATATTGTTATTTATACCGGCTGTTCTGGTCATACCTACGCACAATGCTTTGAATCTTCGTGGACGACGGAACATAGGATTATATCACAGGACCTTTGACACTACGTAGGATTCCATTACTCAGGACTTATTCACTTACCAAAGGATTCTATAACTCAGGACTTACTTACTTTAAGTCCTTTTCAACTGGCCAATGATGGCGGTCAGAAACTTTATTTACATTTATTATCTATTTAATCCATATATAAGACACTTCTACACCGGTCAGAGTGGACCTGGGATTAATGGTGATAAATGGGTAATCCACACGCCCCAGGGTTCCAAAATTGGAACTGCATCATTAGATACATTTTAACGTAATACCCAGGACACATAAAGTGTCTGGCAAAATGCCACGCTAATGTGTGATTTGATAAAAATTGATCTAGTTACGTTAATAATTGAATTAAAAATGAAAACCCAAAAATATATGTTAACAAAAACATCTAAAAGTTTCATTCACAAAAGAAAATATGTAAAAAAAAAAAACCTTTTGAAAATTAAACATTATCACCAATTCATTTCAAAAACATAGTCGGCATTAAATGACCCATTGAGGCTGATATGCCGTAAAACAAGAACAAAGAAACAAACAATGATTGAATTATTAAATAATTTGTTAATCGTCCCAAATACAGTACATCTTTTTATGTGCAATGTTAATCTGAAAATATTTTTGGTAGATTAACGCTTGAACGATTTATAAATGACAGTTTGCCTGTCGGATTTGCCGCAAATCTAATCCAATATGCAAATTAATGATTCCAAATCCTGTTGATTTTCAGAATCTCGATATATTATCGTTTTTAAATCTCGTTAAATCATTTTATGTCAATTTTACATACGTAGAACAATTGATTTACTTACTAATCGGTTTTATAATTTTTTATATTAAGTCGACAGACAATTAAAATCCAATCAAATAATATACACACACCGCACACACCCGCACACTCACACACACACACACACACACATATATATATATATATTTATAAGTGAAAAAATGTATATATATATATATATATATATATATATATATATATATACAACATTTATACATAATATGCAACATTTGTAATCTTAATGTTAATATTATTCAAACCCCCCTCAATTAATTCGACCCGACAATATACATTCCCTCCTCCCCCGCATCACAACACACGCCGCTCGCATCCAGACATGCAAAATAAAACATACGCAAACACAAACGCTCGCACGTCAGCATTGATCAAATGTCACACATTCACAGAACGTTGTATTATGTGTGTGACCAGTTACCCCGCGTACGCAACCTTTATGCTATCCATAAACACTCTCATACATTCAAATTACCACCACATACAAATGCACATCATTTTATCCAATCATACACATCCCATGTCTATTGAATTTTCTGAATTTTTTTGAAATTTTTTCGATTTTCCTTGCACTTGAAACATCTTCACCTGATGATTGCATCGCATGAAACCAATATGATCGTGAATGTTCCTTTGTCACCTTATAAATAGATATGTAAAACCTTTATATATTATTTTATTATATTATATATATATATATATATATTTATTTATAAGTGAAAAAAATGTCCTGAAAATATTGATAATGTGCCGGTGCTCTATTGCTGTTGCAATCTCATTGACCATGGTATTGCGCCAGGGTGACTTTAGACATGAATACCTCGCTACGGAGAGCCCGCCACCACCACCGAGACAGTCCTGAGACAAATTTTAGAGTTGATGTAAAAGTTGACGTTAAATTACTTTAGATCGTACTTGAAGACATTCTTAAATCGTATGTAACGTAGCGGGCTTTTTACACGACACTACCAATCGTATAGTATACGTGACGTTGTGGGGTCCCACCGCGTCTTCAAAACACACGGTACTATTAGGACTTGTACAGTCGTGCATCAAGTGGTTGGCAACGCTCGTTCGTTTACAAGCGCACACAGATCTCTAGTAGTCGTCATTAGTATCAGCGGCCCCTAAACTATTCTATCACACTTCTTCGCGTGGTCAGGGAAAGACATCACCTTACAAGACAAGTGGTTCTTCGTTGCGGTCAATTAACTTTCTATCTCCACGGGGTATCTTTGGGTAGGGGAATCTCATTCATAAAAGAACTCGTAGTATTTCTTGGCGTAGTAAAATAAAGATGAGGACAGTACTACTTGCTTTTCATCAATTTA
>CM042157.1:87143865-87153865 GCA_023376005.1 Doryteuthis pealeii | reverse complement strand
CGTTTGCCAAATTCACTTGTCATGGTTATTTTCTATAAAACTAAAATGTTATACAATATACGCATTGTAATTGCCTTCAAGCAAAAATATAAATAATATATATATATATATATGCAAATTAGCCTTCCCGTTCACACTGTAAATCGCTATTTTGTTGTATATATAAATATGATTGCATGTTATCAGTATGTAGATAAGGTCAACAGTATTAATAATGTAAAACAATCTTATTAATAATTGAGGTTTAAATAAAAATAAAATCATTGAGAATGTGATGTCCATAACTAAGGGAACTGTGACTTGAGTAGTAATATAGTTTCGGTTACAGACAGAAAATCACACAATCTCCATTATAATAAGATATATATGTGTGTGTGTATTTTGAATACAATTTAACTTTTTTTCATTTGGTTTTAAAGTAATACGTGACCGTAACATTATGTGTATTTTTGTTGTGTTTTTAAATTGCAAAATCAAATCAATATTCCGAATGAAAATAATCTGAGATGGCTTTAATTTTATCAAAACCTGCATCCATAAATCATTGGTGTTCACTCACTGGAAGAAATGAACAAAAAAAAATTTTAGTTTGAAAAGATTTTTCAAATTTTTCAAATTCTTTTTTTCTCATTTGACTTATTAAAATCCATTGTGTGTCGATTTAGTTGCTTGAGTTATTCAATTTTGAATTAACCCACGTGACGCAGTAAAGATTCACTGGAAAATGCCAATTCTAATATCGTTAAAAACGACGTTGCTGTCTAAAAACATCTAGCCAATAAAATTGGCAAAAACGTCTTCATTATAACAATGGCGAACTGAACGATTTTGATTAAAATTAATTGATTTATGCAAATTCCGCGATACAATGTTTCAGTTCGTGATTATTCCAAGCGATAGAATGATTAGGATATTATAACGGCATCTAAAAGAGCTGAAGAAGAATAAGAAGCAAATTTCTTCGGAAATGGTCACACCGTTTATATGTAATCAGGAATATTTATGCATTATTTATAAACTGTTGTTTATAGAAACGATTTGACCATAAAATCTAATCGTTATTTTGCTGATGTTGATTCTATAAATTGACTAAATTACCGTTTGATCTGTGGGAAAGTAGAGACTGTGGTTGGAGAGGGGGGATTGACTATTACTGTTATGACCTGTTTAAGGGTCATTAAATAAATACTCAACACGGAGATAAAAGTAAAGAACAGATGTATTCGACACATATCAAGTACAAAATGAGGAGGGTTTCCTTGGTACCAGCGTACACGAAGACATGCATTGGCTACTTCTCACTTGAGTAGCTTTGCTCTGTTAGATATACCCTTTGGGTAAGTCCATTATTCTGGTCATAGGTGAGTCCCCTACAACAGTTACTGTATGGAAATTAAAATAGAGAAAATCTTCCAGATTGCTCCAGTTAAAACAGTGATAAAACAGAGAATTCAGCAGATCACCGGGTGTAGATGAAGGAAAACGAAAAGTTAGATAAATACTTGGACCTTGCTAGAGAATTGAAAAAACTGTGTGTTATGTTTGCTTGAACAGATAAAAATATGTTGAATGGAAATAATGAATGCAATCACCAAGGTTGTTGTAAAATTTAACAAGAAGGATTTATTTTAAGACCCGAGTTAGAAAATACTTCTAAACTCGCAGAAGATAAAAACAATGAACTCTGTATGAACGCTTGTTCTAAGGGAGCCAGGTCTGGAGATCTGGTGGTGGTAATTATATTCTTCATTCTAAGGGTGCCAGGTCTGGAGATCTGGGGGTAGCAATTATAATCTTCGTTCTGAGGGTGTCAGCTAAGGAGATCTGGGGTTGGCCATTATATTCCTCAGTCTAAGGGTGTCAGATATGGGGATCTAGGATGGCGTTTCAATTGTTCCACGTCATCGAAATTCTTTCTCTTCAAATATTTATTGTAAAAGATCACGTGCAACCAATGCAAAATGTAGCCTAGCCTCTTCCTGCTGAAACTACATATTGCCTCATGGTATTTCATTCAATTTAGATGTAAGAAAGATTGTCAATATATGCAGATCTGACTCACCACTGACAGAATCGTAGATATCGACCGAATTCTCTAAACATCGTCCATGCCGTAACTCTTGCATTTATTTGCACACACTCTTTCTCTACCCAGCGTGGATTAGTATTAGCTACATCTGTCCCGGTTAGCTCAGTCGGTAGAGCGTTCGGCTAGAAACCACAAGGTTCCTAGTTCGATACTGGCCCATTTCTCCGGATTTACATTTTTGACTCATTTCTCAGCACTTTTAAGGAACAAGAATTCGGCGGATAAGCAACACCAGATAATCAGGATTTTACATTTTTGTATTTCATCTGGGACGATTTGGGCGGTGTCATTTTTAATCAGAGGGTGTTGTAAGATGATAACGGTCGTACAATTAAAGAACACGAATATTAATATATAGATACCATTCACAAAAGGAGCTGGTTTAGCTCAGTCGGTAGAGTGTTCGGCTAGAAGCCACAAGGTTCCTAGTTCGATACTGGCCCTCGCCAACTCAGCGAATGAGTAGCACAGGGATTTGTGCAGTAAAGTGAGGATCTGATGGTAGGTGTGGCGCTCTACCTCAGATGCTTAAATAATCTCCTTGGTCTAGCGCTATTGAAAAGGCGATAGAATTCCTCACTGTTTGGCTTATACCGACATTAGGCCGCCCCGATGACTTTTTTTACTTTTTTCCTCGCTGTCTGGCTGATACCGACATTAGGCCGCCCCGATGACTTATTTACTTTTATTATCATTTAGACAGAAAATTGCATCATCCCTGAAGATTATAAGTTTCACCCATCTGTCATTGATTCACAATGCGTTCAAAATAATCCATAGAAAGGTAGGGATCACCAATACGTAATTTGTGGATCTAACGGGACTTTACAGGCGGAGAAATGAATGGACCGAATCGAATTCATATATTCACCCGTTTCCGGCTATAAATTTTTCTTATTCACTTAGTGGCGGGGGGGAGGATTACCGTCCACATTACGACTTCTTAGCAACACAGATGTTTCGGGATCAGTAGAAGTTTATCTTCGATCACTTCTTGGTCGATCCCATACGTTTCCTGTTTCCTTAAAACGAGTAAATATCTTATCCATCTTAATATGACTGATTGATAACCTTTCGTATTGCTTGGCATTGCAAGCATCTGCAGCGGAAAATGGCGCCATCCTCCGTGTCGGACACCCAGTATATATATATCTTATTATAATGGAGATTGTGTGTTTTTCTGTCTGTAACCGAAACTATATTCCTACTCAAGTCACAATTCTCTTAGTTATTGACATCACATTCTCCATGATTTTATTTTTTCTAAACATCAATTATTAATAAAATTGTCTTACATTATTAATACTGTTAACCATGTCTACATACTGACAACATGCAATTATATTTATATATACAACAAAATAGCGGTTTACAGTGTGAACGGGAAGGCTAATTTGCATATTAATATTAAAAAATCGAATTTAATAAATATGTGCTTAGTATTATTGATTTCTAACTGTTTGGTTTTATTTTAATGAATATAAGCAAAAATCTCTTCAATGAATCTTAAATGAAATCCATTAACAAGATAAAATAACTGTCATTTTATTCTTTACTTCCTCTTATAACTAAATACTTAAATTAGAAAAAATAACAATGAAAGACGAGAGTGATGGAAGAGTAAGTTTCAGTTGTTCCATTTTTTATTATACTCCCTCTGTTTCAAATATTTTATTATACTCCCTCTGTTTCAAATCTTTTTATCTGTATTCTTATTTAGTTTCATTAGCCTTTCTAATTTAATACAATATTTTATTACATTAAAACTTAAATACTTGCACCCGGAGGGTGCATATATTTGCTAGTGCTATTAAAGAAAGAAACAAAACTAACAGTAACCGTAAAAGAAGATTTACCCAATTTTGGGTTCATGCCTATTTATCGTAGCAAATCGGTAAAAATTCGGAAATTTCCGGCTTTGTTGTTATCGTAGAGTTTGTGGGGCCCAGCCAATTTCCATACTTTTCCGAGGTTTATGAGACGACCAATGATGATCGAATGGTCCAAAATGAAGTCTTTAGTCAACATTCTCGTTGTCAAACTTTCGCCCTCTTCCACGGATTCCAAAAGTGGCAGGTCGTTGATATTTGAGGACTGGCCTCTTCCTTCTCCATCTGCAATATTCGTATCACTCGAAACTTTAATCTCCTGAATCATCTTTCAACGGTGATTTTCGGATGCTGTCGTCCCAGCCTCATCTCCTAAAAGACGCTAGGCGGTACCTGCTGTAAAAGTGAACCGTGCTAGTTATGAACCACATAGCGGTTTAAAAGTATTCTTATCGACAAGTTAATCTAATATGAAAGTGATATTTTAAGCCCCCGCTCCAAGTTTTTTTTTATCGACAAGTAATTATAAATATTTAAAACCCCTCCTCTTTAAAACAGCTTTTTTTAGCGGTTTGAAGGCGTTTTTATCGACAAGTTATTGCGATAAGGAAGCGATATTTCACAGCCCTCCCATATTTACCCACCCTTTTAAAATATGTTTTTTTTTCGGTATTTTCATTTTATTTTAATTGAAAACAAACGTAACGTCTTTTTAAATAAATACCGCCGAGTTTCGAAAAAAAAACAAAAAAAAACAAAAAAAAAAACATCAATACATTAAACAAATGCAAATAAAAAAAATCAGGAATTCTTTTATCTATTTTGATTCAAAACAAATGTCATGTCTTTTTAAATAAATACATTTCTTAAATAAATACAATCTTTTAGTTGAATTCGTTTGAAATCTTCTTATAATGTGAGGAAGTTTTTAAAAGTGTATATATATATACATATATATATATATATATATATATATATTTATATATATATATATGTGTGTGTGTGTGTGTGTGTGTGTGTGTGTGTGTGTGTGTGTCTAAAACGTTTATATATATATATATATATATATATATATTATATATATATATGTGTGTGTGTGTGTCTGTGTGTGTGTCTATGTGTGTGTGTGTCTGTGTCTCTGTGTGTCTGTGTCTCTGTGTCTAAAACGTTTATATATATATATATATATATATATATATATATATTTATATATATATATATATATATATATATATATATATATATATATATGAATAGATGTTTTTTCTTTATTTCGCCTTGTGGCTTACATTTTAGTTTCCTATCGTGATCAAAGCCTCTCGATTTGACGTGAATTTTCTACCAACATCCCCAAAGGAACTTCGTTAGATCTAATTCCTACACAACGTGGGCAGGAAAGTGACATGTAAGCTAAATCAAACCGAGAGTTTGAAGCATGGGAAAATAGGGTAAGGAGTAAAAAGCAAAATTCAAAGTAAAGAGTGAGTTCTTAATATACATTTCTAGAAATATTTCAGGTGGCTTCATCATTTGTCAAAGGTTTTTGCGAAGCCAAAATAGACTTTTACTAATGAAAACTATTTCGGACAACACATTAACGCCTTTCAAGATGATAACATCAAAAAATTGTTAGGAACTTGAAAGAAAAAAGAAAAGCCTTTAAAATAATAAGATTCCACTATATTCAACCAAATTTGTGTGAATATATATATATATATATATATATATATATATATATATATATATATATATATATATATATATATATATATATATAGTTAAAAATTAATGTTAAAATGAATGAATGGATGAAATAAAAATGAATGAAATGAGGGGGATGAATGAAAAATCCTTTCCAAGGGACCCATCTCAAAAGTATTAAAACACTTTTTGAGAGTGGGGTCCCAGATAGAAAGTTTTTCTCATCTATTATTAGACTCCTTTGAAGCATCAAGTTAATATAATTATTCTATAAGATATTAGAGAAGATATTATTAGATATAATCTGATATATCTAGAACGGATATCAAGAGGCGCGTTGCTTAATGGTTGTCGTCGTTAGAAATGTATTCTGTTGTATCTTGGTATGACAGTATTACGAAAAATGATTTAGAATACGATTTAAAAATTGTTTTTAAAAAAAAAACCTGTATGCAGGCTCTGAGTGTCATACATTCGATCTATATTGATTCATCAGTGTCATTTAACAAATGAGAGATAAGTTTGTCTTAACCTAGAATGGAGATTCGCTTCCGGGTTTTGTCTGTAACAAAAATTACGTCAATGCTAACGTCACATTACCCAAAATCCTCATAACATAGAATAAATACACTCAAAATTTAAACATGCAACATTAGACAGTCCTCATTGTTTTTTAAGACAAGTTTTGATAAATACATGACTGGTATTATATATCTATATATAGTTTGTTTTATTTTAATACATATTTAAAGTTTACATTTCAAATTGTTTTATTTTTTAATCCTTTAATGAATTTGATGATTTTACTTACTTAGGGTACAAACTCGCTGACATTGAATTTTTTACTCCCACCCCTCAGGCAATATGTTTCAAAAATCTATTTTTACATCGCCCGGAGGGTGTATTTTTGTACTAGTACCTGTAATTATGAAACTATTTTCCCTCCAGCTATGGGAAAATAGTAGGGCAGACTGGGCTATTTAACCTTGATCTGTCAACCAGTACAGGACAAGGAAAACTTAAATTCAAATATATAAGAAATTAAGTTTATTTGCTGGATTCGAACCTGTAAAAACCCGCTTAGAAATAGACCTTTTGTCAGATCTTGATCGTGCGGAGGGGGGCGGTAAATACATACAAATAATGTTACATAATTATTAGTTACCTAATATTTATGGCAATAGTGTAGAAATCATAATGGTGATTAGTGCAGCCCACTGCCTTGCAGGATGAGTGACAACACTTGACCTCACTCTCACCTGGCCTTCCGGGGATAAATCGTGAGAACCGGAAGGCATAGAAAACCCTGTCTTCGGGTTTAAGGATACTAAGTAACTCAGGCAGTTAGTAAGTAGAAGCCGAGCTCGTAAGATGTAGTCTCACTGCGCAGATTGTATGGTTGGGGATTTACCGAATAAAGTAACATCAACGTAAATCGAAGTCTTGTGTTTATTACCTAAAAACTAACAATGACACAGGGCTTCTGATAAGGAGAAATCCCTAACAGAAAACCAGACCGAAGTCCCCACGACAACCCCAGACGCACGATGTTAGAAGATAGAACCAAAGCCGGTCAGAAGAGAAGACGACTAGAAGTAAGATGTAAGAAAAGGGTATACAACATTATATCGATTTGGTACTGTGAAAACCTCAGTACGTAACAATGAAACTTACTATATTCATTGGCTTGTAAAATATATGATCATTCTAGCATCCATTGAGTAATTTTCTTTTCGACATATAAATTCATTGTCTCTGTTTTATTGCCACAATTCAACGCTTCTGTGGCCTTTGTCTGCGGCTCTAAAAAATTCGCACAGGCTTCGTTGAATATATTTTCAGGTTGATTACTCTGCAAGGTTTTATTCAGCCATCTTTTTCCCGCCTTGTCATGTCATGTGATCATCAAATGTCGTCTGTGAATAGGGACATTTAATTCCACTTGGTTTTATTCGGAAAGAATCCAAGCAAATCAAGATTGCCGCTAAATTTCCCTTTTGCACATTGCATCTTTCGTTTTCTTTCATTATTAAGCACTATTAGCCTGTCTACTCGCGGGCCACGTTCTGTTCAGGGGAGATAACTGTTGTCTTTTTTCTTATCTTTTGACTTCATAATTGTTCAATAGATCTTTAGAAAACTTCGTTTACTGATTTATAGGGTTAATCACACAAACTGACTTGTTTATTGGAGATTTGAAACTTTGTCAAGTGAAGATTTGAAACTTCTGTCTACGCAAACTTATATTTACTTCCTGTGTAATATTTCGTTTTTTAGAAATAAAACGAAATAAAGAACCCGCCCATTTTAGAACTGATAATCTTTCAAAGCAAGATAAAATCTTCCATTACGAATCCGGATTTTCGAGGTGATCAGGAATGTATTTGAAAGGAGCGATGACGTGTTAATAGTAATCGTAGAATAATCATCTCTATTCCTGTTTTCCTTCTTGATGCTGGAATCTGGTTGTTGGATCTGATGTTGGGTTGGCTGGCATTATTGTTCTTTTGAGTCTGGAACAACTTAGAATTCACTTGAGGATATCTTGATATTTACTAAGACTCCCTACCAATTGGACACATGGCCTAGTGGATAAGGTAGTTAGGTTAAGACAGTTCTAAGTGACAGTTATCTCTGGATATCGAGTTCAATCCTGAGTAGAGGCAGTTAGAAAAATAATTAACACAACTCCTACCCCAGCTATGGTTAGTGGAATGAGAACAGGATACCCCCGTGGACTAAATAAAGGGTTATGTTCAAAGTTCCGTGATGGCTCCCGATTACGACAAGAAAGTTCCCGAGTTCGAAAAGAAGGTTCCAGAGTCCGAGAAGGTTCCCGAGTCCGACAAGAAATACCTGAAGAAGGCCGGGGGGCATATTGGCCGAAACGTTGTACAAATAACAATGAAGATGGGGAAAATTGTCCGAATAACGCAGATAATACTTCCTACCAGGTTAGGATGTGACACAAGGTCGGCTGGTCACGTCAAACCCTAGTGTAACGTAGCGAATCCATTTTGAAAGGATTAATGATGTTTCAATAATAAATAAGTAAAATACTTGTGCATTTCTGTTTTACTTCGAGAGGCTGGAATCTGGTTGTTGGATCTGATGTTGAGTTTGCTGGCATTCTTGCTCTTTTGAGTCTGGAACAACTTGGGATTCACTTTCAGTTGAACAGTGAGGGATATAGTTTTCGTATCTAAGGTGGAGCACCACGGCTACCACCAGCTCTCTGCTTTACCGCACTAAAATCACTTCTGCTCCTGAGTGCACATATTTAGTACCAAACTTATCTCTCCCTCTCCACTGTCTCGTTCTAACCAATCAGAATTCGGCAATTCGCCTGTTTTACTTCTGGATGCTGGAATCTGGTCGTTGGATCTGATGTTGTGTTGGCTGGCATTATAGCTCTTTTGAGTCTGGAACAACTTTGAATTCACTTGAGGATATCTTGGTATTTACCAAGACCTTCTACCAGGTTAGGATGTGACACAAGGTCTTTTTTAACGTGGGAAACCACGCACAAACCGAAACTCATGCGATAGCTAGTCAAAAAAATGCGTGGATCCCATCATGAGAAAAGTATTGGCATAAAAAGGTGCTCAATGCTAATAAAGCAGAGCAGTTTTACAATCAATAATGATGATATTATGGATATTATAAACTCATAATTATAAGTTTCATACTTACGCAATCTTCAGATGAGTCAAATGGTTGAGATTTTAAAAACCGGTATTTTTTAGTATTTATATAAACGTGAAGCGTGTTCACGCGATGGAATGTTATATTTGTTAATTTGTCCATACTTAAAAAAGCAATGTATTTTCTGTGTCCTTTCCTTTCCTTTCTTTCTTTATAATAAAAAAACGGAATGCATTATCATTTCGCTGAGGGACGATACCCATGAGAAATAACAATTATGAGGATAATCAACACCAGATAATCAGGATTTACATTTTTACACTTCATCCTGGACGATTTGTACGGTTTGATTTTTAACAAGAGGGTGTTGCAAGATGATAATAGTCGGAAAATTAAAGAACCATCGTATTAATATATAGATTATTGATTGGGAGGTGCGCTTAGCGTAATGAGTATTTTCGTTGGAATGTTTATCATATATGTGCTAGAAGACGTTGACTGAGGGTCTTAATGTCCTGGGTATGACGTTAAACTGCATCTAATAGTAAAGTTCCTGTTCTGGAGATCTGGGAAGTGTGGAGTTCCCCTTCATCACCATTTCCTCCAGGTCTTTTCTGATCCGGAGTGGTAGTACCTGTTAGGGTCTCATCTATGGGTTAAATAGAAAAACGAGTTTTTAAAAATTGAGTTTTAAAAAATAATTTTTAATACCATCAAGATGAATAAAACAAAGAAT
>CM042157.1:87136365-87138865 GCA_023376005.1 Doryteuthis pealeii | reverse complement strand
TTTTGCTCAGATTCAATAAGATAAAACCAAACAATTAGAAATCAAATAATACTAAGGCATATATTTATTAAAATCAATTTTTTAAGATCAATATGCAAATTAGCCTTCCAATTCACACTGTAAACCTCTATTGTGTATATATAAATAGAATTCTTGTTATTAGTATGTAGATATGTCAACAGTGTAAGTAATGTAAAAACAATTCTATTAATAATTGAAGTTTAAATATAATTAAAATCATGGAGATGTGATGAAATAACAAAGGAATTGTGACTTGAGTAGTAATATAGTTTTTCGGTTACAGACAGAAAAACACACAATCTCCATTATAATAAGATATATATATATATGTACATATATATATATATATGTATATATATTTATATATATATATATAAATGTATATATATATATATATATATAATATAATATACGGTATATATTGGCATTTCACATAGCGCTAATACCTTGGGAAAGGTATGAATCCATATATTCTCCCCCCAGCTATGGGTTAAATAGTAGGGCAACTGGGCTCTTCAGCCTTGGGTAGGTAACCAGTCTAGGTAAGGGATAACTCTGAATTCAAAAATTCTGAGGTCGGTCGTTGATTGGTTTTGTGGCAACCCTTGATGCACCAATTCTTCCTATCGACTGTACCAAAAAGTGTGGATGGTCCAACACAAAGCCTTCACCACTATAAACAAATCACTATGTGGTGTTCATTGGTGTGAACCGTCATGCGTCGAAAATCGACGAGAGAGTCCATAATATATTATATATATATATATATATATATATATATATATATATATACAAAAGTCAACGGCTGCCTAATTCAGCATCAGCCAGACAGCGAGGGAGTCTATCCCCTTTTAAAAAGCGCTAGACCATGGAGATTGTTTTTAGCGTAAGAGGTGGGGCGCCACACTTACCATATATATATATATATATATATATATATGAACTTATGTTCCTGTAGTCGTCCATGGCTTACGGTTGTTGTAGTGATGGTAGATATTTTCATTCAATTGTGTGTTTCCAAAGACAGGATATAAGTTAAGAGTAAGGAAATGAATCCGACAGTATAAGTATAGATAAAAGATATGAAAAACACACAAATGCAGTTAAAATGAAAATTATTTTATATCATATTCATAGCTAATATTGAACAATATTTAATTTATAAAAATCATCTTTCAGAGCTTGTTTTTTACTGCGACTCATCGAGAGATGACGGTTAAAATATGTATATTATAAATTAGTCTGTTTATTCCATCCAGGTGTTAGATTATTTTTTCTCTTTGGCTTTTCAACACGATTTATTTCATAAATCGGTCTGTATAAAGTTCTTTTTCGATGTTCATGATTTTCCGCTGTTATTCTAATTTTCTTGGCCACCTAATAAACCGAACTGGTTGGGGTAAATAAGTCTTATTGTTCTTTTCATTGTCCAATTAATTACATTTTCATTTAAAAGCGTTGTTTTTCTTTTCTTTTAAAAAAAATACTCACGGCCTATTGTCATGGCTTACAATCCGCTTACTATATCGCCTACAGAGTGTTGTGTTAACGGTTAAGCACAGTACCAAAGTCTATTTGTGGCAAAACTCCGAACGATATATGTCGTATTGTGTATACTCTCTTCCTACTTTCTTACTTCATTCTTCCAGTCTCTTCCAGCGTCTGGACTTCGTCTTGGGACTTCGTGTCTGGTCTTCCATTGGGATTTCTCTTTATCAAAGCCCCTGTGTCATGTATTTTTGATAATAACACAAGACTTTCGATTTAACTTAGATCATTTATTCGCAAATCCCCACCAGACTAATCCGCAATTGGTCGCACCGTTGCATTATATATTTACAACCCCTCCGCACGAGCAGGATGCGACACAAGGTAATTCTTAAGCGGAGTTTAAAGTTTGAATTCAGAGTTTTCCTTCTCTAGACCGGTTGCCTAACAAGGTTAAAGAGCCCAGCTGCCCTACTATTTACCCATAGCTGGAGGAGAGTAGGAGTTCATACCTTTCCCAGGGATTAGCGCAAAGTGAAATGCCAATGAGCACGTCAGGATTTGAACTCGGTGACGAGTTCATTTCCCAGACTTAACATTACACCAACGCGCTTCCATTACCACCTGCATATAAACGACTTACCACCGTCGTGGCTTTTTCCGATCTTGACAAAACAAAATCTCTTTCTAACTAAATCGGAATAGAGTCTTCTCCACGGATTCTCACGGTAATCCACCGGAAGGAGCAGGATGAAGGTCAGCCTTGTCGCTCTCCTTCTAAGCCACCCGGCTGCAAGGAATCTATAATTATGTAACAGTATGCCTACTGAAGTTAGTTTATAGTAGTCGTCTGTTATAGCCTTAGTCAAGGAGCAAACATACACGCAAGTTGCATATTCACAAGGGCCTAGTATGTATTTCTAGGGCTCGTAGACTCTTTTTCAGAGAGAGAATGAAGACAGAAGAGAGAAGAGAGGTAATCTCTCTCTTT
>CM042157.1:87121566-87131566 GCA_023376005.1 Doryteuthis pealeii | reverse complement strand
GGGTTTGTGGCAACCCTTGATGCACCAATTCTTTCCTATCGACTGTGCCAAAAAGTGTGGATGGTCCAACACAAGCCTTCACCACTATAAACAAATCACTGTGTGGGTGTTCATTGTGTGTGTGAACCCTCATGCGTCGAAAATCGACGAGAGAGTCCATAATATATATTATATATATATATAATATATATATATAACAAAAGCCAACGGACTGGCCTAATGTCAGTATCAGCAGGAGCATCGAAGGGAGTCTATCCCCTTTTAAAAAGCGCTAAGACCATGGAGATTGTTTTTTTAGCGTCTGACGTGGAGCGCCACACCTACCATATATATATATATATATATATATATATATATATGAACTTATGTTGCTGTAGTAGTCCATTGCTTACGGTTGTTGTAGTGATGGTAGATATTTTCATTCAATTGTGTGTTTCCAAAGCCAGGATATAAGTTAAGAGAAAGGGAATGAATCCGACGGTATAAGTATAGATAAAAGGGTATGAAAACACACAATGCTGTTAAAAGGAAAAGATTTTATATCATATTCATAGCTAACATTGAACAATATTTAAAATTATAAAAATCATCTTCAGAGCTTGTTTTTACTGCGGACTCATCGAGAGAGGAGCTGAAAATATGTATATATAAATTAGTCTGTTTATTCCATCCAGGTGTTAGAGTATTTTTCTCTTTGGCTTTTCAACACGATTTTATGTCATAAATCGGTCTGTATAAAAGTTTCTTTTTCGATGGTCATGATTTGCCGCTGTGATTCTAATTTTCTTTGGCCACCTTAATAACCCGAACTGGTTGGGGGTAAATAAGTCTTAATTGTTCTTTCCATTGTCCAATTAATTACATTTTTATCTAAAAGCGTGTTTTTCTTTTCTTTTAAAAAAAAAATACTCACGCCCTATTGTCATGGCTTACAATCCGCTTACTATATCGCCTACAGAGTGTTGTATAACGGTGTGATCACAGTACCAAACCGCCCTGTCGGCTGGGGCGTTAGAATGCACCGACTGCACCTCTGCATAGGGGCAAGACTCCCACAATGGGGCCACCCGTTGGCCGTGGGTGGCGACCCGTGATGCTAAAGGATAGAGCCCAGGTAGATGAGCAGTTCATGACCTGCAATACTCCACTTTGGTCCTATCTTAGGCTAGACGGGCGGTCGGAGAGGCCCCCACCGATCAGTCGGTTGGTCACGTCAAGCCTTAGCACCTATATAATTTCCCCAACCCTATTGCCCTTATGGCAAGCCCCAACCTCTTTTTATCATATGGGTGCTAGAAGGCGGTGGCTGCGTGTCTACATGTCCTGGGAATGACGTTAAACTCTATCTGATGGTGAGGTTCCAGTTTTGGAGGTTTGGGGAATGTGGAGCACCCCTTCATCACCATTGCTCCCTGGTCCACTCTGACCCGGAGTGGTAGTACCTGTTAGGGCCCCATCTATGGATTAAATAGAAAAATGTGTTAATAAAAAATTGTATTATCCATTAAGAATTGATTTTATTTCAAAACTTTATCGGCATTAAATGACCCACTGAGGTTGATATGCCGTAAAACAAACCAAACCAAACAGTACCAAAGTCTATTTGTGGCAAACTCCGGAACGATATATGTCGTATTGTTGTATACTCTCTTTCCTTTCTTTCTTACTTCTATTCTTCTAGCGTCTCTTCTAGCGTCTGGACTTCTTTTAGGGACTTCGTGTCTGGTCTTCCATTGGGGATTTCTCTTTATCAGAAGTGCTGTGTCACTGGTAGTTTTTTAGATAATAACACAAGACTTCGATTTAACTTTTATATTTTATATTTTATTCGGAAATACCCACTAGACTACCTCCGCAGATTGAGTCGGCACCGTGCATAACACGACTTACCACCGCCGTGGCTTTTTCCAATCTCACTAAACATCTCTTTCTAATCTAAACCGGTAGAGGGTCTTCTCCATCAAATTTTATCATCTGATACAACGGGAAGGGCGTCCTTCCTATGTCAAATTTGGATCAAACTTTGTGGATCTGCAGCGGGTTTGATGGGTCATTTGAGGGCTCATGAGAGGAAAGGTTCTGGTGGTGGGGTTATAGGATTGTGAGGGACGGCAATGAACTGTAAAGATTATAATAAAAATAGATCCTGACAACTTAAGTAAACATATCATACGTTCTAATAATTAAATGATCATCCCGTGGTATAGCCACATTCCCCGCTAGTTTGTATGATAATACTTGATATTATAAAAGTGTTTAGAAAACGTCTCTTACAAAATGACATCACAAATGTAAATAGAAACGTACAGTAAACGTGATTCCCTAATTGCTAGGCATAAAATAACCCTAGACAGATTGACATGCCGTGAAATCAGTCAATGATTTTTTAAAAATTCTCATTTCGTTCATTTTAATCACAACGTTTATGCGGAAGAATTGCCCGTCTTTTGAGTTGAATTTCGTCCTCCCTAGGGAAATGTAACAGCAATTCTTTATTTCGCTTAGAATCAGAAGCAAATTGTCTTCGCTTCTTGTGTTAATGTTTTTTTCTATCATATCTGGCGTCATTCAAAAGAAAGATGTTTTCTACTTTGTTCTCTTCGGAATATTTCAAGTCCCCAAACTGTCTGGTTGAATAATTGGACTCACACCCTCCAGAAACAGAAACCCGATCTAAATAGATTTGTCAAAAATTACCTAACTATTGCTCTAACAATAAGCTGGGACTGAATTTATCAAATAAAACATTGAAAATCCGGAAAAAAAGATCTGTTACTTTTTGTACAGGAATATAAATAATAGAGTCAGCGCGCAGTTCTCCAACAGTATGACTAGCTACTCGGCTAGTAGTGACTTGACTACGAATACTAACACTGCACTGCTGCATTCTGTCAGAATACTCAGAAGAGTCCTGGAGACCCGAGGAGACTTGCTATCACTCAGACTCCAGTGAAAGACCATCAGCTAACACTGATGTGAAAACTCAAAAGGAGTAAATAATAATAAAGATGAATTCAAATAATAATAATAATAATAATAATAATAATAATAATAATGTAGCAAACTAGCACAACGAGAATACAAAACTAGACACGACTGGGTTGGGAAGGTGATCCACTGGGAATTATGCAAAAAATTAAATTTTGACCACACAACAAAATGGTATATGCATAAACCAGAATCTGTTCTTGAGAACGAAACGCACAAAATTCTCTGGGACTTTGAGATAAAAACGGATCACCTTATCCCAGCAAGAAGGCCAGACCTAGTGTTGATAAACAAAAAAGAAAGAACTTGTCAACTGGTGGATTTTGCAGTGCCAGCAGATCACAGGGTGAAGTTAAAGGAAAATGAAAAAATGGACAAATATCTGGACCTTGCCAGAGAACTGAAAAAGTTATGGAACATGAAAGTGAAAGTGATACCAATTGTGGTTGGTGCACTTGGAACAGTCCCAAAAGGATTAGAAAAGGGCTTGGAAAGTTTGGATATCAGAGGAAGGATTGAAACCATTCAGAACACTCCACTGCTGTAATCTGCCAGAATACTCAGAAGAGTCCTGGAGACCCGAGGAGACTTGCTATCACTCAGACTCCAGTGAAAAACCATCAGCTAACACTGATGTGAAAACTCAAAAATAATAATAATAATGGAATTGATATACAACAAAAAAAAACACCGCTATAGGACTAAAGATATATTTTCTTAAACAACAGAATCGAATTCACAGTTAGTAAACACAGACGAGTATCAAAAGAAGAACAAGAAAAAAAAAACATATTAATTAGTAAAGAAAGCAATAGATTTTCATAAAGAACTCGAACTTACACTAAATGAAATCGACATAAAAGAGATATATATGAAATAGAGGCAGGAAAATACTATGTAACTTGACTACGAATAACCTGATGTGTTCGTATCTTTATACGAGTTCCATTAGACGAGTCCAACTATCTTGTTGAGGAAATATCTTCCTTTGCAACAAAATAGGGAATTTTGAACAAAATGGATTTCTTTAAAATGGATGTGTTCAAAATTTTCCACCAATTCATTAATCTTTAACAAAATTGCTTTTCAAAAAATCCACAAATTTTTAATAAACCCATTTTTTAAAAATCCATTTTCAACAAATCCATCAATTTTCTACAAATCCCTTAATTTCTAAAAAAAATCCATAAATTTTTGACAACTCTGTTCATTTTTTAGAATATATCTTCAACAAATCCATTAATTTTTAACAAATCCATTAAAATGCCTAAATGTTGCAATGAACAAAATGAAAATGAAGATCTAAATATTTCGTTGAATACCTCGACTGAGAAATTCAGCCGAAAACGATGTGAGTATAATTGTTATTGTTTTGGGGTTTTAAGGGGTCAAATAAGAACAAAACGACGGGTAACAAATGTAGGAAAATGTATTAACAAAAGAGTCGACAATTACAGTACAGAGAAGTGGGAAATACGTCCGACAAATAGAGTTATGAGCTGACTCGCATTGGCTTACTCTCAAGTCATAATTGACCCTGTTTCTTATAGTAACCGTCGGCGCATTCCATTAGTCTATAAGGTATATCATCTATTACAGTTATTTACTAAACGTTGCGTATTTATTTCTAATACCCTTGAGAAAGGTATAGATCCAACTATTATCTCTGCAGCTATGGGTAAATAGTAGGACAGACTGGACACTTTAATATTGATAGGGCAACCAATCTAGGAGAAGGAAAGCTGTGAATCTATTCATATGTATAAGTAAGGCGGTTATGCCGGAATTGAGAAATGTACATTCAGGGATTGACATTTTCTCGATTTGTTTAGCCTTACATTTGAACATATATGTCCGCCTAAAATTCATTAATTATTAACTAATTAATTTTCAAAATTATGTATGACTTCAATTAAGCACATATCCTCCAAAAATTGTCGGCTTAAAGCCATATAAAAAATAAACACATTTTTGTTTGTTTACTTAACCTCATATATAATATATATATTATATATATATATATATATATATATATATATATATATATATATTGACAACACTGAATTGAGTTTTTGACCTAAAATATTAAAAGATGTTTTTTTATTGGAGTTTTGCTTGTGCCTTTTGTACCAGATTAAAAGAAATGAAATCCAAAATCCAAGAATATATATATATATATATATATATATATATATATATATATATATATATATATTCAACTTCGTTTTGTACCGAATTAAGGATTTTTCTCTTTCTAAAAAGTCTATTAAGAGACTTTATTTATCAGATTTTTTATTTCTGCCAGTGGGATTGAAGATTTTTAATATATTGTTACATAAATTACATTTTATTCTACTAATGTTGTGTTTCTTGTTCTTTATACAGATCGCCTCAATATGTATTTTAGGATAAGGATTTTTATAATGAAAGAATGTGTTCTATAGAATTGGATGAAAATAATGAACATTCGATGACGCTGAAGAGTTCAGAAGAATTAATTATTTTCTCTCTGCTGATAAAAATACCTTATAAATATTTTATATATCAAACGTCGAATTTATCATTTATTTTTAGCTTTTCTCTTTGGATTACTCATTTTTCCCGAGCGTGTTATTCCTATTTACTGAAATATTTGATTTGTTCTTGTTTTACGGCATATCAACCTTAATGGGTCATTTAATGCCGATTTATGTTTTTAATTTATGTTTTTAATAGCATATCAAACTTTATAGCTGATTTAATGTCAAATCTTTTTTTTTTATATATATATGATTTGTAAGTGAATAGTTTGTAGGTAGATATTTTTTTTTGTTTTATAAAACTGGTAGAATAATTTTCATTAACTTTATGCGTATTAATAAACTGTTGGTTGACCCTCAGTCAGTGCCTTCTAGCACTTTTTAAGATTGGTTGTTTTGCTTGTTGTTTTATGGCATATCAACTCTTTTTGGGTGATTTAATGCCAAATCAAGTCATCTTGATATCAAGTTGATTACAATATCTGCTGTCACTTAAATGGTCACCCATCTAAGTATTGAACAGGCTCATTGTTGCTTAACTTTGGTGATCTAGTGGGAACCGGTACTTTCAATGTGACTTGACTGCAAGCCACCTTTAGAATAAAAAAAAGGGTTTGCCATTTGATTTTGATTTGATTTGTTCTTGTTTTACCGCATATCAACCTCAATGGGTCATTTAATGCCGACTACGTTTTTGAAATGAATTGGTGATAATGTTTAATTTTCTAATTGTTTTTTTTTGTTTTTTTTAATATTTTCTTTTGTGAATGAAACTTTTAGATTTTTGTTAACAATTATATTTTTGTGTTTTCATTTTTTTGGAAGATTTTTAGATTTTGTTGTAGATGTATGCTTCTTTTATGTTCCAAGTAGTTTTCTGGGTTTATTTGGTAGAATATTCTGTTTTAGATTTGTTGTTTTTGGTAGTATTTTTTTCGTTATTTGTTTTAGGTTGCTACATTCTGTTAGTATGTGTTTGATTGTGTTGGTTTTTGGCATGGTATGCAATATGGGGCTGCTTCTTTTTTGAGGAGGTATGAATGGGTAATGTATGAGTGTCCTATTCTATTTACAGAAATATGTTGATTAAATTTTGTCCTTTTTTTTAATTCATGTCTCTTTTGTGTTCAACACTAAAACTATTTGGCCATCTTCAGTGTTACAATTTGGCTCGTTTGTTCCTCATTTATCAAACTCTGTTTAAAGTTTATCATTCGGCTTTGTAATTGCCTCATGAATAATTCGGACATGATTTACGTTTCCCTTTTTTCTATAATTTCAATCAGACTAATGCGTTATCTTCATTCTCCTTCTGGTGCCCTTGTCTATGTGCAAGTATTGAGAGTTTTACACCATTTATTAAGACTATTTGTTGCATAGTGCTCTACTCAGGCCACAAAATCGTACATGTTATATACTGTTGCTGGGTCGTATGTGTTAGTAATGGAGTATAAGGATTCACACGTAGACATATGTAGTAGTAAGACTTTTAACGTTTATTTAATTCCCTCGTGGCGAGTGTGCGGGTGAGTGGACGAGCTGGACCATGGAAACTACTACTGCTGTTACTATTAGGATCTGAGGCAAAGAGGGGTGGCTGAACCTCACTGACGCTGGCTGCGATGGTGCGTGACCAGCGCGGTCACGCACGTTCTCGTCCTGTCTCTCACCTTGACTGCTCTGTTCGCCGTCTCTTGAGGTCTCCCTCGATAACCGCTTAAGTACTGACGACCGCCCACACATCCTTTTGTTCCTTGACCGGAAGTCCTTTCTCTTTGTTCAAATTCGCGTTTGTCCAGATGAGTCCTTTGTCACACCAGACCCTCTGTCTACCTTTAGACATTGTCTTCTCAGTTCAATTTTCCTTTGTCTTTTCGACTTCCCGCGCAAAACAAACAGTCAATCTGCAACATATTTTCAGCAAAACGTTTTTTTCTTTCATAGACTCGGGTCTTTCGGTGTGTAAACGAAAACTACGCAATTGCTTACGTAACAATACCCACAGAAATTGCGTAAGTTTATCAATGAGTATTTATCATTGATACATAGAATAAATCCTATTTATTTACGAGGTCTCTTTTAAAATCTGAATTAGATTTGCTTCAAAACAGCCCATGTTATTTGTACGTTCAATATGCTGTGATGTGTCTTATAAATCACTATGAAATAAAGGTTTACATAATATATGGTGTAGTTAATTTTCATACTGGTTTTAACAAACCCGGGTTTAATAAATAATTACTTGGTGTTATTGATCTCTAATATTATCATTTTATTTCCCAACGCATTAAAATCAATCCTATTATAAGAGGTTCACCGAGTATTATCTCGGGTTCTTATAAAACATTGGGTTACCTAAAGGATAAATACCCAATGTTGAACACTTCGGTTAGGAAAAACGACAAACACGTTAGTTACGTTTATAAGGCTTTAATATAACATGTATAGAGGAATGAAGTTCCCCAGACTATAAAATGTCACAAGAGTCCCAACATACACAGTAATGTTCATGTACAAAATAGGTGGAAACCACTTACTGTGAGCAGTGTCGTGTCTGTGGCGTCTGGCATGCACCATAGGTGTCTGCTGGAGAGAAGTGACGAGCACGTCCAGGCTTGTTCAGTGGCATCAGAAGAAGAGGGTTCCCTCCTTGGGTTCCTGTGTCACGTGACCACACTAGGGTCTCCAGACACAGGAGATTTACCAAAACCCTCAGAAAAGGGAGACTGCCCTTACACTATGAATGATTTTATATAGAAACCAATTCAAATAAGTGTAATCTCTTCATGTGCATTCTTATCTAATTTCGTTAGTCCTTCTAATTTGATATTACATTATAAACACTTGAATAATTATGTCAGGAAAACACATATTCTTGCTAGTATTGTCTAAAATTCTTAAATAAAACATTGTTATTATACTATAAAGGAAGGAAAAACGTAGCACACAACAGTAGTGTTGCGGTAGTCAATCACACACTACTAGTTGGTAAAGGGTTGACGGAACCGGGATCAGCAAGGAATTGCGGGCCTGGTGAAGGAAGTAGCTGGCAGTGGGAGGAAGAGCTGGATCAGCGTCGGCAGTAGACTGGATCGTTGGCAGGCTAGAACGTGTGCGGTTTGTCGGTACGTAGGGATACCGCAGGTACGTCGGCAGCGAGGGATATTTGCCGCTCATCCCACTTATGAGGGCGTGACACAAGGACACTTTTATGTGGGCCAATCCACAAGCCGAAGCTTATGGGTAGTTAGTGGAAAAAATTGCGTCGATCCCGTCGGCATTCCCCCACGAGGGGGCGCCTCAGGCGCTGGACAATAAACCCACCCCTGCCTCTTTAAGTCAAGGGGGCAGGTATTGCCTGGGGGTGTATTTGTCGCATACCCCATTTGTCTGGACTGGGAACAAGGCCTCATTTTTACGTGGGCCCACCCACAAGCCGAAGCTCTTGGGTGGGAAAGAACAAAAATTGAGTCGATCCCTTCGGCATTCCCCCACAAGGGCGCGCCTCAGTCGCTGGGCAATAAACCCAGCCCTGCACCCAAGTGGGCAGGTATTGCCTGGGGGGATAGCCCCCTGGGATCGACGCTATTAATTTTACTTTACCGGTCCAGTGGCCGAAGCACACTGGACGCCCGAAGGTAAAATTCGACACCAACTCGTCAGAGTTTATGCTGAAAATACGTTGGCAGGCAGAATTAATTTCCCGTGGCCAATTCGAATCGGATTTTTCCACAGATGCATTCCCTGGACTATTTACAAATGCTTGTTGAGGTCATCACTGACCGGTGCATATTGTAATGTCAAAAAAATGCACGTTTGTAGAAAAATGCGCGTTTTCTAGGCCATTAGCGAACGTTTCGGGTTTCACCAGTGTGGGCGCGTGAAGGTCAGTTGGCCGGTTAACCTAGTTTGGAAAGGCCTAGTTGCTGGACGAAATAGTCACTGGCTGACCTGGTTTTTGAAGCAAGAAGAAAGACAACAGTTTGATCATCGTAGTATTAACGGGATACGTGATGCGACAGAAGTACCATCTCAACATTTTGATATTTAATCATCATTTCTATCTTCAGTTAAACGTTGCATTCGGTAACCATTCTCCTCAAAATGAATATAAACAAGCAGGACTGGTGGATATACCACTGTATAATGATTTAATTATTACAATGTTTGATATTTTTTACTTAGGAGCTATTGCGAAATAGTTCAATTTGTAAGAAGTATAATAATCCCGAGTTAACTCTTTCTTGCCTTTTTTCCCCTTTCTTTCGTTCTTTTCATCTTTTCATTATACTTGATTGAAATAGATTAGTTTTATCACCTCTACGCGCTCACCCCTCTCTTTATATTTCCCCTACTTTCTTTCCTCCTTTTGTATTATATTTTTTCTGTGTAGATTGTCTTATTTACCCTTTATTTTTTATTAGAGAAACGGAATGGTCATGAGGTAATGACACTCATAAGAAATACAAATTTGGCGGATAAGCAACACCAGA
>CM042157.1:87114066-87116566 GCA_023376005.1 Doryteuthis pealeii | reverse complement strand
GCCTTTCACTCTAATTTTCTTTTTCTTTCTTTATTTCATTTTTTTTGCCTTCCACTTTAATCGTCTTTCTTTCTTTCTTTTCTCTTTTTCTTCTTTTCTTTTCTTTTGCCTTCCACGTTAATCTTTCTTTTCTCTTTTTCTTTCTTTCTTTCTTTCTTTCTTTCTTTCTTTGCCTGTCCACGTTAATCTTTCCTTCTTTTTCTTTCTTTCTTTCTTTTGCCTCACTTTAATCTTTCTTTCTCTTTTCTTTCTTCTTTCTTTCTTTCTTTTCTTTCTTTTGCCTTCCACTTAATCTTCTTCTTTCTTTCTCTTTCTTCTTTCTTTCTTTCTTTTCTTTGCCTTCCACTTTAATCTTTCTTTCTTTCTTTCTCTTTTTCTTTCTTTCTTTCTTCTTCTTTCTTTTGCCTTCCACTTTAATCTTTCTTTCTCTTTTTCTTTCTCTTCTTTCTTTCTTTGCCTCCACTTTAATCTTCTTTTCTTTCTTTCTCTTTTTCTTTCTTTCTTCTTCTTTCTTTCTTTCTTTTGCCTTTTCCACTTTAATCTTCTTTCTTTCTTCTCTTTCTTTCTTTCTTTCTTTCTTTCTTTCTTTTGCCTTCAACTTTAAATCTTTCTTTCTCTTTTTCTTCTTCTTTCTTTCTTTCTTTTGTCTCCACTTTAATCTTCTTTCTTTCTTTTGACGACAAAATCTCCTGAAATTTAGACCCTTAGCCAATTTCGTATTCTGATACTAAAAACAGAACCAGCCGATTCTCTGTGATACTGAGACGAGACGATAATCTCAGAAAGTTCTTTTCTGAATTGAATCGAAATAGTTGAAGTTAACTCTTAAAGACCATAAGCGTCATTCTGCGGATGCCACATTACTGATCTATACGAGGGGCGGGATTTTATGAACTTTTTAATGATTTTCTTTATTATCATTAGAAAAGTTATCTTTTATCCGCCGTCTAATTGTTTTTCATCTGAGAAACGAGTTTATTTTTTAGCAGTCACTTCACCCTTTGCTGTCCAAGTTTTAGTCCAAGGGCTCGTATCTGAGATCAAAAAGCACAACGTCGCAGATAGGGATCAAATCGAAGGTTGTTCTCAACCAAAGCGGGGGTTCCCAGGAGGAAATTCCAGATTTTAGCCTTCAGACTATCATCTCTTCGGTCTCATGAAAGAGGGTTTGAGACGCAAAAATTATTCCAGTGATGAGGAAGTGAAATCTGTAGTGAAGAACAAAATGACTTTTTGACTCAGCCTCGTATTTTTTGAACCATTGATTTCGGAAAGGTATTCTTAATAATAGCGGGCCCTGTCGGCTGGGGCGTTAGAATGCACCGACTGCACCCCTGCAGATGGGTAAGATTCCCCCAATGGGGCTACCTGTTGACCGTGGGTGGCGACCTGTGATGCTTAAGGATAGAACCCAGGTGGATGAGCAGGTCATGACTTGCAATACTCCACTTTGGCCCTATCTTGGGGTAAACGGGCGGTCGGAGAGGCCCCTCCGATCAATCGGTTGATCGTGTCAAGCCCTAGCACCTATGATTTTCCCAACCCTATTGCCCTTATGGCAAGCCCCAACCCCTTTTTATCATATGGGTGCTAGAAGGCGGTGACTGAGGGTCTACTTTTTCTAGGAATGACGTTAAACTCTACCTGATGTTGAGGTTCCAGTTTTGGAAGTTTGGGGAAAGTGGAGCACCCCTTCATCAGCATTGCTCCCTGGTCCACTCTTACCAGGAGTGGTAGTACCTGTTAGGGTCCCATCTATGGGTTAAATAGAAAAATGTATTCATAAAAAAATTGTATTATCCATAAGAATTGATATTATTTCAAAACTTTATCGGCATTAAATGACCCACTGAGTTTGATATGCCGAAACAAGTCAACCAAACCTTAATTAATAGTTTATATACTTCAAGAATTCAATGAACTCTCGATGCGCTTAAACTTGTCTGTTCAGAACAAAAATATTTCGTTTGTCAATAATCCCTTCAGTTCGGTACCCACCCGTCAGATTTCAGATGCTTTCCATGAACGAGGCAATAATCGATCTTGATAATTTTAAGCGTTTGATCGGCTCAGATTATTGACAAAAACCATGTTTGTTTATTATTTTTTATCATCTTATGAATATCCCTTTGAATAAAGAGAAAAGAAATTCAAAGTCCGTAAACTAAAAATCAATGTAATCTTTGATATTGTCATGTACACGGCCTTGTTAACCGGATTGTTCATGTCATTGATTCGAAACAAATTTATAAAGAAAATATCAACGAAATAAAAGAAAACAGAAATAATTTGAGTCGAACACTTTCTTTTTTTCTTTATGTAATTTTATCTTCATTATTTATTTTTAACTCTTTCTATTTTCAATTTCGCCATTTTTTTGTTTGTTTATCGTTCACTTTTGTTATTCATTAATTCGTTCTCTTTTTTTTTTTCTAAATATTTTCATTGTTTTATTATATATTTAGTTGTTATTTTTGTCTTATTATAATGTTTTATTCAA
>CM042157.1:87094066-87109066 GCA_023376005.1 Doryteuthis pealeii | reverse complement strand
TTAGAAAACATCTCCCTGTTGTATTTAAAGGGGTAGAGTTAAGAGGTATGTCCTAGTGTCTACAGCTGAGGCCATAGAACCCAAATACTTTTAGGCAAGAACCTGCAGGCAAGAAAGGTGTCACTTAATCAAGTGCGGGACGGGTTGAACCAGCGAGAGGATCTGATGCAAAGACCCGAAATCTTCATTGAACCGACAGGCATCACTGAGGAACAGTCCCAAATTAAGTTTAATTTATTTTCAAGTGATCAAAAAATCTCATCCTAAAAAGCTCCGTGTATATACTGTACCCATTGAACGAAAAGAGAGGCTCATGAAAAAATAAAATTAAATATTATAAAAATAAAATATCAATGAAAACCAAACATTTCTCTAGCGTTCAAGGAGGACGGATCAGAGTTTAATCTTCCCTGATAGGAGTAAAAACTACGACAGAGTACATATAGTGCTTCTTCCTGTGGTAATCCTCTGATGAGACTCAGTCGAAAATAAAAAGTCTAACATTTTGTACCCACAAAAGACTCATTAATAATTTTTACTGCAGAGGTTTGGAGGAGATGGTGATGATACTAATCATGTTTTTACATTATGGTACTTGTCTGAAGTAACGGACCCAAATAAAATCATTGTAACTTATTGTAATAGGTCATAAGAGAAGCTAGTCTCCAAGATCAATTACTAGCCAAGTAGTAAAATTGCTACTCACTGGGTGTCCCATTTGTGTCAAATCTAAGCTCTGCTTGTTTTTTTTTAAAGGATAGTGAGATTATCATAAGGTGCCTCCATACTTCTGGCCTTGTGCCAAACTAAACTGTTAGTGACAACTTATTTTAATAGGTCATTATAAGAAGGGAGGGCACCCTGTTGTGGTGTAAGGGTTATCAAACAGAACCATACAGGGTAATGAGTTTGCTCCTCACTAGGTGTCTCATTTTTGTATTTTGTGCCAAATCTAAGCTGCTTTTCAGAACAGTAAGTATTTTAAGTAATTTGGCATTCATGTAAAGCCGAGGCGAAATGGGAAATGTAGGTCTCTTTGACACTTGATAATATCCTTTATCCCCCCACTCCCCCTTTCTACTGGATGTAAGTACCCCCCTCCTCCTAATGTAGGTCCATGACAACTGCCCATCTCACTCTGGATCTATGTGCCAATCTAAGCAAAGATTAGTAAAAGATAAATCAATTGTTCCTGATGAGGCATGCCCATGACTTGTTTCTCAGAAAAAAAACCAACAAAAAAAACAAAAAACAACCCCCACCCCAATTCTTCTTTGGAGTTTTCTTGGAGTTTCCTTGCTTGTCTGCTTAATCTACTGAGAGTTTATTTAGTGTTGATTCTGGGATATTGATTTTTCCAAGTATTATTTAATGAAAAATAATAGTTAGCAATCATTTGAATTTAGTTGCCTCATTGTTAGGAATTTCTTTGGAGTTTTCTTGGAGTTTCCTTGCTTGTCTGCTTAATCTCATCATCATCATCATGACGCGCTGTTTGCACGGATATCCATGACAATCTCCCGCCAACCTTCCCTATCATTCATCGACTCTGGGAGCTCCTCCACGCAACAGCCAGCATCCTTACATAGTTGGTCAATGTAGGTTCTGGCTGGACGGCCCACATTAGCGTGCCCATGTGCTGGCTTCCACAGTAGTACGTCGCTTACGAGCTCATCCCTGCTTCTCCAGCAGTGTCCCGCATGCCTAGTCCGTCTTACTCGTATGGTTTGTGAGATGGCGGGCAAGTGGCCATACAGTTGCTTCTTTGTGGGGTGCTGCTTCCACGACTTATTCAGGACCACTCGCAGCATTCTGGTGCAGCTTCCATCTAGCTTATTCTCAAGGGGCTTCGTTAGGGTCCAGGTGGTACAGCCATATAGCAGTACCGACACAACCACAGCCTGGAAGAATAGGTATTTAGTGTTGATTCTTGGATATTGATTTTTCCAAGTATTATTTAATGAAAAGTAATTGTCAGCTATCATTTGAATTTAGTTGCCTCATTACTTATCTTCCTTGGACTTTGGAAATAATTTTTGATGGAGTAGAGGTCAGTCAAAGATAAACTTTCCATGCTACAGGGCAGTATCTAATCTGTTAAGACCTGTCTCTTTTCATCTGTTCCTCATGAGACACCATAAGATAAGGTTTCATCCTATAATCCGAATTAGTTATGATAACCAACCGTGCCAAAAGTTCAGATGTCTGAGACACACACACACACAGTAACCAATGGACCAGAAAACTTCAGATGATTGTAACTTAGAACAGTAATAACTCATCACTCCTCTTCGTTGTGCATATATCTCTTACTATAATGGAGATTGGGTATTTGTCTGTCTGTAACCGAAACTATATTACTACTCAAGTTACAATTCCCTTAGTTATTTACATCACATTCTCCATGATTTTATTTTTATTTAAACTTCTATTATTAATAAAATTGTTATACATCATTAATACTATTGACCAGATCTAGATACTAATAACAGGTAATTGTATTTATATATACAACAAAATACCTGTTTACAGTGCGAATCGAAAGGCTAGTTTGCATATTGATCTTTAAAATTTGATTTTAATAAATATGTGCTTAGTATTATTGATTTGTAATTGTTTGGTTTTACCTTAATGAATATGAGCAAAAATCTCGTGGATAAATCATAAATGAAATCGATTAATAAGAAGAAATAACTATAATATTATTCTTTAGTTCCTATTTTAACTAAATAGTTAAATTAGGAAAATTTACCAATGAAAGACGGGAGTAATGGAAGATGATGGAAGAGTTAGTTTCAAAGTTGTTCTATTTTTCAATCATACCCCCTCTGTTCCAAATCTTTCTATCTGCATTCTAATTCAGTTTCATTAGCCTTTCTAATTTAATATGATATTTTATTATATTAAAACTTAAATACTTGCACCTGGAGGGTGCATATATTTGCTAGTAATATAACAATAAACATTAGGATACACAGTCTAGATAATACAAATTATTAAATACATAAAAGTAATTTCTGTCTATATCACTGAGGGGATAAATCGTCATAATTATTTACTGATATGCCTGGACTATTGTTTAAGTTATTGTCATAACTTTTTGATCGTAGTACTCTCCGGCCTCTTTCTGATGTCTGTTTCTCTTCGTTTAATTTATGTGGATATATTCTCAGAGGATAATTTTATCAGATAATTATTCTCAGTTGTTTATTCAATCTAATCCTTGCAACAAGACATTTCATATACGGCCTGACTCAGTGATTGAACACACAGCCGGCAGTTAACGAGATGCACTTTAACAAACTCCTATATCCGTTAGGCCTTCATCCCGTTGTAAACTTGGAGTCAATCCTAACGATATTTCTCTTATAAGCCAAGAGATCGCTTGAGAATTGAGGGAGATATGGGGCTTCAAAGGTGCCCCCAAAATGCCATTTTTCAGTCATTATAAGACTACTTATTTTGATGAAAAAGTAAGTTAAGGATTTTATTGTTTTTTCTCATGGATTCTAATGCCCTGAATTTACTGATGGTGAAAAAAGTGCTCAATTCGGAGTTTTAGGTGACTTTTGAGGCCTGGTAATCCCCCTGAGAGTGGGCAAAAATGGCCAATTTCGTGTACAAATAAAGTGCCAAACTAATATGATTTTCTGATAGGGTTTGATGAGGAGTATCACATAGTAAAAGGTGGTTGAGGTCGCTTGAGAATTGGGGGAGATATGGGGCTTCAAATATGTGATACTCCTCATCGAACTCTATCAGAAAATCATATTAGTCTTTTGCCTCCTGTTCTATTTTGAATTTACCAGTACAGTAGATTGAGAGAAGAAACACAAAATCTCTGAATATGTTTGCAAGTCTCTCTCTCTCTCTCTCTCTCTCTCTCTCTCTCTCTCTCTCTCTCTCTCTCTCTCTTTCCTCCTCGTAGGACAGCACCACACTAATAAATGTCTTCAGTCTATCTTCTTTGCAAGCTAATATCCTACCTAGGAAGAACAATTTGTATTCTGTCTTCTTTTCTATTTAGAAGTTCATCATCGGCATTGTAGTCTCGAAAGGCCATAGATTTCTCGTGCCTAGAAGTTACTTTCTATCGCAGTGCCTTCTGTGACTGTAAAGGCCACTGTTTGAAGTTACTTCTACAGTAAATTGATAGAAGAAACACAATGTAATGGCAAAGGAGAATAAAACGTTTTGATCAACGATCTGCTTGATTAAAAGAAGATTGGACAAAAGAACACGTAGAATAAATTAATGAAAAAGACAATGTGATTAGAGGACTTATTATAATACCTGCACTTATTTACGCAAAGATGGTGCCATTAAATTACATACAAATTTACGAAACCAGAAAAAATCACCTTATATACATGGATGAAATGAATTTTTTTTTCTCAAAAAATAAAAAATAAATGGAAATCCTTGTACATAGCATAAAAAATATACAGCCCGAATACGGGAATGAAATTTGGGATTAAAAACTTCAGATATTGCCCGGTGAAGATTGATTTACCATATATGGATGTCTTCGAATTATCGTCTTTACAACTTTGCAAATTATCTCATAGAGGAATGACAGTTATTTCTATCTCTTCATTCCTTTTGTATTTTGAATTTACAAGTACATTAGATTGATAGAAGAAACACAAAAATCTCTGAATCTGTTTGTAAGTCTCTCTCTCTCTCTCTCTCTCTCTCTCTCTCTCTCTCTCTCTCTCTCTCTCTCTCTCTCTCTCTCTCTCTCTCGTTCCTCCTCGTAGGACAGCACCACTCCAATAAATGTCTTCAATCTATCTTCTTTGCAAGTTACTATCACACCCAGGAAAGATAGTTTGTCTTTTGCCTCCTGTTCTATTTTGAATTTACCAGTACATTAGATTGAGAAGAAACAAAATCTCTGAATCTGCTTGTAAGTTTCTCTCTCTCTCTCTCTCTCTCTCTCTCTCTCTCTCTCTCTCTCTCTCTCTATCTATCTATCTATCTATCTATCTCTATCTCGTTCCTCCTCGTAGGACAGCACCACTCTAATAAATGTCTTCAGTCTATCTTCTTTGCAAGTTAATAACCCATCTAGGAAGAATAGTTTGTCTTTTGCCTCCTGTTCTATTTTGAATTTACCAGTACAGTAGATTGAGAGAAGAAACACAAAATCTCTGAATATTTTGTTTGTAAGTCTCTCTCTCTCTCTCTCTCTCTCTCTCTCTCTCTCTCTCTCTCTCTCTCTCTCTCTCTCTCTCTCTCGTTCCTCCTCGTAGGACAGCACCACTCCAATAAATGTCATCAATCTATCTTCTTTGCAAGTTACTATCACACACAGGAAAAATAGTTTGTATTTTGCCTCCTGTTCTATTTTGAATTTACCAGTACATTAGATTGAGAAGAAACACAAAATCTCTGAATCTGCTTGTAAGTTTCTCTCTCTCTCTCTCTCTCTCTCTCTCTCTCTCTCTCTCTCTATCTATCTATCTATCTATCTATCTATCTCTCGTTCCTCCTCGTAGGACAGCACCACACCAATAAATGTCTTCAATCTATCTTTGCAAGTTACTATCACATCCAGGAAAAATAGCTTGTATTTTGCCTCCTTTTCTATTTTGAATTTACCAGTACTTTAGATTGAGAGAAGAAACACAAAATCTCTGAATATGTCTCTCTCTCTCTCTCTCTCTCTCTCTCTCTCTCTCTCTCTCTCTCTCTCTCTCTCTCTCTCTCTCTCTCTCTCCTTCCTCCTCGTAGGACAGCACCACACCAATAAATGTCTCAATCTATCTTCTCTTGCAAGTTAATATCCTACCTAGGAAGAACAATTTGTATTCTGCCTTCTTTTCTATTGAAAAGTTCATCATCGGCATTGCCGTCTCGGAAGGTCATAGATTTCTCGTGCCTAGAAGTTACTTTCTATCGCAGCAGCTTCTGTGGCTGTAAAGGCCACTGTTTGAAGTTACTTCTACAGTAAATTGATAGAAGAAACACAATGTAATGGCAAAGGAGAATAAAACGTTTTGATCAACGATCTGCTTAATTAAAAGAAGATTGGACAAAAGAACACGTAGAATAAATTAATGAAAAAGACAATGTGATTAGCGGAATTATTATAATACCTGCACTTATTTTCGCGGGAACCGTACGAGATTAATGGAACAGAAAAAAGATCGATCATTATGATAATCTTTATGAATAAATCAGAATATCTAGGAAACTGGTGAGCAGAACAAACAATCTATGACTTTGAAGGTTCGTTATTTGAGAAGGCGGACTTTAGTGTCATGTGATCCCTTTACCCTTTATCCAATGTTTCATACGAAGGAAAACTAATGAATTATCATTAAAGATTCATCGCTTTTACCCATATTAAGCGATTCACCATTCCCCCAAAGTAGCAACCAAATAATCCCACCAATCATATACGACCTTCTTAGGTTAATGGTTAAAGTCATGTGGAAATGGACTCGTCGCCCCGAGTTCAAATCCTGGACGTGGTAATTGCATTTCACTTAGCGCTAATACCCTTGGGAAAGGTATGAATCCTACTCTCCCTCCAGCTATGGATAAATAGTAGGACAGTCTGGGCTCTTTAACCTTGGTTAGGCAACCGGTCTAGGAGAAGGAAAACTCTGAATTCAAACCTGTTCAACTCCGCTTAAGAAATTGACCTTGTGTCGCATCCTGCTCATGCAGAGGAATTGGTATATATATATATATATATATATATATATATATATATATATATATATTATATTATTAATATGCTTGTTATCATCTTGCAACACAACGTTAGTATCTTAGTTGATAATTGGTTGTCAGTATTTACAAATTATTTGACTTGTTTTACTTTGTTGCAGTTAAATAATTCGTTTATAAACAAAATGTTTGACTGAAAACTATTTGCTTGCAGGTCATATATTCAACAAAACAAAAAGTAGGAAGCGCGTGGTGTAATGGTCAAAGTCATGGGAAATGGACTAGTCGCCTCGAGTTCAAATCCTGGACGTGGTAATTGCATTTCACTTAGCGCTAATACCCTTGGGAAAGGTATGAATCAAACTCTCTCTCCAGCTATGGGTAAATAGTAGGACAGTCTGGGCTCTTTAACCTTGGTTAGGCAACCGGTCTAGGAGATGGAAAACTCTGAATTCAAACCTGTTGTATTCCGCTTAAGAAATTGAACTTGTGTCGCATCCTGCTCGTGCGGAGGGGTTGGTAAATATATATACGACCTTCTTAGGTTGCATACAAGTGCACGGTGAAAGAGGTAGGGGTTCGAGCTTATCTACAAGCCAGGTTTTTTATATGCATTTTCAAACTGTCCCAAGTTACAATGCAATCTAAAAATGTGAATGCATTTCCTGTTGTATTTTACGATATCTAATTGATTACTTGGAGAAAAAAACGTGACCTGTTGCGTCATCCATTGAGCTCGGGGGTAGATAATTGTAATCAGGAAAGAAGTGAGTTTGCAAAGCGAATTAAATTAAATAAATAAATACGACCGGAGAATGAAAAAAAAAAAAAACATTAAATCATTTTACTAAAATTTGCACTTAAGTCAAAAAAATAATCCGTCTCTTACCTCAAATTTAACCTGTCACTTTCATCCTCACTCAATATATATATATATTATATTTGTTGGCAATCATCCGTCTATTTTAGACGATGGTTGTAGTTTTTTTTTTTTGTTTTTTTTCATTTAGTTTTTTTGTTTTTTTTTTTTTTTTTTTTTTTTTTCTGTTTTGATGTTTCTTTTGTTTTGTTGTTTTTGTTGTTTTTTTTGGGGGGGGTTCACTCACTTTACAGCCACGTGAGTGGCTGAACAGACCGATCCTCGAATGGCAGTCTCTGGTGCAATGGCTGAAAACAAAAGGTGATGCTTTCTGTAGGTGTTGGGGTGCTGCTGTTTCTCCTTTCTTTTAGCTCTTTTTTTTGTGGCAGCTTTTTTCCACTCTTCTTCACTTCTTTTTGTTCCTTGTTTGACGGGGAGGCGCCAGGTTGCACGGTCTTCTGCACAAGCCTCCTACGTGTCTATGTCAATGCGGCATGTCATCAGATCTCTCTTGCCTTCAAATTATATATATATATATATTATATATATATTATATTTACTAATGTGTATGGTTGGCACTAGTATACTAGAAAAAGTAATAGTAATCCAACGTACAGTGTTATTAGAAGAGTGCTCAATATCTGTGATAGAGCGCTGATAGTTGAATGAAGTGACAAATAAAAGTTTTACCTTTTATTCATTTATTTGGGAACGATATTACTACCAATGGTTTCCTGCTAAAGCATTCATCAGGTAAACGAAATATTTTTTTTTTTAAATGACAGAAAAAACATTTCTGTCATTTAAAAAAAAAACTATTTCGTTTACCTGATGAATGCTTTAGCAGGAAACCATTGGTTTCTCTAAATGTAATTCTGTAAATGATATCCTTATAAATTTGTCACTTTTTTTTGCGTTTCATTTTCACTAGAAAATAACATTTTTTGTGAGAAGCTTCATAACCTCACTCCTTGATATTGTAGTAGTGAGGGTTAATATATCCAATGTATATAAAAAACGCAAAAGAATATGATAAAATAAGTAAATCCAAAGATGTTGAAATCAAATGTGGTGCCCTATTTATGAAATCAAATGATATGATAAGGGAAGCCCTATTTATAAATAAGAAAGGTTCAGAAAAATACATTGAAAAGTAATAAACAATGAAAAATATCCAGCATTGCAGGTCTTTTTGAACAAAGCAAAAAACTTTAGCTTTTTTTAAGGCTTCTGTGTGTTAAGATTAGAGAGATTTGCGTTTGTTTTCGATTAACGAAAAATCTTTTCTTGTTTATATCTGTCGTTCATCAGATTATGTATATCTTATTGTAACAGTTTTTAAAAAAGAAATATGTGTATATATATATATATATATATATATATATATATATATATATATATATATATGGGAGTAAATATGGAAATTACTGGAAATGAGATGAATTTAATTATCGATGTTTAAAGAAAATCCATTGTTGCGATGTTGTTGAATTCAGGAATTTGTTTTTCAAAAGGACAAAAGGGGAAGTAAATATGGAAATTACCGAAAATGGGAATGAATTTTAAATTTATCGATATATATAATATATATATATATATATATATATATATATTATATAATATATGTAGTTGTGTGTGTGGCTGTGTGTGTTGTCTGTGTGTCCTGTCTGTGTTGGTGTGTGGTATGTATGTTTGGTGCTGGGGGGTGGGGGTGAAGACCGTGTGGGCGGTGGGGTGTTTAGAATTCGTCTAGTACGTAGTTAGTCTCTTCTGTAATATCAGTCCGGCCTCCTATAGTCGATACTCACTACGCCTTCGTCCTGAACTTCACCTTTTGAGATATCTTCCTCCATATGACTCGCTACGCTACTATACAACGCCCCAGCGAATCCTCCTCATGCTTACAGCATTCCCGGACACCCATCATACCGTACCAGATCTTTCTTTCTGTCCCGGATGCATGCAACCGGGTACAAATCCGCTATCCCCTCTGGCATGATATTCCTAACGTTGCTTTGGTATCGGAATCTCAAAAACAACCCGGTTAGCTACGTACTCATTTCGCCGTTGTCCTCGCCTTATCCACGATCTCTTGGCAATTACATTCAGTGCCATCACAGCTCAGCGTGCTTCGCTTGGTGTTAGGCAGTGCCGGTATCTGTTTCATTCAGGTCGGTGGTCCGTAAGTACTCCCCCTAGGACTTCGATAAGCAGCGGTCTTACGGACGCCATACTTGTGATTGTACGCGGGGCTGTTCTCAAGCTGTAAGAGTCCGCGCCCTCGCGTTATACTTTCATTGGGAGATTAGAAAAATTGGCGTTGGGTGCATTGTCGTTTCTTTACGATGCTATTAAGGTTGACAAACAACCAAGTACCTGGAGAGGTGCCTCAGGACATTTGGTGCTCTTAGCTTGACTTGTGGTGTTTAGACAACCAGTTGTTCTCCTGTGGTGTGTGTGTGTCGTTAGTGTCAGATGTGATAGCGGAAGAGGTATGGCGAAGAAAATCCCTTAAGGTAACACCTGTCAGCCGCCACCGACCCGCTGGTTCGATTTCCAGAGGAGAGGCTGGTTAACAGGAAAACTATAGACCTGTGTCGTTCACAAACCGTGCCGTAGCGCGTGGTCAGAGGTTTGGCTAGAATAGATATATCTTTCTGCCACTAGCTGAGCTATTGTGCCGGACCGTTAGGACCTCGTTTTTTATCTGTCTATTATTGAACTTAGTTCCGCTCGTATCCCAGTTACTCGGGAACGATCCCCGGCAGCTGCTTCGGTGACCGACATGTCCCACTACCCTGATCATGTTCATAAATTGGGTCACACACGGCAATGGAGCATGTTATTTACCTTTTACAGCCTTGTATTTTTCTAATCTTTTGGCCCTCTATGTCTTTCTGCGCCTTGATGGCGCGCCCTTGGGGGTGTGGGAAGTTTTTTATGCCGATTACTTGGTAGGCTTATTTCGACTCGTACATAATACTTCTTTTGATTCACTCCTTTGCCGCATATCCTCACTCCCAGATGTGACGACTAATTTTCGTGTTTATGTGTGCAGATTGTGCTTGACTTGGTCTCCAACGTTAAAGTATGATCGACGACAAACTGTTGTTGCTGAACACCATTATTTTTTTCCATGCGAAAACTTATTGTCCTGACCCTCTTCTGAATTCTACTAGAAAGATGGGTTACCAGAATATTTAGTTACTGCTGGATTTCGCACCTATGAGTGTACGAGTATTCTATTTCCTATATAATCGTTATGGCGCCTCTCAGCAAAGGTGGTAAATTATGGGAGACCGATGAGATGGCCTAATGTTTAGTTTGTTAGGAGGCTGCGATGGCAGCTTACTTTACATTCTGGTGGGAATGTGAGTGTTTTCTAGCTTTAGTATGTTACAATTTTTTAAATTTGATTCTTTTTATTGCAATTTAATTCTTTAAGTTGTTAAATGTTCTTTAACTTCATTTTGAAAGGATACACTTCTCAAATTATATTCTTATATGTGCGTACTAAAGTTTTAATCAATCTCCTTGCAAGGTCATACTTCCAGCTAAAAACATCGAATGCAAATCCTTTTCCCAAATCGAACACGCCACTCTCACATTCAATAAGCAGTCGTCAGATATTTTAACTTGACCGATGGTTACCCAAACACTTCTTCTTGCGGCTCGACTGCCCATGGATCGATCAGCGATGAGTCCGTCTACTTATTTTTCTCTCTGCTCGTTTCGGTTTGCGCTTATGCAAATTCCGATAATCCTCTCAATCCGGTAAAAGTTTACTGCCAAACAGCCTCTCATTTCAGCGTTACGAGTGATAAGATAGCGACATTTCGATATCCGTAGCCACTCGCCACCCTCAGTTACCTTCGCCAGGCCTAATATCCTAGACGCGCTTTGTTTTGTTGGGGGCTGGGAATCCGCTTGTTCATAGAGTCCTGCCTTTCAATTTCGTCACATTATTGTTGACAGATTGATTTATTTAGAGGATAGAGAATAGAAATGATTTATTTCAGATAAGGAGAGATTATAAATAAATACCAATTCATGAATATTAATATATTACTACACTATAAAAATTAGTTTACATGTCATGAAAACTTTTGTTTGTATTTTATTACATAAGGGTTCTATTCGATAAGTGGTAGTGATATATGCTCCATTCATGAAAAATTAGTATTAATGCATTTTCTTATTGAAAAATGTTGTATTTATATTCACGAAAAGGTAGTGTAATTACATTCATGAAATTAGTATTAATCATGAATAGAATGTTGTATATTACATTCACGACAAACGGGGCTGGAGCCTGTATATATTCATTCAGCTCGAAAAGATATTAGGTCAGTGACTCGTGCATTTACATTTGCATACAGACCATAATGACTGATATCTATACCAGCACAATCACCATACTTGATACATTCCGCGTAGTATGATTACTATTCATGAAAATTAGTATTCACATATATCATTGAAAAAATGTGGTATGCATGGTACCCATCACTTGAAAAGGTCAGTCGTAAACGTGAACGAATACACTTCTGATGAAAATTAGTATTACATTCACTGAAAAAATGTGGTCATGATTACAATTCACGAAAAGGTAGTGTAATTATTCATACGAAACAATTAGGTTATTACTACATTCTAGTGGGAAGCTCTCTAAGTAGTTGTTAACGAGAAAGAGAAGCCCTTAAGTTTATAAAAATACACTAAACCAACATGGCACTGTGACAAATAACAAGAGACAATTTACTAAGATCGTCAAAGTAATCTTGTTCCATAGTTCTAGATGTAACTTTATGACACTTCCTCATTAGTCAATGGTGTTAATCATGCGTAACTATTCTCGAAATCCAGCAAAAATGCCACAGCATCCGAGACATAGTAACAGTGACGCATTCTCCATGAGTTTTCTAGCCTCTATACCATTGTACTCGTGTCGGAGATGAGAATAATATATACATGAGTCTACGGCGTGGGATCCCAACGCGCAAGTGTAGCATGACTGTGAGGTCTCACATGGGGCTAATTCGAGTCGGCCTCTGATCTCACGTGGCCTTCGTAGCACCGATCAGACCCTAGTGACAATCATTTACAGTCTCTACAACAGACGCTGTTTGCGAGATTATGTGGCTTTGCTAGCCCACGTTTTAAGTGATTGCGACATTGATACTGCGACGTTAACCGTCAAGCCGTCTCGGTGTGTGGTAAAAACCGTCATTGAGCATCATTTGAGGCTTAGAAGAGTTGAATGACACGTTAATGAAAGAGAGTTGAAACCCGTTATTTATATTAAACAACTCACTTCCCACGTGTGGTTGCATCTGATGATTACTTGACTCTTGTTCCAGGAGTCGACTGCCAACACAGGTCTCGAACTTACAAGAGAAGGTAGTTTATGGTATCAAACCACATCGGTGAATTCTGCTAGGGTGTGAGGCGCGTGCTAGCGTTCAAGAAAGGGGAAATGCGTAACATAGCCCAAGATCTCGGCGACCCCACCCACCTTAACTCCGCTACCAGGTTTTATAAAGCAAAGCAATGAGGAGGTGTAGTAAAACTGATGCAGCCATTCACAACTTGTCAATTAACTAAATGTTTCCAATAATTAGTACTATATTAGTTAGAGCGCCCGTAAGCGTCTCTAATGCGGGGAACCGCAGAAAAGTAGGCAAGACTTGTTCTATGGCTTTGCGGATCGTGAAGCTGCCCTGCTGGTTTCTCCCGCGATCGGACCGAACGGCTCTAGATACTCGCTGGAATTTTAGCTACTGGGTATTATTAGGGCGGACGCGAAGTGCCCACCGGCGTGAATGTGTTCCGTAAATACGTTTAAGCATAAATTCATTAACTGTGTCAAAAACAAACGCGGAGGGCTTTCCAAATTAGACTGTGGTTCGGAGTATTAAGTGAAGTTTGTTTTGTTTAGTATTTAGATTGACTTGACTCGAATACTAGGACCAGCTAGTAAAGGAATTTGAACTGGGCTCAACAGACAATTATTCGACTACGTGGTGAACGGATTTTTTTGCAGCTGCACTAAACGAATAAAAACAGATCTTAGGTCGTAGTTGACAATGGTGGAAAGATTTGGCTTGAATGGTGTCAACATAGACTGTGAGGCAACTTTGGCTTCGTTTTTGGCCCACTTTTCGCGTGGAGCTTGTTGATACGAACGATGCTATAATCTCCCATATTTCTCCCCCCTTGTCACTTAACTGTTTAAATATTGTATTCTGTCTAACTGGAGATATGGACTTTGATAAAACATATCTCGTCACAATTCCCTGTGGACTGTTTGCATGTTCACTGTTGCACATAAGTCCGGATGAAAAGTATGTGATGAGATGTTCTCCCCAAGCTATGGCGCAAGACGCATATGCTAGTAATAAATATAATTAGTCACATTTATCACTAGCGGTGGATAAATTGTGCCACATCTCTCTGTGACATTCCTTCTTTCTCCATATTAGACTTTGTAACGGGATGCTTGCCGCTGACTTTTCAGTGCTTGGATAAGGACAGCATCAGTATGGAGGTATAGTTGTAACTGGTGATTCATCACTACGCTGATGAAGACGGGATACGAACGGAGAACGAATTACGGGCTCGTCTCCCAGCTGTGGTATACGTTTTAGGTCAATACTGTCTTCTAGGAAGATAGGGCAGTGTCAGTGGTATATATTTTAATTGTTCGTTTGGATTTACGTTCAGCCCTTTTCTAGGGCCAGCCAACATATTTAACATATATAAAAGTTACTGAACTTGGGTAATTTTATCTATACTATAGTCAAGTGTATATATATGTATTAAAACTAGTAATATGATAGTTAATTATTTGGAGTTAGGTAGATGTTTGGTTTTTGAGGTTTAAGTTTATTTAGTTCTTCTATAATGGAAAGAATTGGTGTTTTTTTTTAGCTGTCTCGTAACCGGAAGAGCGATTTATAGCGTGGTGTGTGGGATGGGCAATCTTCCCTTTGTTATTTACATTAGCACGAGTGTAGCGTCTATTTTCTTGAATTTAGATAAAAGAATAAATGTGATGCCTATTAAGATCATACACCATTTTGTCAATTCGAATAAATTGCTTGCTTAGCACTTTATGATGGATGTTGTCCATATAGGGAACTTAGCAGTACACTCCTTATAGGACATTGCAAGATTAGATTTACTTATTATTATAATATTGTGTTACAAAACAATAGGCAAGGAATTTAAACCAGATGTATTACTTTTGTTAGCAATGAGGTAAGAACTCTCAAATATTGCAATGTATTGATATTAATTATATTTCTTATTAATATTAGTGCCTAGTACTGTCTATTAAACGAAGTTTTTGATTTCGGATGAATATTCAAGCAAATCATCTCTCCCAAAATCAAAATATAAATCCAGAAATTAATGCTAGCAAATTCATTTCAATCACAAGAAAAACATGTTAATGCTGT
>CM042157.1:87083039-87094056 GCA_023376005.1 Doryteuthis pealeii | reverse complement strand
AACTTAGTTTTCAAAGGAATCTACTAGTTAAGCATAGGTAGGGCTCCTGACGAAATTATTTAGATTGAAAACCATGGCAGACCCTTAACTGTTTCCTACCTACCTAACACTGAATTATTATTTTTACATAATATAATTATATATATATATTATATATTATATAATATATATATATTATATCCAACAACGGATAAATCAAAAATACATCTCATATATATATATATATATATATATATATATATATATAATATATGTATATATAGTTATAAATATTAATATAAATTATATAAAATTTTTACTTGAAGCCACTCGTTACAATGCATGATCGCAAAAATCGTACTTTTTCTTATAGGAATGAACTTGACAAGTGTAATCCCGGCAAAGGATCGCTCGTGTGTAGAATATCGTACAGACTGTGTTCAGACTTTATTAAGTTCTCATCAGCGAAATTAACTAAACGACTTCCCTCCGACAGAAATCGAAACCGGGACTTCAGCAGGCCATAGTCAAACACATAACGCCTTACCACATTACACAGCTAACATCCCTGATAAATTACCTTGTCAAATGATACTATAGCCTCTACCATAATAGGTAAGGGCGTTGAAGGAGAATAACAACAAACAGAACGTATGCCTTCGGCGAAAGTCAATAAGATTTTGATGTTGTTTATTTTAGAAGCATTGTTGATAAGAATATATTAAATTTTTACTGAAGGCACTTACAAATGCATGATATCGCATATAAAATTGATACTTTTATGCTCCGCTATAGGACACATTAGGTGGTGTTTAAAATAAGTGTTCATTAACCTTTATGATAAAATAACCTAGAGCTTGTTGACCATGCCGTTAATATCAATCAGTTTTTCTTATTTGTAACGATCTATTCCATTTTCAATGTCTGCTTCTTGTATCATTAACCATTACACCATACCGCACATATAAGAAGTTGTATTGTTACTATTACAAGAATAGATTCACACCTTTTGTACTGGTTTTATGCACGGCGTGTTTTTCTTTTAAAAAGTTTTTTTAGACGAAATGAGACGTTCGGTTTCCGAGAAAAATTGATCCACATGTTAATCACTCAGACTGATCTCTTATTAGAATTATAGCAATTAAAAAATCATATAACAGAAATTTCAGTATCGATTGTTTTCTCTCTCTCTCTCTGTGAAAAATAAAAGATAAATCAACCAACCATACACACTTAGACACCCACTCAAACAAATATAATATATAAATTATATTATATATATATATATATATATATATAGAGCAAATAATGCACCCTCCGGGTGCAAGTATTTATGTTAAATTTATATATAAATAATCATATAAATTAAGAAAGGCTAATGAAACTGATAAGAATGTAGATAAAAAAGATTTGAACAGAGGGGGTATGATTGAAAAATAGAACAACTTTGAAACTAACTCTTCCATCATTTTCGTTACTCCGTCTTTCATTGGTTATATTTTCCTAATTAACTGTTTAGTTAAAATAGGAAGTAAAAATATATTACAGTTATTCTTCTTGTTGAGGATTTCTTTTAGATTTATGAAGAGATTTTGCTCAGATCAATAAGATAAAACAAACAATTAGAATCAATAATATAAGCATATATTAGTTAAAAATCAATTTTTTAAAGATCATAAGACAATTAGCCTATCCAAATTCCACACTGTACCATCTATTTTGTTTATATATAAATAGAATTGCTTGTTATTAGTATGTTAGATATGGTCCAACAGTGTAAGTAATGTAAAACAATTCTATTAAATAATTGAAGAGTTTAAATATAATAAATCATGGAGAATGTGATGTAAATAACAAGGGAATTTGACTTGAGTGAATATGTTTCGGTTACAGACAGAAAAACACACAATCCCATTATAATAAGATATTATATTAATGTACATATATATATATATATATGTATATATATGTATATGATATTAATATGTATATATTATATATATATATATATATATATATATAATAACGGTATATATTGGCATTTCACATAAGCGCTAATACCCTTGGAAAGGTATAATCCATATATTCCCCCCAGCTATGGTTAAATAGTAGGCAGACTGGGCTCTTCAGCTTGGGTAGGTAACCGTCTAGGTAAGGATAACTCTGAATTCCAAAATTCCTGAGGTCGTCGTTGATTGGGTTTTGTGGCAACCCTGATGCAGACCATTCTTTCCTATCGACTTACCAAAAAGTGGTGATTGTCCAACACAAGCCTTCACCACTATAAACAAATCACTAATGGTGATGTTCATTGTGTTGTGTTGAACCGTCATGCGTCGAAAATCACAGGAGAGAGTCCATAATATATAATATATATATATAATATATTATATATATAATATATACAAAAGTTCAACGGCTGGCCTAATGTCAGCATCAGCCAGACAGCGAGGGAGTCTATCCCCTTTAAAAAGCGCTAGACCATGGAGATTGTTTTTAGCGTAAGAGGTGGGGCGCACACTTACCATAATATATATATATATATATATATATTGAACTTATGATTCCTGTAGTCGCCATGGCTTACGGTTGTTTAGTGATGGTAGATATTTTCATTCAATTGTGTGTTTCCAAGACAGGATAATAAGTAAGAGTAAGGAAATGAATCCGACAGTATAAGTATAGATAAAAGGAATGAAAACACACTGCAGTTAAAATGAAAATATTTTATATCATATTCATAGCTATATTGACAATATTTTTAATTTATAAAATATCTTCAGAGCTTGTTTTACTGCGGACTCATCGAGAGATGACGTTTGTTAAAATATGTATATATAAATTAGTCTGTTTATTCCATCCAGGTGTTAGATTATTTTCTCTTTGGCTTTTCAACACGATTTTATGTCATAAATCGGTCTGTATAAAAGTTTCTTTTTCGATGGTCATGATTTGCCGCTGTGATTCTAATTTTCTTTGGCCACCTTAATAACCCGAACTGGTTGGGGGTAAATAAGTCTTAATTGTTCTTTTCATTGTCCAATTAATTACATTTTCATTTAAAAGCGTGTTTTTCTTTTCTTTAAAAAAAATACTCACGGCCTATTGTCATGGCTTACAATCCGCTTACTATATCGCCTACAGAGTGTTGTGTAACGGTTAAGGTCACAGTACCAAAGTCTATTTGTGGCAAACTCCGGAACGATATATGTCGTATTGTTGTATACTCTCTTTCCTTACTTTCTTACTTCTATTCTTCCAGCGTCTCTTCCAGCGTCTGGACTTCGTCTTGGGGACTTCGTGTCTGGTCTTCCATTGGGGATTTCTCTTTATCAGAAGCCCTGTGTCATTGGTAGTTTTTTTGATAATAACACAAGACTTCGATTTAACTTAGATCGTATTTTATTCGGAAATCCCCACCAGACTAACTGCGCAGATTGAGTCGGCACCGTGCATATATATATTTACCAACCCCTCCGCACGAGCAGGATGCGACACAAGGTCAATTTCTTAAGCGGAGTTTAACAGGTTTGAATTCAGAGTTTTCCTTCTCCTAGACCGGTTGCCTAACCAAGGTTAAAGAGCCCAGTCTGCCCTACTATTTACCCATAGCTGGAGGGAGAGTAGGATTCATACCTTTCCCAAGGGTATTAGCGCAAAGTGAAATGCAATTAGCACGTCCAGGATTTGAACTCGGGGTGACGAGTTCATTTCCCATGACTTTAACCATTACACCACGCGCTTCCATTACACCGTGCATATAACGACTTACCACCGTCGTGGCTTTTGCCGATCTGACAAAACAAATCTCTTTCTAATCTAAATCGGAAGAGGGTCTTCTCCACGGATTCTCACGGTATCCACCGGAAGGAGCAGGATGAGGTCAAGCCTTGTCGCTCATCCTTCAAGGCCACCGGCTGCAAGGAATCTAATAATTATGTAACAGTATGGGCCTACTGAAGTTTTAGTAGTAGTCGTCGTTGTTAGTAGCCGTTAGGTCAAGGAGCAACATACACGCAAGTTGCATAGTCACAAGGGGCTTAGTATGTATTTCTAGGCTCGTAGACTCTTTTTCAGAGAGAGAATGAAAGACAGAGAGAGAGAGAGAGAGGGTACGGTTAAATTATCTGTGGTAAATCATATCCACTACTGCTATGCCAGACACGTCCGGGAACCCATGAGGCAGGTCTGACTCCCAACAGCGCCGAAAGCAAAAGAGGACGATTTTCTTCTTCTTCCGTTACTCGTCACTATCTCATTTCCGCTCCCGGTCAACACCCGGAGCTTCCGTTTTTACTTTATAAACCCCTTTCCGGGGTTATTCCTCGATCAAGTTACTGACACCTCGTTGTGTATTTACTCTTCCAAATTTTAACCTTTGTTTGCTCTTATTTTTTCTTCCTCTAGAAATCCGAACACAGCTTTATTTTTAATCTCAAATTCTGGTAGACCCTAATAATTACGCTACGCTGAGAGATAAGACCATAGTGTAAAGGGATACCCTTTCTAGGACACTAAAATCAATATGTTGGTGAGGCACTTGCTACGAAGCTCTGGAGAATGTGATTTACTAATTAAATGATCATCCCGTGGTATAGCCACATTCCCCGCTAGTTCGTATAATAATACTTGATATTATAAAAGTGTGTAGAAAAAAACTCTTACAAAATGACTACATAAAAGTAAATAGAGACGTACAATAAACGTGATTCCCTAATTGCTAGGCATAAAATAACCCTAGACAGATTGACATACCATGAAATCAGTCAACGATTTTTAAAATCCTCATTTCGTTCATTTTAATCACAACGTTTATGCGGAAGAATTGCCTGTCTTTTGAGTTGAATTTCGTCCACCCTAGGGAAATGTAACAGCAATTCTTTATTTCGCTTCGAATCAGAAGCAAATTGTCTTCGCTTCTTGTGTTATTGTTTTTTCTATCATATCTGTCGTCATTCAAAAGAAAGATGTTTTCTACTTTGTCTCTTTGGAATATTTCAAGTCCCCAAACTGTCTGGTTGAATAATTGGACTCACACCCTCCAGAAACAGAAACGGATCTAAATAGATTTGTCAAAAATTAACTAACTATTGCTCTAACAATAAGCTGTGACTGACTTTATCAAATACAACATTGAAAATCCGGAAAAAAGGTATGTTACTTTTTGTACAGGAATATAAATAATAGAGTCAGCGTGCAGTTCTCCAACAGTATGACTAGCTACTTGGCTAGTAGTGACTTGACTACGAATACTAACACTGCACTGCTGCATTCTGTCAGAATACTCAGAAGAGTCCTGGAGACCTGAGGAGACTTACTGTTACTCAGACTCCAGTGAAAGACCATCAGCTAACACTGATGTGAAAACTCAAAAGGAGTAAATAATAATAAAGATGAATTCAAATAATAATAATAATAATAATAATAATAATAATAATAATAATAATAATAATAATAATAATGTAGCAAACTAGCACAACGAGAATACAAAACTAGACCCGACTGGGTTGGGAAGGTGATCCACTGGGAGTTATGCAAAAAATTAAAGTTTGACCACACAACAAAATGGTATATGCATAAACCAGAATCTGTTCTTGAGAACGAAACGCACAAAATTCTCTGGACTTTGAGATAAAAACGAATCACCTTATCCCAGCAAGAAGGCCAGACCTAGTGTTGATAAACAAAAAAGAAAGAACTTGTCAACTGGTGGATTTTGCAGTGCCAGCAGATCACAGGGTGGAGTTAAAGGAAAATGAAAAAATGGACAAATATCTGGACCTTGCCAGAGAAGTGAAAAAGTTATGGAACATGAAAGTGAAAGTGATACCAATTGTGGTTGGTGCACTTGGAACAGTCCAAAAAGGATTAGAAAAGGGCTTGGAAAGTTTGGATATCAGAGGAAGGATTGAAACCATTCAGAACACTGCACTGCTGTAATCTGCCAGAATACCCAGAAGAGTCCTGGAGACCTGAGGAGACTTGCTGTCACTCAGACTCCAGTGAAAGACCATCAGCTAACACTGATGGGAAAACTCAAAAATAATAATAATAATGGAATTGATATACAACAAAAAAAACACTGCTATAGGACTAAAGAAATGTTTTCTTAAACAACAGAATCGAATTCACAGTTAGTAAACACAGACGAGTATCAAAAGAAGAAAAAGAAAAAAAACATATTAATTAGTAAAGAAAGCAATACATTTTCATAAAGAACTCGAACTTACACTAAATGAAATCGACATAAAAGAGAGATATATATGAAATAGAGGAAGGAAAATACTATGTAACTTGACTACGAATAAACCGATGTGTTTGTATCTTTATATGGCCTCCATTGGACGAGTCCAACTATCTTGTTGAGGAAAAGTCTTCCTTTACAACAAAATAGTTAGGGAAGTTTGAACAAAATGGATTTCTTTAAAATGGATGTGTTCAAAATTTTCAACAAATTCATTAATCTTTAACAAAATTGCTTTTAAAAAAATCCACACATTTTTAATAAACCCATTATTTTTTCATTAATTTTCAACAAATCCATCAATTTTCTACAAATCCCTTAATTTCTAAAAAAAATCCATAAATATTTGACAACTCCGTTCATTTTTATTATAAATATATCTTCAACAAATCCATTAATTTTTAACAAATCCATTAATTTTTAACAAATCCATTAAAATGCCTAAATGTTGCAATGAACAAAATGAAAATGAAGATCTTAATATTTCGTTGAATACCTCGACTGAGAAATTCAGCCGAAAACGATGTGAGTATAATCGTTATTGTTGTGGGGTTTTAAGGGGTCAAATAAGAACAAAACAACGGGTAACAAATGTAGGAAAATGTATTAACAAAAGAGTAGACAATTACAGTACAGAGAAGTGGGAATTACGTCCGACAAATAGAGTTATGAGCTGACTCGCATTGGCTTACTCTCAAGCCATAATTGTCCCTGTTCCTTATAGTAACCGTCGGCGCATTCCATTAGTCTATAAGGTATATCATCTATAACAGTTATTTGCTAAACGTTGCGTATTTATTTCTATCCAACTATTATCTCTGCAGCTATGGTAAATAGTAGGACAGACTGGACACTTTAACATTGATAGGGCAACCAGTCTAGGAGAAGGAAAGCTGTGAATCTATTTATATGTATAAGTAAGGCGGTTATGCCGGAATTGAGAAATGTACATTCAGGGATTGACATTTTCTCGATTTGTTTAGCCTTACATTTGAACATATATGCCCACCTAAATTCATTAATTATTAACTAATTAATTTCAAAATTATGTATGACTTCAATTAAGCACATATCCTCCAAAAATTGTCGGCTTAAAGCCATATAAAAATAAACACATTTTTGTTTGTTTACTTAACCTCATATATATATATATAAATATATATATATATATATATATATATATATATATATATATATATATATTGACAAACACTGAATTGAGTTTTTGACCAAAAATATTAAAGATGTTTTTTATTGGAGTTTTGCTTGTGCCTTTTGTACCAGATTAAAAGAAATGAAATCCAAAATCCAAGAATATATATTATATATATATATATATATATAATATATATATATATATATATTCAACTTCGTTTTGTACCGAATTAAGGATTTTTCTCTTTCTAAAAAGTCTATTAAGAGACTTTATTTATCAGATTTTTTTATTTCTGCCAGTGGTATTGAAGATTTTTAATATATTGTTACCTAAATTATATTTTATTCTACTAATGTTGTGTTTCTTGTTCTTTATACAGATCGCCTCAATATGTATTTTAGGATAAGGATTTTTATAATGAAAGAATGTGTTCTATAGAATTGGATGAAAATAATGAACATTCGATGACGCTGAAGAGTTCAGAAGAATTAATTATTTTCTCTCTGCTGATAAAATACCTTATAAATATTTTATATGTCAAACGTTGAATTTATCATTTATTTTTAGCTTTTCTCTTTGGATTACTGATTTTTTCCGAGCGTTTTATTCCTATTTACTGAAATATTTGATTTGTTCTTGTTTTACGGCATATCAACCTTAATGGGTCATTTAATGCCGATTTATGTTTTTAATTTATGTTTTTAATAGCATATCAAACTTTATAGCTGATTTAATGTCAAATCTTTTTTTTTTATATATATATGATTTGTAAGTGAATAGTTTGTAGGTAGATATTTTTTTTTTGTTTTATAAACTGGTAGAAATAATTTTCATTAACTTTATGCGTATTAATAAACTGTTGGTTGACCCTCAGTCAGTGCCTTCTAGCACTTTTAAGATTGGTTGTTTGCTTGTTTTGTTTTATGGCATATCAACTCTTTTTGGGTGATTTAATGCCAAATCAAGTCATCTTGATATCAAGTTGATTACAATATCTGCTGTCACTTAAATGGTCACCCATCTAAGTATTGAACAGGCTCATTGTTGCTTAACTTTGGTGATCTAGTGGGAACCGGTACTTTCAATGTGACTTGACTGCAAGCCACCTTTAGAATAAAAAAAAGGGTTTGCCATTTGATTTTGATTTGATTTGTTCTTGTTTTACGGCATATCAACCTCAATGGGTCATTTAATGCCGACTACGTTTTTGAAATGAATTGGTGCTAATGTTTAATTTTCTAAAGGAGTTTTTTTTACATATTTTCTTTTGTGAATGAAACATTTAGATGTTTTTGTTAACATATATTTTTGTGTTTTCATTTTTTTGGAAGATTTTTAGATTTTGTTGTAGATGTGTGCTTCTTTTATGTATCCAAGTAGTTTTTCTGGGTTTATTTGGTAGAATATCTGTTTTAGATTTGTTGTTTGGTAGTATTTTTTTCGTATTTGTTTTAGATTGCTACATTCTGTTAGTATGTGTTTGATTGTGTAGGGTTTTTGGCATGGTATGCAATATGGGGCTGCTTCTTTTTTGAGGAGGTATGAATGGGTAATGTATGAGTGTCCTATTCTATTTATTGAAATATGTTGATTAAATTTTGTCCTTTTTTTAATTCATGTCTCTTTTGCGTTCAACACTAAAACTATTTGGCCATCTTCATTGTTACATTTTGGCTCGTTTGTTCCTCATTTATCAAACTCTGTTTAAAGTTTATCATTCGGCTTTGTAATTGCCTCATGAATAATTCGGACATGATTTACGTTTCACTGTTTTCTATAATTTCAATCAGACTAATGCGTTATCTTCATTCTCCTTCTGGTGCCCTTGTCTATGAGCAAGTATTGAGAGTTTTACACCATTTATTAAGACCATTTGTTGCATAGTGCTCTACTCAGGCCACAAAATCGTACATGTTATATACTGTTGCTGGGTCGTATGTGTTAGTAATGGAGTATAAGGATTCACACGTAGACATATGTAGTAGTAAGACTTTTAACGTTTATTTAATTCCCTCGTGGCGAGTGTGCGGGTGACGGCGTTGACAATGGAAACTACTACTGCTGTTACTATTAGGATCTGAGGCAAAGAGGGGTGGCTGAACCTCACTGACGCTGGCTGCGATGGTGCGTGACCAGCGCGGTCAAGCACGTTCTCGTCCTGTCTCTCACCTTGACTGCTCTGTTCGCCGTCTCTTGGGGTCTCCCTCGATAACGGCTTAAGTACTGACGACCGCCCACACATCCTTTTGTTCCTTGACCGGAAGTCCTTTCTCTTTGTTCAAATTCGCGTTTGTCCAGATGAGTCCTTTGTCACACCAGACCCTCTGTCTACCTGTAGACATTGTCTTCTCAGTTCAATTTTCCTTTGTCTTTTCGACTTCCCGCGCAAAACAAACAGTCAATCTGCAACATATTTTCAGCAAAATGTTTTTTCTTTCATACACTCGGGTCTTTCGGTGTGTAAACGAAAACTACGCGATTGCTTACGTAACAATACCCACAGAAATTGCTTAAGTTTATCAATGAGTATTTATCATTGATACATAGAATAAATCCTATTTATTTACGAGGTCTCTTTTAAAATCTGAATTAGATTTGCTTCAAAACAGCCCATGTTATTTGTACGTTCAATATCCTGTGATGTGTCTTATAAATCACTGTGAAATAAAGGTTTACATAATATATGGTGTGGTTAATTTTCATACTGGCTTTAACAAACCCGGGTTTAATAAATAATTACTTGGTGTTATTGATCTCTAATATTATCATTTTATTTCCCAACGCATTAAAATCAATCCTATTATAAGAGGTTCACCGAGTATTATCTCGGGTTCTTATAAAACATTGGGTTACCTAAAGGATAAATACCCAATGTTGAACACTTCGGTTAGGAAAAACGACAAACACGTTAGTTACGTTTATAAGGCTTTAATATAACATGTATATAGGAACGAAGTTCTCCAGACTATAAAATGTCACAAGAGTCCCAACATACACAGTAATGTTCATTTACAAAATAGGTGGAAACCACCTACTGTGAGCGGTGTCGTGTCTGTGGCGTCTGGCATGCACCATAGGTGTCTGCTGGAGAGAAGTGACAAGCACGTCCAGGCTTGTTCAGTGGCATCGGAAGAAGAGGGTTCCCTCCTTGGGTTCCTGTGTCACGTGACCACACTAGGGTCTCCAGACACAGGAGATTTACCAAAACCCTCAGAAAAGGGAGACTACCCTTACACTATGAATGATTTTATATAGAAACCAATTCAAATAAGTGTAATCTCTTCATGTGAATTCTTATCTAATTTCGTTAGTCTTTCTAATTTGATATTACATTTAAAACACTTGAATAATTATGTCAGGAAAACACATATTCTTGCTAGTATTGTCTAAAATTCTTAAATAAAACATTGTTATTATACTATAAAGGAAGGAAAACGTAGCACACAACAGTAGTGTTGCGGTAGTCAATCACACACTACTAGTTGGTAAAGGGTTGATGGAACCGGGATCAGCAAGGAATTGCGGGCCTGGTGAAGGAAGTAGCTGGCAGTGGGAGGAAGAGCTGGATCAGCGTCGGCAGTAGATTTGATCGTTGGCTGGCTGGAACGTGTGCGGTTTGTTGGTACGTAGGGATACCG
>CM042157.1:87048039-87073039 GCA_023376005.1 Doryteuthis pealeii | reverse complement strand
ATCTCCAAAAATTTTTTTATTTGTTTTTTTTTACATTTTATTTTCCAATTTTTGGTACTTATTTTCTCATAGAAAAGCCACCGTAAAAAATGTTTTTTCTATTCATAACTTCAGTCATTTATCTCTTTATTTATACTGTAATTAGTACAGTATAAGACCAATTCGCAAAAATGTTACACCCCCAAAATATGGGGAATCAGAATTAAGTGACCTGAAAAAATGAGAAAGTTTTGAAATAAAATAAATAATGCATTTTGAGTCTAAATTCTGAGCAACGCCGTAGAACGCATTTAATAACTTAAAGTTTCCACAGTCTTGTGGAAATCGAGTTTTACCCAGGAGAGAGTTTGTTCTTTTTTAGTTTTGTTTTGTTTTGTTTTTAGGAAATACTATATGGTGGGCAAAATCATGTTTGTTGCTTCAACTACTCGAGTGGAGAGTTTTGGTGGTAGTGATACTATTTAACCAATAGCTAGGAGGATGATGAGGTTCATAACTTTCCTTGGTGTGTTGGAAATATTGATTTGGGATCCAACCTCTTTTGATTCAGATATTGAATTGAGTTTATATGACTTGACTATTAATGGATTTTCAAGTGTTTTGCTTTTTAGTGTAAATTAGTACTGATAATGAGTCAGAAAATATAAAATTTTTTGTTTGTATTTATTGAAATAATGCTGAGTGTTAGATCTATGGCATATGCTTCAGCATTGAAGATGGAGGTTTCACTTGTGAGGCATTATATTTTTCTCACACATTGCTGCACTTCCTGTGATGTTTTTGTGTTTGGATAAATGGGTGTGTGTCTGGATAGTTTTCTTTCATTTATTGAAATCCTCTTGAAAATTGAGAGGATGAGTATTTGATATTTGGAATTTGTATATTTAATATTACTTTTGGAGTTGGTATGGTCCAAAGTGCAATGTTTGGAGTAATATTATTATGTATTGTTGCTAGTTGTACCATTGATTCTTTGATAATGGGTTCCATTCAAGTCCAAATGTTTTTATAGCTTTTTCCTTTTCTTGACAGAGATTTCTGTGTTGTGGGTAGAATAGATTTTTGTTGACTGGGTTGGATGGATAGGATTTTAGGTATTCTATTGAATATGTCTGAAAATGAACGTAATATCAAGACTGGAGTTCGAACTCACTTACCTCAACGTTACAGCCTAGCACATTACCCACTAAAAAATCAGATTATTTTTGCGCCACCCTGTACAAAGCTGATAATTGAGATCACTTCATGAACTCAGGAAAATATCCCTTTTGTGGGTTACCTATATATATATATATATATAATATATATAATATATATATATATATATATATATATGCATTGAATAAAAACATTATATAGAATAAGAATTTTATAATTTGCTTGGAGCATTGTCTGTATATTGGTTTCGTTGTTGACTTTAAAGTGTAGAGAAAAGTGTAAAGGAAAACGAGGTAACTACGATGTTGTTCATTTACGAAAAATAAATTAAAGGTTAACAAACAACATCATAGTTATCTCATATTTCCTTACACTTTGCATTGTGATAGCCTTCAAAACTAACCATCAAATGTTGCAAGATGGGTATATTATCCTGAATTTTGTGAGCAAGGACTACTAATGAAAGGGGGTGGAAGAAATAAATAAATAAGAGATGATAAAGGTTTAAAAAAATAGTGATGAGCCAAAACAGGATGAATGATGATTTGACCGTAGCGTGACCCCGAACTGAGGATTGAGTGGCAACCGGAAGTCGGGTGTTGACCGCAACCGGAAGCTTCAAGTGTTGACCGGAAGTCACGTGGTGACGTGGAACAAGGAAGAAATGTATCGGTCTCTTTTTGCTTTCGGACGCCTAGGGGAACGGACGGGTCTCTGGACCCTAGTATGGGGTCACAGTAGTTTAACAGTTTTTCTCTCTCTTTCTCTCTGCCTTTCCTCCTCTCTGGTACGAGCCCACTAGACGAGCACGATAATAAAGACTAGCAGTTGTGACGACAAATTTCTCGTGTTATAATTTCTATCAACACCATTTTAGCACTGTGAATTTTGAGGCACGTGGACGAGACCCGCTATACAATATATGCCGCCGCCACCTTACAGTTATCGTAGTAGCGCTCGGAAAAAAGGACAACGTTACATGTATCATTTTGGTACCGTGAAAATATACCACTACGGTACACAAACCATACCAAATCTCAGCTCAAAAATTCAGACAAATGATATTTACTATTATTTACTATTATAACCAACATCTGATTTCTACATTTCTTTATATTACAGAAAAACTGAGAAAGTAACTATTTAATTCATAATAAATGACTGGTATATATATACAGGTTTCAGAAAAATTGATATAATTTGATAATTTAATAATTTAATGATATAAAATATTAACAACATGTGTAGAAAACTCTCAGAATTATATCTTTAATGTTATATGTTTTTTGCTCTTTATGAATGGAAATGCCATTCACCAGAAAAGAAAAGGTGTTTAAAAATAGAATAACATAGAATTTTGGATTGTTTCTACACATCTCTTATTATAATGAAGATTGTGTGTTTTTCTGTCTGTAATCGAAACTATATTACTATTCAAGTCACAATTCTCTTAGTTATTTACATCACATTCTCAATGATTTTATTTTTTATTTAAACCTCAATTATTAATAAAATTATTTTATATCATTAATACTGTTAACCATGTCCACATACTGACAGCATGCTATTATATTCATATATACAACAAAATAGTGGTTTACAATGTGAACGGGAAGGCTAATTTGCATATTAATATTAAAAAATCAAATTTAATAAATATGTGCTTAGTATTATTGATTTCTAATTGTTTGGTTTTATTTTAATGAATATAAGCAAAAATCTCTTCAATGAATCTTAAATGAAATCCATTAACAAGATAAAATAACTGTCATTTTATTATTTACTTCCTCTTTTAACTAAATACTTAAATTAGAAAAAAATAACAATGAAAGTTTCAGTTGTTCTATTTTTTATTATACTCCCTCTGTTTCAACTCTTTTTATCTGCATTCTTATTTAGTTTCATTAGCCTTTCTGATTTAATACAATATTTTATTACATTAAAATTTAAATACTTGCACCCGGAGGGTGCATATATTTGCTAGTCTCATTAAAGATCGTTTGAACAAGAATTGTCCAAAAATAATAATCTTGTAATTTGGACAATTCTTGTTCAAACGATCTTTAAGTTATTAGATTATCAAATGATATATATATATATATATATATATATATATAAATCTCTGATCCACCCTCTTTGAACGCTAGAGAAATGTTTGGTTCTCATTGATATTTTATTTTTATAATATTTAATTTTATTTTTTCATGAGCCTCTCTTTTTGTTCAATGGGTACAGTATATACACGGAGCTTTAAGGATGAGATTTTTTGATCACTTGAAAATAAATTAAACTTAATTTGGGACTGTTGGTGATGCCTGCCGGTTCATTAAAGATTTCGGGTCTTAGTATCAGATCCTCTCGGTGGGTCAACCCATCCCGCACTTGATTAAGTGACACCTTTCTTGCCTACAGGTTCTTGCCTAAAAGTATTTGGGTTCTATGGCCTCAGCTGTAGACACTAGGACATACCTCTTTGTTTTTAGGTACAATACTATTTCCAATTTACCGCTATTATTTACACACATATTATCCCTCACCAGAAAGACAGTTTTCAAAACGCTTGAAGTAAAAAATTATTTCAACTAATATATCAATAGACATGAAGTTAATAAAAGTTATTTATACCAACTTATTAATACTCAATAATTAAATGAAAAACATAACATGAAAATTATTTCTATCATAAATTAGAGAATTTTTGGTGGTCAATATCTAGATTACTCTCTTTTCAGATGGTCAATTAAAAAAAAAAAAATTCATTCTAATAGCTGGGGATATCTTCCTTTAGAAAACATCTCTCTGTTGTGTTTAAAGGTGTAAAGTTAAGAGGTATGTCCTAGTGTCTACAGCTGAGGCCATAGAACCCAAATACTTTTAGGCAAGAACCTTTAGGCCAGAAAGGTGTCACTTAATCAAGTGCGGGACGGGTTGACCCAGCGAGAGGGTCTGATACTAAGACCCGAAATCTTCAATGAACCGGCAGGCATCACTGAGGAACAGTCCCAAATTAAGTTTAATTTATTTTCAAGTGATCAAAAAATCTCATCCTTAAAGCTCCGTGTATATACTGTACCCATTGGACGAAAAGAGAGGCTCATGAAAAAATAAAATTAAATATTATAAAAATAAAATATTAATGAGAACCAAACATTTCTCTAGCGTTCAAGGAGGGCGGATCAGAGTTTAATCTTCCCTGATAGGAGTAAAAACTACGACAGAGAACACATAGTTCTTCTTCCTGTGGTAATCCTCTGATGAGACTCAGTCGAAAATAAAAAGTCTAAAATTTTGTACCCACAAAAGACTCATTAATAATTTTTACTGTAAAGGTTTGGAGGAGATGGTGATGATAATAATCATGTCTTTACATTATGGTACTTGTCTGAAGTAACGGACCCAAATAAAATCATTTTAACTTATTGTAATAGGTCATAAGAGAAGCTCGTCTCCAAGATCAATTACTAGCCAAGTAGTAAAATTGCTACTCACTGGGTGCCCCATTTGTGTAAAATCTAAGCTCTGCTTGTTTTTTTTTAAAGGATAGTGAGATTATCATAAGGTGCCTCCATACTTCTGGCCTTGTGCCAAACTAAACTGTTAGTGACAACTTATTTTAATAGGTCATTATAAGAAGGGAGGGCACCCTGTTGTGGTGTAAGAGTTATCAAACAGAACCCTACAGAGTAATGAGTTTGCTCCTCACTAGGTGTCTCATTTTTGTATTTTGTGCCAAATCTAAGCTGCTTTTCAGAACAGTAAGAGTAGTTAAGTAATTTGCATTCATGTAAAGCCGAGGCGAAATGGGAAATGTAGGTCTCTTTGACACTTGATAATATCCTTTATCCCCCCCCTCTTTCTACTGATGTAAGTGCCCCCCCTCCTCCTAATGTAGGTCCATGACAACTGCCCATCTCACTCTGGATCTATGTGCCAATCTAAGCAAAGATTACTAAAAGATGAATTAATTGTTCCTGATGAGGCATCCCCATAACTTGTTTCTCAGAAAAAAACAAAAAACAAACAAGCCAAACAAACCAAACAATCCCCCACCCCAATTCTTCTTTGGAGTTTTCTTGGAGTTTCCTTGCTTGTCTGCTTAATCTACTGAGAGTTTATTTAGTGTTGATTCTTGGATATGGATTTTTCCAAGTATCATTTAATGAAATATAATTGTTAGCAATCATTTGAATTTAGTTGCCTCATTGTTAGGAATTTCTTTGGAGTTTTCTTGGAGTTTCCTTGCTTTTCTGCTTAATCTCATCATCATCATCAGGACGCACTGTTTGCACGGATATCCATGACAATCTCTCGCCAACCCTCCCTATCATTCACCGACTCTGGGAGCTCCTCCACGCAGCAGCCAGCATCCTTACATAGTTGGTTAATGTAGGTTCTGGCTGGGCGGCCCACATTAGCGTGCCCATGTGCCGGCTTCCACAGTAGTACGTCGCTTACGAGCTCATTCCTGCTTCCCCAGCAGGGTCCCGCATGCCTAGTCCGTCTTACTCGTATGGTTTGTGAGATGGGGGGCAAGTGGCCATACAGTTGCTTCTTTGTGGGGTGCTGCTTCCATGACTTATTCAGTACCGCTCGCAGCATTCTTGTGCAGCTCCCATCTAGCTTATTCTCAAGGCGCTTCGTTAGGGTCCAGGTGGTACAGCCATATAGCAGTACCGACACAACCACAGCCTGGAAGAATAGGTATTTAGTGTTGATTCTTGGATATTGATTTTTCCAAGTATTATTTAATGAAAAGTAATTGTCAGCTATCATTTGAATTTAGTTGCCTCATTACTTATCTTCCTTGGACTTTGGAAATAATTTTTGATGGAGTAGAGGTCAGTCAAAGATAAACTTTCCATGCTACAGGGCAGTATCTAATCTGTCAAGACCTGTCTCTTTTCATCTGTTCCTCACGAGACACCATAAGATAAGGTTTCATCCTATAATCCGAATTAGTTATGATAACCAACCGTGCCTAAAGTTCAGATGTCTGAGACACACACACACAGTAACCAATGGACCAGAAAACTTCAGATGATTGTAACATAGAACTGTAATAAATCAACACCCCTCTTCGTTGTACCATGTCCGAATCGTTGTGTATATATCTCTTACTATAATGGAGATTGGGTATTTGTCTGTCTGTAACCGAAACTATATCACTACTCAAGTCACAATTCCCTTAGTTATTTACATCACATTCTCCATGATTTTATTTTTTATTTAAACTTCTATTATTAATAAATTTGTTATACATCATTAATATTGTTGACTATATACTAATAACAGGTAATTGTATTTATATATACAACAAGATAGCGGTTTACAGTGCGAATCGAAAGGCTAATTTGCATATTGATCTTTAAAATTTGATTTTAATAAATATGTGCTTGGTATTATTGATTTCTAATTGTTTGGTTTTATCTTAATGAATATGTGCAAAAATCTTGGGGATAAATCTTAAATGAAATCGATTAATAAGAAGAAGTAACTGTAATATAATCCTTTACTTTCTATTCTAACTAAATAGTTAAATTAGGAAAATTTACCAATGAAAGACGGGAGTAATGGAAGATGATCGAAGAGTTAGTTTCAAAGTTGTTCTATTTTTCAATCATACCCCCTCTGTTCCAAATCTTTCTATCTGCATTCTTATTCAGTTTCATTAGCCTTTCTAATTTAATATGATATTTTATTATATTAAAACTTAAATACTTGCACCCTATGGAGGGTGCATATATTTGCTAGTAACAATAAAGATTAGGATAAAGAGTCTAGATGATACAAATTATTAAATACAGTAAAAGTAATTTCTGTCTATATCACTGAGGGGATAAATCGTCATAATTATTTACTGATACGCTTGGACTATTGTTTAAGTTATTGTCATAACTTTTTGATCGTAGTACTCTCCGGCCTCTTTCTGATGTCTGTTTCTCTTCGTTTAATTTATATGGATATATTCTCAGAGGATAATTTTATCAAATAATTATTCTCAGTTGTTTATTTTATCTAATCCTTGCAACAAGACATTTCATAAATGACTCAGTGATTGAACACACAGCCGGCAGTTAACGAGGAGCACTTTAACAAACACCTATATCCATTACGCCTTCATCCCGTTGTAAACTTGGAGAGTCAATCCTAACGATATTTCTCTAATAAGTCAAGAGGTCGCTTGAGAATTGGGGGAGATATGGGGCTTGAAAGGTACCCCCAAAATGCCCTTTTTCAGCCAATATAGGACTACTTATTTTCATGAAAAATATGTCATCGATTTTATTGTTTTTCTCATGGATTCTAATGCCCTGAATTTACTGATGGTGAAAAAAGTGCTCAATTCGGAGTTTTAGGTGATTTTTGCGGCCTGATAATCCCCCTGAGAGTGGGCAAAAATGGCCAATTTCGTGTACAAATAAAGTGTCAAACTAATATGATTTTCTGATAGAGTTCGATGAGGAGTATCACATAGTAAAATATGGTCGAGGTCGCTTGAGAATTGGGGGAGATATAGGGCTTCAAATATGTGATTCTCCTCATCGAACTCTATCAGAAAATCATATTAGTTTGGCACTTTATTTGTACACGAAATTGGCCATTTTGCCCACTCTCAGGGGGATTATCAGGCCTCAAAAGTCACCTAAAACTCCGAATTGAGTACTTTTTTCACCATCAGTAAATTCAATGCATTAGAATCCATGAGGAAAAAAAACAATAAAATCGATAATAGATCCAAACTCATGTGCTGAATCTTTCAATCGCCCTGTTTTCCAAAATTGTTTTCTATTTCATTATACTGGCTTCGTTCTACTAGATTTGATGACCACGCTTTTTCCTCTACATGTTATCAGCTATACCTGATTCCATAGTCTTACGATTTATGTCTTTGCGATTATCATACTTCTTCAAGACTGACTGAAATAAGGGCAAAGAAGAACCCACAATGGTGAAGCATAATTGTTTTAAACTCTTCACTATTCTGCTACTCATTTCCAACACATTTTTATAGTAAAAATCATTTCCAACACATTTTTATAGTAAAAATCATTTCCAATGCATTTTTATAGTAAAAATCATTTTCAATGCATTTTTATAGTAAAAATCATTTCCAATGCATTTTATAGTAAAAATCATTGTCCAATGCATTTTATAGTAAAAATCATTTCCAATGCATTTTATAGTAAAATCATTTCGAATGCATTTTTAGAGAGTAAAATTCATTTCCAATGTATTTTCATAGTAAAAATCATTTATAATGCATTTTATAGTAAAAATCATTTCCAGTGCATTTTTATAAAAATCATTTCCAATGCATTTTTATAGTAAAATCATTTCCAATGCATTTTTTATAGTAAAAATCATTTGCAATGCATTTTATAGTAAAAATCATTTCCAATGTATTTTATAGTAAAAAATCATTTCCAATGCATTTATAGTAAAAATCATTGTCCAATGCATTTTATAGTAAAAATCATTTCCATGCATTTTTATAGTAAAAATCATTTCCAATGCATTTTTATAGTAAAAATCATTGTCCAATGCATTTTTATAGTAAAAATCATTGTCCAATGCATTTTTATAGTAAAAATCATTGTCCAATGCATTTTTATAGTAAAAATCATTTCCAATGCATTTTTAGAGTAAAATTCATTTCCAATGTATTTTCATAGTAAAAATCATTTCCAATGCATTTTTATAGTAAAAATCATTTCCAATGTATTTTCATAGTAAAAATCATTTCCAATGCATTTTTATAGTAAAAATCATTTCCAATACATTTAACTTTTTGTTATCTATCTGGAAAATTTTTCACAAAAAAAGCATGGCAAGGTTCCGTGATGCCTCCCGATTAAGACAAGAAGGCTCTCAAGTTCGACAAGAAATACCTGAAGAAGACCAGAGGGCATATCGACTGAAACGTTATACAGACAACAATAAATATGAAGACAATATTCTGAATAATCGAAATAATACTAATTGTGGATTCATATTTACATTTTCGTGTAGTTGTTTCTTAAGAGTTTTTCTACACATTTTTATGGTTTCAAGTATTCCCAACTAATGTTAATAATTATATGGTTTCAAGTAAATATAGTCATTTGTTTGCAGTTTTATGGTTTTAAGTATCTTTTTTCATTTACTAGTACATCAACACCTTCTGTAATTGTTAAGGCCAATGTTTGTATTTATCAGTACATTAAATTGATAGAAGAAACACAAAGTTTCTGAATCTGTTTGGCTGTCGGCCTGTCTCTCATTCCTCCTCGTAGGACAGCACCACACCAATAAATGTTTTCAATCTATCTTCTTTGCACGTTACTATCACACCCAGGAAGAATAGTTTGTCTGTTGCCCCCTGTTCCATTTTGAATTTACCAGTACATTAGATTGATAGAAGAAACACAAAATCTCTGAATCTTTCTGCCTGTCTGTCTGTCTCTCATTTCCTCCTCGTAGGACAGCATCACACCATTAAATGTTTTCAATCTTATCTCTTCGCAAGTTACTGTCACACCAGGAAAAATTGTTTGTCTTTTTGCCTCCTGTTCCATTTTTGAATTTACCAGTACATTAGATTGATAGAAGAAAACACAAAAATCTCTGAATATGTTTGAATCTGTCTGTCTGTCTGTCTATCTATCTATCTATCTATCTATCTATCGTTCCTCCTCGTAGGACAGCACCACACCAATAAATTTCTTCAATCTATCCTCTTTGCAAGTTAATATCCCACCTAGGAAGAACAATTTGTATTCTGTCTCCTTTTCTATTTAAAAATTCATCATCAGGATTGTAGTCTCGGAAGACCATAGATTTCTCGTGCCCTGAAGTTACATTCTATCACAAGGACTTCTGTGACTGTGAAGGACAATGTTTGAAGTTACTTCTACAGTAAATTGATAGAAGAAACTCAATGTAACGGTAAATGAGAATATAAAGTTTTGATCAAATATCTGCTTGATTAAAAGAAGATTGTACAAGATAACATGTAAAATAGATTAGTGAAAAGGACAATATGATTAGAGGACTTATTATAAAACCTGCATTTATTTACGCAAAGATGATGCCATTAAATTACATACAGATTTACGAAACCAGAAAAAAATCACCTTATATACATGGATGAAATGATTTTTTTTTTTCTAAAAATAAAGAATAAATGGAAATCCTTGTACATAGCATATAAGATATATAGCCCGAATACAGGAATGAAATTTGGGATCAAAAACTTCAGATATTGCCCGGTGAAGATTGGTTTACCATATAAGGAAGTCTTCAAATTATCTTCTTTACAACTTTGCAAATTATCACATAGAGGAATGACAGTTATTTTTATTTCTTCATTCCTTTTCTATTTTGAATTTGCCAGTACATTAGATTGATAGAAGAAACGCAAAATCTCTTAATCTGTTTGTAAGTCTCTCTCTCTCTCTCTCTCTCTCTCTCTCTCTCTCTCTCTCTCTCTCTCTCTCTCTCTATCTATCTATCTATCTATATCACTCTATCTATCTATCTATCTATCTCGTTCCTCCTCGTAGTACAGCATCACTCTAATAAATGTCTTCAATCTATCTCCTTTGTAAGTTACTATCACACACCCAGAAGAATAGTTTGTCTTTTGCCTCCTGTTCTATTTTGAATTTACCAGTACAGTAGATTGAGAGAAAACACAAATCTCTGAATAATTTGTTGTAAGTCTCTCTCTCTCTCTCTCTCTCTCTCTCTCTCTCTCTTCTCTCTCTCTCTCTCTCTCTCGTTCCTCCTCGTAGGACAGCACACACCAATAAATGTCTTCAATCTATCTTTGCAAGTTACTATCACATCCAGGAAAAATGCTTGTATTTTGCCTCCTTTTCTATTTTGAATTTACCAGTACATTAGATTGAGAGAAGAAACACAAAATCTCTGAATCTCTCTCTCTCTCTCTCTCTCTCTCTCTCTCTCTCTCTCTCTCTCTCTCTCTCTCTCTCTCGTTCCTCCTCGTAGGACAGCACCACACCAATAAATGTCTTCAATCTATCTTTGCAAGTTACTATCACATCCAGAAAAATAGCTTGTATTTTGCCTCCTTTTCTATTTTGAATTTACCAGTACTTTAGATTGAGAGAAGAACACAAAATCTCTGAAATGTCTCTCTCTCTTCTCTCTCTCTCTCTCTCTCTCTCTCTCTCTCTCTCTCTCTCTCTCTCTCTCTCTCTTCTCTCTCTCTCTCTCTCTCTCTCTCTCTCGTTCCTCCTCGTAGGACAGCACCACACCAATAAATGTCTTCAATCTATCTTCTTTGCAAGCTAATATCCCACATAGGAAGAACAATTTGTATTCTGTCTCCTTTTCTATTTAGAAGTTCATCATCAGGATTGTAGTTTCGAAAGGCCATAGATTTCTCGTGCCTAGAAGTTACTTTCTATCGCAGCACCTTCTGTGACTGTGAAGGCCACTGTTTGAAGTTACTTCTACAGTAAATTGATAGAAGAAACAGAATGTAATGGCAAAGGAGAATAAAACGTTTTGATCAAAGATCTGCTTAATTAAAAGAAGATTGGACAAAAGAACACGTAGAATAAATTAATGAAAAAGACAATGTGATTAGCGGAATTATTATAATACCTGCACTTATTTTCGCGGGAACCGTACGAGATTAATGGAACAGAAAAAAGATCGATCATTATGATAATCTTTATGAATAAATCAGAAAATCTAGGAAACTGGTGAGCAGAACAAACAATCTATGACTTTGAAGGTTCGTTATTTGAGAAGGCGGACTTTAGTGTCATGTGATCCCTTTACCCTTTATCCAATGTTTCATACGATGGAAAACTAATGAATTATCATTAAAGATTCACCGCTTTTACCCATATTAAGCGATTCACCATTCCCCCAAAGTAGCAACCAAATAATCCCACCAATCATATACGACCTTCTTAGGTTAATGGTCAAAGTCATGGGAAATGGACTCGTCGCCCTGAGTTCAAATCCTGAACGTGGTAATTGCATTTCACTTAGCGCTAATACCCTTGGGAAAGGTATGAATCAAACTCTCTCTCCAGCTATGGGTAAATAGTAGGACAGTCTGGGCTCTTTAACCTTGGTTATGCAGCCGGTCTAGGAGAAGGAAAACTTTGAATTCAAACCTGTTAAACTCCACTTAAGGAATTGACCTTGTGTCGCATCCTGCTCGTGCGGAGGGGTTGGTAAATATATATACGACCTTCTTAGGTTACATGCAAGTGCACGGTGAAAGTGATAGAGGTTCGAGCTTATCTACAAGCCAGGTTTTTTATACGCATTTTCAAACACAAGCTGTCCCAAATTACAATGCAATCTAAAAATGTGAATACATTTCCTGTTGTATTTTACGATATCTAATTGATTACTAGGAAAAAAAATGTGACCCGTTGCGTCATCCATTGAGCTCTGGGTAGATAATTGTAATCAGGAAAGAAGTGAGTTTGCAAAGCGAATTAAATTAAAGAAAGAAATACGACCGGAGAATGAAAAAAAAACATTAAAATCATTTTACTAAAATTTGCAATTAAGTAAAAAAAATAATCCGTCTCTTACTTCAAATTCAACCAGTCACTTTAATCCCCACTCAGTATATATATATATATATATATATATATATATATATATATATATATATATATTGTATTTATATACATAAAGGGTGGCTTACCGGTGAATGTGGGCACGATCGTTGTGGTGCACAGGATCCAGGGGTTAAGTCCGCGATAAAACAAATACAAAGTGCTCAATACAAAGTAGAGCAAATTTATTAAAGAAATGGATACAATAGAAACCTACTCGAGTTTCAACATTAGGATCTTCAGGGTTAAATCCACTGAATTAATCGAGATACCGATTAATTGCAGCCGATCACACGTGTGTTCATTGTTCTTATTCAATGAACACACGTGTGATCGGCTGCAATTAATCGGTAACTCGATTAATTCAGTGGATTTAACCCTAAAGATCATTATGGTGAAACTCGAGAAGGTTTCTATTGTATCCATTTCTTTATTAATATATATATATATATATATATATATATATATATTAATGTGTATGGTTGGCACTAGTATACTAGAAAAAGTAATAGTAATCCAACCTACAGTGTTATTAGAAGAGTGCTTAATATCTGTGATAGAGCGTTGATAGTTAAATGAAGTGACAAATAAAAGTTTTACCTTTTATTCATTTATTTGGGAACGATATTACTACCAATGGTTTCCTGCTAAAGCATTCATCAGGTAAACGAAATAGTTTTTTAAAAAATGACAGAAAAACCATTTCTGTCATTTAAAAAAAAACTATTTCGTTTACCTGATGAATGTTTTAGCAGAAAACCATTAGTTTCTCTAAATGTAATTCTGTAAATGATATCCTTATAAATTTGTCACTTTTTTGCGTTTCATTTTCACTAGAAAATAACATTTTTTGTGAGAAGCTTCATAACCTCACTCCTTGATATTGTACTAGTGAGGGTTAATATATCCAATGTATATAAAAAACGCAAAAGAATACGATAAAATAAGTAAATCCAAAGATGTTGAAATCAAATGTGGTGACCTATTTATGAAATCAAATGGTATGATAAGTGAAGCCCTATTTATAAATAAGAATGGTTCAGAAAAATACATTGAAAAGTAATAAACAATGAATAATATCCAGCATTGCAGGTCTTTTTGAACAAAGCAAAAAACTTTAGCTTTTTTTAAGGCTTCTGTATGTTAAGATTAGAGAGATTTGCGTTTGTTTTCGATTAACGAAAAATCTTTTCTTGTTTATATCCGTCGTTCATCAGATTATGTATATCTTATTGTAACAGTTTTTAAAAAAAAGTATATTATATACATATATATATATATATATATATATATATTATATATATATATGGTAGTAATATGGAAAATTACCGAAAATGAGATGAATTAATTATCGATGTTTTTAAGAAAAATCTATTGTTGCGATGTTGTTGAATTCAGGAATTTGTTTTCAAAAGGACAAAATGGGAGTAATATATGGAAATTACCGAAAATGGGATGAATTTAATTATCGATTATATACTATATATATATATATATATATATATGTGTGTGTGTGTGTGTGTGTGTGTGTGTGTTGTGTGTCTGTGTGTGTGTGTGTGTGTGTGTGTATGTGTGTGTGTGTGTTAGGGTAGCGGAGTCATAATTCCCTTGTAACTGTCAGCCCCCGCCCGGTTTCGACCGGGGTCCAGTGAGCTTTGGCCGCTGGACCGGTTCTGTTATAATAATAGCGTCGATCCCAGGGGGCCATCCCCCCAGGCAACACCTGCCCCCTTGATTTAAAGGGGCAGAGCTGGGTTTATTGCCCAGTGCCTGAGGCGCCCCCTTGAGGGGGAATGCCGACGGGATCGACGCAATTTTTCACCTGCCACTCCATGAGCTTCGGTTTGTGGGTGGTCCCACGTTAATAGGGACTTTGTGCCTGACCCGTACAAGTGGGGTACGCGGTAAATACAGTATTCTTATTTTCCTTATATAATGTTATATGGCGCCTCATCAGAAGGGTGGTAAAATTTTGGAGACCCCATGGGTTGGCTAGTTTAGTTTGTAGGGCAGGCTGGGATGGCAGCTTTACTTTGACATTCTGGGAAGGTTTTTCTAGTTTAGTATGTTACAATTTTTTTTAAAATTTATTTCTTTTATTGCATTTAATTTCTTAAGTGTAATGTCATTTACTTCTTTTGAAAGGTCCAAAAATTCAAGATAATATCAATCCTTTGCAAGTCACTCCAGCAAACGAAATGCAATTCCTTTCCCAACCGAACACGCCACTCTCACTTCAAATAGCAGTCGTCAGATTCTACTTGCCGTCCAAACACTTTCTTCCTCACTCCCTGTGTCAGCGAGAGTCCGTCTTATTTCTGCTCGTTCGGTTGCGCTTATGCAAATTGCGATATACCTCATCCGGGTTTCTGCCAACAGCATTTCAGCTACGAGGAGGTAGCAAGTTCGAATATCCGTAGCCACTGCCACACTCTTCCCCTTCGCACAGGCCAAACATATCCTGACGCGCTTTGTTTGTTGGGGCTGGGTATCTGCTTGTTCATAGGGCTGCCTTTCAATTTCGTCACATTACTGTTGACAGATTATTTTGGAAATAGAAATAGAAATATTTATTTACAGATAGATAGAATTCCAACCAAATTCATGAATATTAGTATATTGCATCCATAAATTAGTATTACATTCATTAATTTAGTCATTAGTTGTAATTACATTCATACATTCATGAGAATGTGTATATTACATTCACGAAAAGGGAGTGTATATTACATCATGAAAATTAGTATTACATTCATGAAAAATTTGTATATTACATTCACGAAAAGGTAGTGTAATTACATTCATGGAAATTAGTATTACATTCATGAGAAATGGTATATTACATTCACGAAAATAGGTGAATTACATTCATGAAATTAGTATTACATTCATTTGAGAAATTTGTAAATTACATTCACGAAAAGGTAGTGTAATTACATTCATGAAAATTTAGTATTACATTCATGAGAAATTGTGTATATTACATTCACGAAAAGGTAGTGTAATTACATTCATGAAAATTAGTACATTGCATTTGTTTATGTGGAGCTCTCTAAGTAGTTTTAACGAGAAGAGAGCCCCTTAAATTAAAAAAAAAACAAAAAAAAATAATTTCTAATAATAATCAAATTAACTTAAATATCAATTTAATATGTGCAATATTTCAAATCACAAAAAAAAGATAGCAGCAAATACTGTGTCGGGAAAAATAAGAGACGCTTATCCCAACGCAGAGAGGAGGGGCCAATAGCGAGCTTTAGTGAGTGTAGCCACCAGACTAGGAAATAAAGTGGTTGCGAAATTTAGTGGGCTTTTCAGCTAGACACTTCAAAGACGCGACCCACTGATACTCGAACTGGGTCAATTAGTTAAGTTGGGGAGAAAGAAGTAATGAGGAGTTGAACGTATAAACAACTCACTTCCACGTAGGTTTCAGCTTGTTCTGACGCTTGCTCCCTTCGGTTGTGTAGCAAGATGGGGATTATCCTGAGCGAGAACTATTATATTAGAAAAGAGAGGAAGAAGAAATAAGAGATAGTAAAGTTTATAATAAAAAAGTGATGAGCACAAAACCGTTGTCGTGATTTTGACCGGGCGTGACCCCACCCCCACCCCGAATGGAGAATTGAATGTCAACCGGAAGTTTTGGGTGTTGACCGGAACCGGAAGTCACGTGGTGATGTGGAACGACGAAGAAAAATACCAGCCTCTTTTTGCTTTCGGAGGCCTAGGGGGTACGGACCGGCCTCTGGGGCCTAGTGGTGGGATCACACTAATTTAACAGTGTCGTCTCTCTCTTTCTCTCTGCCTTTCCTCCTCTCCGACACAACCCACGAGACGAGATGAGCCTGGAAGTAAAAGCTAAGCAGCATGTGACGATATATTTCTCGCGTTGTATTTTTTTTATCGACAAGATGACTGCCACGTGGCGAACACCTTTTTAGTGTCGTGAATTTGGATTCACGTTGACAAGACCTGCTATACAACGTATATTAGAACGTTACGTATATATCCGTTTTGGTACGGTGAATACATCGCTACCGCCACGTTACAGTTGCCCAGATGGCAGCAGGACTTAAAAGGCGTTGGTATAAACCACACCGAGGGGCTGTCAGCTTCAAGAAAGGGAAATGGAATAACCCAGTCGGTGACCACCCCCACCAACTCGCTACCAGTTTATAGAAAGATGGGGAGGAGAAAAATAATTCTTACAACTGTAATAATAATTACTTTAAGCGCAGAAGACGATTTCTACATAATGTTATTGTTTAATAGTTGTTGTCCTGAAGAATGGACTCAGCGAGCCGATTTCAAATCCCTGTCGAGACTGTTTGCATTTCACTGTGCAATAATGTCCGGAGAAAGACATGTATTCAGATGTTCTCCCCAAGCTATGGCTAAACTTTACGATTGACAGAAGCCATTATCTGTGGTATGCTTTCACTTCTTGATTTTCTTTCTGCCATTTTAGACTTGGTGTAACGTGCTGCCGCTGCAGATAAGGACGGCATCAGAAGGAGTATATGTAACGTGGTGCATTCATCACTACGCTATGAAGACGATACGTAACGCAAACGAATTACGGTCGCTCCAGGGTACGTTATCAATGTCTTCTAGGAAGGGCGCAATGGTTTATTGTTATTTGTTTGTTTACGTTCGCCTTCTAGCAGCCAACAAGTTTTAATAAATACATGACTGGTATTATATATACTAGCAAATATATGCACCCTCCGGGTGCAAGAATTTAAGTTTTAGTATAATAAAATATCATATTAAATTAGAAAGGCTAATGAAACTGAATAAGAATGCAGACAAAAAGATTTGGAACAGAGGGGGTATGATTGAAAAATAGAACAACTTTGAAACTAACTCTTCCATCATTTTCCGTTACTCCCGTCTTTCATTGATAAATTTTCCTAATTCAACTATTTAGTTAGAATAGGAAGTAAGGAATAATATTACAGTCATTTCTTCTTGTTAATGGATTTCTTTTAATATTTATCCCCGAGATATTTGCTCATATTCAATAAGATAAAACCAAACAATTAGAAATCAATAATACTAAGCATATATTTATTAAAATCAAAGTTCTAATATCAATATGCAAATTAGCCTTCCCATTCACACTGTAAACCGCTATTTTGTTGTATATATAAATACAATTGCATGATATTAGTGTGTAGATATGGGCAACAGTCTTAATGATGTAAAACAATTTTATTAATAATTGAGGTTTAAATAAAAATAAAATCATGGAGAATGTGATGTAAATAACAAAGGGAATTGTGACTTGAGTAGTGATATAGTTTCGGTTACAGACAGACAAACTCACAATCTCCATTATAATAAGATATATATAATATATATATATATATATATATATATTTTTTTTTATTTCAATACATATTTAAAGTTTACATTTCAGATTGTTTTATTTTTTAATCCTTTAACGAATTTGATGATTTTACTTACTTAGGGTACAAACTCGCTGACATTGAATTTTTAACTCCCCCCCCTCAGGCAATATGTTTCAAAAACCTATTTTTACATCGCCCGGAGTGCGTTTTTTTATTTTGTACTAGTAATAATATGTGCCAATCGATATGGGTGATTAGCTATTTTAGCAAATCTTCATCATCATGTGATAGCAGCATGGATATCTATAGCAATCTCTCACCAACCATCCCTATCATTCATTGCCCTCAAGAGTTCCGCTGTGCTGCATCCAATATCCGCACAGAGCTGGTCAATCTACGTCTTTGCTAGACGGCCCACACTGGCGTGCCCAAGTGCTAGCTTCCACAGAAGAACGTCACTTATAAGTTCATTTCCCCTTGTTTGTCTTACACGGATGGTTGTGTGATATGGGACAGCTCATGGGGTGTTGTTACCACGTCTTGTTTAAGATTGCACGCAGCATTCTTGTGCCGCTCCCATCTAGCTTATTCTGTAGGCGTTTCGGTAGAGTTCAAGTGGTGCAGCTGTAGAGTAGCACTGATATAACTACGGTTTGGAAGAACTGTCGCATTAACCTTTCAGTGATATATATATATATAATCGTTATAGAACGACGGGGCTGGCTAAGTCGGCAGAGAGGTCTAATGTCTGTATCAGAGGGATAGCTTTTCTCTAACGCTAGACGAGGGAGACTGTTTTTACGTCTGGAGTAGAGCATAACTTGGAAGGAGCAAGGTCCAGCCAATATGGCCAATGAAGCATGTTTCCAAAACGAGTTCCATCCGGAGATATTTCTTGCTGTATCGTGGCCGGAAATTATTATGGTGAACAATCATCCCTTTCCAATTTGCTAAAGATAAACGTCTTTGTCCAAAGCTGCTTTTAGACACCCGAGCTGTTGGCAGTAAATTTCGGCAGTGATAGTATGATCATTGTTTAACAGTTCGCAACATTGCATATCTCTCATCCACACAAAAAGAATATTCCTTGGGTGCAGGCTAGCTCTCGGCGCTGGCCAGGGCTTTTCTCCAACGTCCAAGCCACTGACGTCTTCGCTTACATTACGCAAAGGATCTGCTTGTTATCCCCAATAGCGACTCTTTTCGAAAAAGACATTTCAAGCTGACGGGTGTGCAGTGGTGCGCAATAATGATAACCCTGTTTGCAATTCTTTACTGACAGCTGATATAAATCCAACTTTTTAACCAATCTGACAATTTCGCAAGCCTTTCATTTCGTAATAGACACTCATATGGCTTTGAAGTGTCCACTGAGTTCCCTGACTGTAATTGTAGGTTTGATTCAACAGCTGCTTCAGTGCTTCAGAATCAAGGTCCTCGGACTCGTTACCTTTTCTAAACAGAGAAACTATCTTCTACATGTTGTATCAAACACATTACGCTTCATGTTGAAAAGTATCCCTTTTGACAGTACTGTGACGGAGAAACGAGAAAGGAAAAAGAGCAAGACATTGTTCTTGCCCGGGACCGAACTCGCGTCCTCCGCATGCAAAAGCAAATGCGATTTGAGGCACGGACGACGCGAGTTCGACTGATGTGCACGGATGTTTGGGTAAATATGTCCGTAAATGAACAAGTTAGTCGCGCGCTGGGGTCAGCAGCAGCAGAAGCAGAAGCAGTCGACGACGACGAAGCGCTTTGCGAACGACCCAGTAAAGAAATGGATTTAGTCCACAGAAACAAAACTAAATAGGGAATTGCGATTTTGAACTGTTAAAGATTATTTCGACTACGACGACGGATTTTCCAGCTGCTAGATGAAGACGAAGAATGTGTTGACCAAAAGAAAGTCTTGCATGTGAGAAGACGGTGAACTCGTTTGTTTTTGGTCCCCCCTCAGCAGGAACTTCTTGATTCGAGTGTCTATTTCCACCCCACATATATTTTCCCCTTCTATAAGTACTTGATAGATAGTAGAATTACCTGAGAGTAATACATTAGAATTAATGTGGTTTTAACTTCAGTTGCTAACACCACTTTCTTGTAATTCGTCAGACCTCAGGAGGCCACCGAACGCAGGTGAATGTACTGATATAAAGCAAATTCCAACAAAAAATGCAGACTTTATTGTCTGAACAACATCCAACGTACACAATACAAGACAATACAAGATGAAAGTGCATAGGGAAAAGAGTCCTTGGCAAGTGAATTGTAAACTGAATGGATGAAAGTCCAAAATAAATAAAAAATTGTTAATTATTTGATACTAGGGCCACGTGGTGGCAATATCCATTGGCCCTATCTTGGGCTAGACGGGCGGTCGGAGAGGTTCCCTCCGATCAATCGGCTGGTCACGTCAAGCCCTAGCACCTATATGATTTTCCCAACCCTATTGCCCTCATGGCAAGCCCCAACCCATTTTTATCATATGGGTGCGATAAGGCGGTGGCTGCGGGTCTACATGTCCTGGGAATGACGTTAAACTCTATCTGATGGTGAGGTTCCAGGTTTGGGGAATGTGGAGCACCCCATTCATCACCATTGCTCCCTGGTCCACTGTGACCCGGAGTGGTAGTACCTGTTCGGGTCCCATCTATGGGTTAAATAGAAAAATGCATTTATAAAAAAAAAATGTATTATCCATTAAGAATTGATTTATTTCAAAACTTTATCGGCATTAAATGACCCACTGCGGTTGATATGCCGTAAAACAAAACAAACCAAACCAAACCAAAGCAATCTCCATGCAGACATAGGGGGTATAAAAAGGCACGTGTGTTTACACGGATAATTCAGGGCTGGTGAGCCAAAAAGCTCTATGAACATAGAGTATAAAAAGGGGCCACGTAAAGACACGCGTGTAAGCCTAAACGGAGACACAAAGGCTTAATACATCTCTGGAGAGTCCCATATATAGAAGAGAAAGAGCTTCTTTCGCGGGACCGTGTTTAAATAGTTAGGTTGCAACGCCCCCTAACGGCAATGGAAAATAACTCTTTGCCAATCTCGACCGCAAACAAACAAGGAAAGATAATCGCTATAGTAATTGTCGGGGGGTCAGAGTTTTTCTACACGAACCCCTTTTTGTGCAGAAGTTAGTTATATCATCCTAGCTTCTTTGTTCATGTAAATGCAAGATAATTTTCTCCCTTGTTTTGTTCGGCCATCCTATTGCGTGGGTACAGGCACCGTTTGACACCGGTAAAAGTCACGTGTTTGTGTGGCGCTGCTTTTCGAATTCTTTTTAGCAGCAGGATTTGAAGACGACAAGAAGGTAATTACGTGCTTGGAACTTTTCCTCCTCTTTTTCGATTTTAGTAGTTGTATTAGAGAAACTACATAGTCTATTTGTATTCTATTGTAGTTTCACGTTGAAGACGTTGAAGACCGTTGCGAAACAGGAGGATAGGTGACAACTCCCGTATTTACCCAAATAAAAGCGTCTCCAGCAGTCGACTCTGTCTTAATTCATTTCTTTGCTGGGTGTTGCCGTTACAGTTCATGTTAATAAAAAAAGTACACTGTGTGTCTTGAAAACCGTTCATCATGTTTTTGCTTCATTGATTTTCGATTATCCTCCTTGAGATAAATAAAGATGAATACCTCCTCCATTTACCTGACATAAAAGATATGTCATATTTTGATGTGGAATTAGGTTCATACATTCCGAACATATCATCATACCCGTTTTGATATATTTGTATCATACCTAGATATGGCAAAAATAATTTCTTTTTTAATGTTTGTGATGAGGCTTGATAATTTGTATTATTAGAATATTTCGGACTGTTGTCCTATCCTTATTGTAATATACACAACGTTTTGGCCGATGCGTTCTCCGGCCTTCTTCAGATGTTTTTCTTTTTTTTTTACGAACTCGGGAACCTTCTCTTCAAGTTCAACAAGAAATACATGAAGAAATCCGAATTACACATCGGTCGAAACCCTGTGTATATCTTATTATAATGGAGATTGTGTGTTTTTCTGTCTGTAACCGAAACTATATTCCTACTCAAGTCACAATTCTCTTAGTTATTGACATCACATTCTCTATGATTTTATTTTTATGTAAACCTCAATTATTAATAAAATTGTCTTACATTATTAATACTGTTAACAATGTCTACATACTAACAACATGCAAATTATATTTATATATACAACAAAATTAGCGGTTTACAATGTGAACGGGAAGGCTAATTTGCATATTAATATTAAAAAATCGAATTAATTAAAAATATGTGTTAGTATTATTGATTTCTAACTGTTTGGTTATTTTAATGAATATAGCAAAAATCTCTTCAATGAATCTTAAAATGAAATCCATTAACAAGATAAAATAAGTGGTCATTTTATTCTTTACTTCCTCTTATAACTAAATACTTAATTAGAAAAGATAACAATGAGACGAGAGTGATGGAAGAGTAAGTTTCAGTTGTTCCATTTTTATATACTCCCTCTGTTTCAAATCTTTTTATTAAACTCCCTCTGTTTCAATCTTTTTATCTGTATTCTTATATAGTTTCATTAGCCTTTTAATTTAATACAATATTTTATTACATTTAAAACTTAATACTTGCACCCAGAGGGTGCATATATTTGCTAGTAACAATAAAGATGAGGACAGAACAGTCCGAAAAATCCCAAATAATACTAATTCCTTCTTTACTCCGGGAAGATATCGTATCAATTCAATGCTTTTTTAATCTAAATAATTCTTATAGAATCTGAAATAGAATTAGATATATTATTCATCCAGACACGACATTACCTCTAATTAATATTTTTATCAACTATCAGATTTTGACATAATTAAATCTTCTTCAGAAGTTTCCATAGAAAAATTGGAAAGAACATTCGTTAGATCTTTTTTTTAACTCTATTATCATATAAACTAGCAGGACCTGTGAATATTCCACAGTATGATGATTCAATTATAACAACGTTTGATGTGTTTACTTAAGAGCTATTGCTAAATAGTTCAATATGTAAAAAGTGTGATAATCTTAATTTAACTCACTCTTACATCTTTTTTTTCTTTCTTTCCTTTTAAACTTTTCATTATGTTCGATTGAAAAATATTAGCGTTATTGCTTCCGTGCGCTCATAGCCGCTCACCATATTTCCCCTACATTCTTTCTTTCTTTCTTTCTTTCTGTCGTTCTTTTTTTCTTTCTTTCTTTCCTTTTCCAATTAAAAGCCGAACGGCAATCCATGACAGAAGTAAAAATCCAAAGAGGTATCTTCCAAGAAGACTCGTTATCACCACTATTTATTATAGCAATTATGCCACTTAATCACATACTTAAAAAAATATACAGCGGGATACAAATTCACTAACTCACAAGAAAAGATAAACCACCTCATGTACATGGATGACATAAAAAATTTGCAAAAAATGAAAAAGAATTAGAAACCCTAGTACAAACTATTAGAATATATAACCAAGATATAGAGATGGAATTTCGAATTGAAAAATGTGCTATGCTAGTAATAAAACGGTGTGAAAGAAAATCAATGGACGGAATACAACTGCCAAATCAGGATACTATACAATTACTTGATGAAAATGAAAGTTACAAATAGTTAGGAATTTTAGAAGCAGACAATATCAAGCAAGCAGAAATGAAAGGAAATGTTTTTTTTTAAATACCGCAGGAGAACAAGAAAACTCATAGAAATCAAGCTCAACAGCAGAAATCTGATCAAAAAAATTAACACCTGGGCTGTCCCCATTATAAGATACTCTGGGCCATTCTTAAAATGGACAAAAGAAGAACTCAGACAGATTGGCCAAAGAACGAGAAAATTAATGACCATGCACAAGGCTCTACACCCTAGAGACGATAGAGATTATATGTATCAAGAAGGGAAGGGGAAGATGTCTTGCCAACATAGAGGACTGTGTAGAGGCCACAATCCAACAACTCGAAGTTTATAGACCAAGGATATTATTTTAGTGTCTTTGGTGGCGCGCTCCACCTACCACCAGCTCCTCACTTTACCGCACATATCCCTGTGCTACTCATACGCTGAGATGGCGATGACCATCATCGAAGCAGGAACTTTTTGGTTCCTAGGCGGTCGCTCTACCGACTGAGCTAAACCGGCTTTAAATGAATAATATTCTACACGTCACAATTTTTCGCGCCATAATTTTTCGTGCCATAATTTTTCGCGCTATAATTCAATAAAAATCTCTTTATATGTCTCTGTAATTTCCATGTTGATACATCAAGAAAGCTTTGAGCTGTTTATGGACCAAGGAGATTATTTTAGTGTTTGTGGTGGCGCGCTACACCTACCATCAGCTCCCCACTTTACCGCACATATTCCTGTGCTACTCATACGCTGAGATGGCGATGGCCGCCATCGTAGCAGGAACCTTGTGGTTCCTAGGCGGTCGCTCTACCGACTGAGCTAAACCGGCTCTAAATGAATAAAATTCTACGTGCTACAATTCTACGCGCCACAATTCTACGCGCCATAATTCTATAAAAATCTCTTTATATATCTCTGTAATTTCCATGATGACACATGAAGAAAGCTTTGGGCTGTTTATTTACAATGGATGTCAATCAGTTCAGCCGGTAGAAATCTTCAATTTCTTTTCTGACGAGGATGACCAACTGGAGGCTGACAAGCCAATTCATTTCCGGTTTCTTGTAGAGAGTGGGCGGTTTTATTTGTTAGTTTTTTTTTCTTCTTTTATTTGTAAGTCGTATTATCCAAGACAATGGTGATCGGTGGATAATAGAAACAAATAGGGAAATGCCCAAAGCAAAACCCTAGAGAATGAAGGACAAAAAATGACTGCTACGCCCTCTGGTGAGA
>CM042157.1:87040539-87043039 GCA_023376005.1 Doryteuthis pealeii | reverse complement strand
AGACAATTGTACTCCCCCTCCCACATACACACACCTTAGGTGATGGGGAAAGTATGCTTGTGGATTTCATTTGCGACCCTGCGACCCTAAGAGTACACCTTACCCTAGACTTGTTGCTTTGACGACGATTGAGGCGACTTTTCGCGCGAAGAAATCGCGCAAGGCAAGGCACAGTTGAAAGAATCATCCGACGGTCAGCACCTGAAAATTTCTTGCTCTGCAAAATTCGATACTTGGATCGAAATACATTAAAGACATTTTACTACGAATTTAAGCTAATTCATTTTGGATGGAAAGAACGAATCACCGTTGATAAAAAAAGAGTAAAAGGGAAATGAAGAATTATTTAAAAAAAGGACTTCCTTTCGAGTTACAACGTCACAGTGAGTTAACAAAAAAAAAACATATAACATTTTGTAGTCTGTGAATTCCTATTGTCTGTCATATATTTTATATAATGTTGATATGGTTGATATATGTATATGTTCAATTGCTCGCCCACTCATTTAACAATAAGAATCATATATTCATTTTACTCCCCTGATCCCATGTAGATTTGTATATATGCTTTTACCCCTTTTTTTATACAAACAAATTGTAATTAAATGTTAATAAATGTTCGTGTGTTTATCCGAAATCCTGGTCGTTCTTCGTCATTCAGTGTTGTTGCCATTCATCGGTCTCTTACACTTTCACGGGAACAAAGAGAAAAGTCTTGAATTCCATCCCTTTTGTATTATTAATTTTTTTTACATCTGGGACCTTTTGCAATTTTTTTTTGTTATTTCTTGTTGGTCGTCCCTAACGAGTGTGCATGCGTAATAATAATAATATATATATATATATATATATATATATATATATATATATATATATATATTATAGATAATACGGGTGCTATATTTCCAAGAAGACAGTGCTTAATATCATTGATAGAGCGTTTATATTTGAATTAAGGTAGCGTAGACATGGAGTCATAACCTGGTTACTGATAGTCTCTCGCCTATGCAAAAGTTGATCAAATGATCGCAGAGGTGAGAAACTGTGACTGCCCAGGTGTTGACTCCATGCCCACGCTACCATATATATATATATATATATATATATATATATATATATATATATATATATATATATAAAGTTGTGAAAAACCATGAAAATACGTCAAAACTGACATTTTTAGAGCCGACACTATAGCATCTCAGTGTAATCTAAACCATCAACAGGCTAATAATCATAAATCATATGAAAAGAATGTGTATAAAAAGCTTGTGAGCCTTTTTTTACGATGCTTTAAAGGCCATTGTCGATACCCGAAATGTAAGAAAAAATGCAAATCAAACGCTACATACCGATTTATATCCATTTATTTCTTTATATATATATATATATATATATATATATAATATATATTATTATTTATAATATATTGATGATTTGAATGCAATTACAATGCGTATAAAAAAATAAAAACAAAAAGATGTTATTTTTGTCTTATCGATTTCAAAGCAAAACTTTATATTTTTTGCTTTGAAATCGATAAGACAAAAATAACATCTTTTTGTTTTTATTTTTTTGTAATTGCCTTCAAATCATTAATATATCATAACATACTTAACAATGCTTCAAGCAAATTACCAATTACTTGACACGACTGGTTTTTGACATCTCAACCACTTCTCATCTGATGATTGGATTACCAAGAAACTTTTAGTTATGAGTGTGAAACCATAACATCACCATTAATTATATATGTATATATATAGGGGGGTTACTGTAGACTACGCTCGTTAACCTATCTAGGAGTAAGTGATGTCTTAATTAAAAGTTCGCTTAAGAAATTAGCCATGTGTTACATCCTGCTGGTGCGGAGGCGTTGGTATATATATATATATATATATATATAAGGTAGTAGTCGTCGGGGCGGCCTTATGTCGGTATCGACCAGACAGCGAGGGAGTATACTCCTTTTCACCAGCGCTAGACCAAGGAGATTATTTTAGCATCTTAGGTGGAGCGCCTCACCTACCATCAGCTCCTCACTTTACCGCACATATCCCTGTGCTACTCATTCGCTGAGTTGGCGAGGGCCGGTATCGAACTAAGAACCTTGTGATTCCTAGCCGAACACTTATATATATATATATATATATATATAATATATATATAGTTTTTCAATTAATTCTTAACTAAATAATTTAGAAGCATACGCGAAGACTATATATATATATATATATATATATATATATATATATATATATATATATGTGTGTGTGTGCGTGTGTGTGTGCGAATAAAATCAAAATCTACAGCTAAATATATACATATTCTCGTTTTTTGCTAATATACATGCACACACACACACACACACACATATATATATATATATATATATATATATATATTATATATATTAATATATCATAACTGAAAATATATGGGGTTTTAATCGGTGTTATGGAGATTTTTATCAAAGAAGGAAAACTTTCTTTAAGTCGTG
>CM042157.1:87033039-87035539 GCA_023376005.1 Doryteuthis pealeii | reverse complement strand
TAGTCGGCAAGTCTATATTTAGAAGTGACCATTTAGTACACACCTTATATCCTGAAATCCCAACAGTGGTAGTATATGTTAGGGTTCCATCTATGGATTAAATAGAAAAAATCAGTTGAAAAGATGTGTTTTAAAAAAATTGAGTGCCCATCAAGAATGATTCAAATAAAACGTTTTCGGCATAAAATAAACCAACAAGGGTTGACGTGACGTAAAATCCAATCAATCAATCAACCAACCGATCATTAGAGATGGGCTTGATAAGAAAGTCGTTTAAATCAAAGAAAGGAACGATATAAAATCGATTTATTTGAGACGCCATTACACTTGAGAACATAAGGAAAACAAAAACACTTTTATCGATAAGTCGGCCTGGACGAGGCTGTTTGCTTCTCCTTCTGCAGGATGTCTAGCCACCCTCCTCACTAGAAAAATCTGCGAGGTTACCGGTTTTGTCCGATGATCTTGTTGAGAAATTTTGGACATATAGTTATTTACTAAGCTTAGCTTAGATATGGCACAAGGCCAGAAGTATGGGGCTCCCAATGAGAATCGAACTCACTAACAATGATTTGCGAGCGAGCTTTGCTAACCATTACACCACGTGAGGTGCCCACTCTTATTTATAGACTCGGCGATAATCATGTGACCAACTCTTGTCCAATCATTGGCTGGTCTCTGCTGCTGATATTGTTATTTTATACTGGCTGTTTCTGGTCATACCTAATCATAACTACTTGGATCTTCGTGGACGACGGAACATAGGATTCCATAACTCAGTACTTATTCACTTACCAAAGGATTCTATAACTCAGGATTTACTTATTTACTTTAAGTTCTTTACAACTGGCCAAGGATGGCGGCCAGATACTTAACAGATCTGACTATGAAACAGGTTGGACTGGGTTACATTTTACCAGCAGCACATTGAGCGACCTGACACTAACCTGGCAGAGGAAGCTCTTTGCTCGACGGCCACTTAACGCATTATTTCTAAAATCTAATCCCTCCTTATCACGACAGGGCCGTGTAAACTTGGCACACAGTGGTATTAAGACCACAACCTAGCCAAAGGGACTCTGGCGAAAATGCAAAGGGCACCCTTATCATCGTCAGGAATCAACGGCTTTTGGCGTACTTGTAAATCCGCCTGTGGAAGATTTGTGGCAAATAAGGGCATCTCCTTCACCTATATAGTATATGCATGGTATTTTCTCCCCAGGTTATGTTTGGTAGTATATGTTTACAATTAAACTATTTGCTGGTTTTGTTCTCACCGTGAGGATTTACCAACAAGTTTAGTATATATATATATATATGTGTGTGTGTATTTAGGCAGCATTTTTTCTTGTGAGCATATATTGTTAAATAATGCAGCCATTTTCTGTCTGCAAGTTTTATCCTTTGTTTTTTCGTATTGCCGGATTATTTTTATAATATCTGGCGAAAATTGGCTGATGTATTTTTTTTATATGGCAAATACCATCAGCCAATATTTGCCAGATATTACAAAAATAATCTGCAATACGAAAAACCAAGGACAAAAATTTGCAGACAGAAAAGGCTACATTAATTTAACAATTATAATATATATTATATATATTATATATATATATATATATATATATTATATATATACATATATATATATATTAATCCTAATGAGTCAGGCCTACCAACTAACGATTTCGCTTACTAACTCATCGAGACAAGAAATCTGATTAAAAAGACACTGTCTTTTTTCTTTGTTTTGGTCTTTTCTTTCTTTCTTTTCCCAGGTGCAATTTTTAGTAGTATATATTTACTAACAAATTATTTGCCGGGATTTTCCCTCACCGTAAGGACTTACTAATAGGATTAGTATATATATTATATATATTATTCGTCTAGTTGCCAACATCTCAAAATCCGCTACAATAAAGTGTGACCGACCAAAAAGATATACATATCATGGTGACCGCAAAACACGGGCGGGAATTCCCACATTGGAAAATAATGTAACAACTTTCGTTCTCTTTTTTGCAAAATCAAGGTTTTTTTGTTTTTGAACTCATTTGACGTTTATCTCCGATCACAAACACCACGGAGTAAACGGGCTCCTGAAAATCATTTTTGTAAAAATCGAAATATTTGACCAATATCAGCTATGATTATGTTATATAATTGGTTTTCTCTTTAACAGCATTGTGTGGTGTTTTTCAATCCATCTTTTTCATACTCATATATATATATATATATATATATATATAAGTGTGTGTGTGTGTGTGTGTGTGTTTGCAATATAAATAAATAAAGGAAAGAAAAAGTTTGGAGACCGCTTGTGAATTTCTCATTTCTTGTTATTCCTACCATGAATTCACCACAGGTTTATTCGTTGGTTGGAGCCGGTTCAACTGATCCAGGATGAATGCCATCACAGATACAGAACTAAAAGAAAATAACGCTGTTTTTCATTTCACATCTCGTCTATTCTTTTTGCTGGTTGGTAGTTGTGTTGCGT
>CM042157.1:87008039-87028039 GCA_023376005.1 Doryteuthis pealeii | reverse complement strand
ACAAAAGAAACCTATGAATTCAAGACACCGCTTAAGAAATTGACCTTGTGTCACATCCTGGTCGTGCGAAGGGGTTGGTAAATATTTCTATGCGACTGAAATTCAGACTTTATAACAATTTTTCAAAAAGAAAACGAAAAAAAAAAATGAAATTCTCTTTTGTTTTTTAGGCTTTTGCCCTGTTGTCATCTGAGAATCAATAGCCACTTTACTTTACTTCTATCAATGAGATTTGATACTGCGATCACCAAGATTTGATCTTGATCCTGTAACGTAAAAGGATAAACGTTACTGCCACCAATGGTATTTGATCCTTATTACTGTGACGTTCAAGGAAAATAGTAATGTTACCAATGAGATTTTATACTGCTATCAATGACGTTTGATTTCAGTTAAAATATAAGCCTTATGTTTTCAGTTAAGATATAAGCCTTATATTGTCTTTGTGAACTAATGGCGAACCAGCTTGTGAACTAATAGCGAACCAACTTCAATAAAACCAGAGTCAACAATAGAAAAACAAAAGACAGATCAGACTGAAGACTGTCCCAGCTACGCAAGAATAGAAATAAGGTACGAGCCAGCCGGTCGGCCAAGCTACTCCAGTTAAGTAAGAGATAAAGACGTTAAAACTATACGAATGCCGCCCATCTCGTCTCTCATTTCCTAAGAACTTTCTCTACATATTTTGAATGAAGTCTTTCTTTACTTCAACCCATGAGCGGGAATCTAGGCTTTTTGATATCTCCCCATTTTCTGAATCCGTCGTACATTTTATAGTGAGTGAACCAAGTGCTCGTTCGAATAATTGCTAGTAGTATTAGTACTACTACTACATATTGCAATGTAAGGGCACGGTGTTGGCTCATCTGATTAAAATGCTCTTTTTTCTTTTCTGTGGAGAGTAAGGAGGGGTGGTTTTTTCTGGTTTAACATATGGAAACGAAAGAATGATCACCTTGACTTACTAAATAAATAAAAAGAGTAGACTGTGAATTCAGGGGGGTAATCTTTTTTTTTCACTCTAAAATAGAAATATCGTTAAATGCTCGCCAAAATTACCAGCGAATAGTAATTTTCAGTTTATTTCAGTATAAGACTTGATAAATTTATACTTTCAATTCTCTTAAAATAACAAGACTCAGGTAAAAAAAAAAAAAATGTATAACTGAATCACTACGCAACAATTTTAAATCTATATAACATCACTAAATACAGTCGTTTAATTTTTTTAAATTCATAAATGAATTAACGTATTAAATTCTTTTCCTTACTATCTCTCTGAATTTTTTAGATGAGGTTTGATAATTAGTATTATTTGGATTATTCGGACTATTGTCCTCATCTTTATTGTTATCTGTACATAGTTATAGTACAGATAACAATAAAGATGAGGATAATAGTCCCAATAATCCAAATAATACTAATTATCAAGCCTCATCTCAAAAATTCAGAGAAATAGTGTAGATAACAATAAAGATGAGGATAATAGTCCGAATAATCCAAATAATACTAGTGTTTTCCTAAGTGCTTCATTTTTATTAAAAGTATTAATCCCAGTTGAGAAAGGAAAGATATATACAATGGACTTCATTTCATATATTACTAACATCTGTCCGGTAGACTATGATAAAAAATTACGTCCCTGAATTCACAGTCTACCGTAAAATACATAGCAAAAATAATTTTTCTTTCTTTTTTATGTGCCTTCATTTTCTTTCGCATTTATCCTTTCTTTTCTTTCTTTCTTTCTTTCTTCTTTCTTTCTTCTCGAGACACTTGTTTTGTCTTTCTTTCTTTCGTATTTCTTTTTTTCTTCTTTCGGTTTCGGTTTCGTAGCATCGATCCATTAGTGACCTTAAATCACCCCAAGTTCGCACCTGGGACCGACTTGATAAAATGCCCAACTAAATCCACCGCATTCTCCGCGGTTAATCGATATAGCACGTGGTTTTTTTTCCTCTGGTATTTTTGTAGCCATAAAATACCTTTCTACACCCGCACCTCTATTCTACATACATTTTCTCTTGCCCATCACAACGTGTAAGATTTAAAGCCGACAACAGATCGTTTCGGAGCCCCACATCTAACATTCTGATTTCGTTATTTAAGTGTGAATGTATGTTTGTCAACATTTCGCGGTCCATGACGAAAAAGAAAAGGAGAAAAATCAGCAAGAAATTTATAGAGGGCACTTACAATGGGACGATTCTTTATCCAGTTGTCGTGTTTGAGTTTTGATCGATGAATTATTGGGACAGTTCAAAATGTCATTAATCACGTGTTTGGTTCTTTGACCTGGTGTCAAACCAAATTCAATCTACCTCAAGTGCTTGACGACAATCAAAAATATCACTAACTATATATATATATAATATATATATATAATATATATGGTGTGTGTTGTGTGTGTGTGTGTGTGTGTGTGTGTGTGTGTGTGTATTTGGGCAGCAATTTTTTCATTTATGCATGTTGAATTAAACAAAAGACACATCTCCTGTTTAACAATTTTATTTTGATCTTGTCAAGTTTCTGGGCAAACTTTTTGATATTGGGTGGAATTCGTGGATTAGTCCACCAAGGTTCATGTCCCGAAAACTTTCGGCACTTCGAAGTGCCATCATCAGGGGTGATGTGTTCCAGTTTTTCAAATTATATTAATGGATGAGAAGGCTGGAAAGAGGATAATTATATATATATATATATATATATATATAATATATATATTGGCCATCGCCAACTCAGCGTATGAGTAGCACAGGGATCAGTGGGTTAAGTGAGGTAAAGTGAGGAGCTGATCGTAGGTGTGGCGCTCAGCATCAGACGCCAAAACAATCTCCGTGGTCTAGTGCTTAGAAAAGGGGATAGAGTCCCTCACTGTCTTGCAGATACCGATGGCTACCCCGATGGCTACCCCGATGGCTACCCCGATGATTTTATCTTTTTCACTTATATATATATAATATATATATATATATATAATTATATATATGAGAGTTTTATAATTTGCTTGAAGTATTGTGTATATATTGGTTTGGAGGTTGATTTTGAAGGCTATCCTAATGCAGGTGTAAAGAAAAAATAATAAGGTAACAATGGTGTTGTGTGTTAACCTATAATTTATTTTTTATATATCGAGATAAAATCTCTTTTTCAGAAGAACACCGGAACTGAAAGTTTGTCGTCTTATTATAGCATTTTTTTACAATCTGTAACATATTCAATTTATATATATATATATATATATATATTATATATATATATATATATATATATATATATATATATATATCAATTGGATCCAAACACCAGAAAGATCGCCAGACGACTGGAAAAAATAAAGATCTAGAAAATGAAGAAGGAGTACTCAGTGTTATTCAATAACACATGCCTGAAATATATATATATATATATATATATATATATATATATATATATATATATATATATATATATATATATATATATATATATATATATATATATATATATATATATATATATATATATATATATATATATATATATATATATATATATATATTTATATATATATATTTAACACGTTTTTAGGATATCAAGACTATTTTGATGTCTAATGTTTTTTTAAGTGAACTAGCAAATATATGCACCATCCGGGTGCAAGTATTTAAGTTTTAATGTAATAAAATATCGTATTAAATTAGATAGACTAATGAAACTAAATAAAAATGCAGATAAAAAGATTTGAAACAGAGGGGGTATAATCGAAAAATAGAACAACTGAAACTTATTCTTCCATCACTCTCGTCTTTTATTGTTATTTTTTCTAATTTAAGTATTTAGTTATAAGAGGAAGTAAAGAATAAAATGACAGTTATTTTATCTTGTTAATGGATTTCATTTAAGATTCATTGAAGAGATTTTTGCTTATATTCATTAAAATAAAACCAAACAGTTAGAAATCAATAATACTAAGCACATATTTATTAAATTCGATTTTTTAATATTAATATGCAAATTAGCCATCCCGTTCACATTGTAAATCGCTATTTTGTTGTATATATAAATACAATTGCATGTTGTTAGTATGTAGACATAGTTAACAGTATTAATAATGTAAGACAATTTTATTAATAATTGAGGTTTAAATAAAAATAAAATCATTGAGAATGTGATGTCAATAACTAAGGGAATTGTGACTTGAGTAGTTATATAGTTTCGGTTACAGACATACAAACACACAATCTCCATTATAATAAGATGTTTGGAAACATATAAACTATAAGTTCGTATTTTCAGGAAATCTAGTATTACTTTTATGGAAACAAACTCTGTGCAGATACCTCAGGTTTCTTACAGTACCAGCTGTTACTAATGGTCTGTAACAATATTGAGGACTCTTTTCTGTTTTACTCAAGTTTAAGCCCATTATATTGATAAATAGAAAACTTTGAAATATTTCTGTTTGACATAATGTTGTATACCCTTTCTTTACTTCTATTATTCTTCTGCTCATCTTTGGTATCTTACGTTCTTCTTCTAGCGTCCGGACTTAGTCTTTATCTGTTCTTGCTGGTTGGTCGTCCTTGATTCATTTCTTCTTCTAGGTCAGTCTTGTTGCCAAGACATTCATCAACCACAAAACGATATTACTTATGTAAGCTTTTATTTACTTAACTAACATCTTCCTCTAACTAAACACAACACGCGTGTGCACTGTGTCCAGCTAAAGCAGATACATCTTCTCTGCCTGACGTCCAAGTTGAAACTAAAGACCCAACCAGGTCCCACGTGACTTCACGTATTTCGAAGGCTTTCTGTAATATGGAAAGTCCCGCCCGTGATATGAAAAGGGGCCATCCCTTCAGAAATACAGGGGGTTGACAATAATCTATGCATAGATTATGTAACAATAAAATGTATGTTTCTCTCCCTCCAACCGTCAAAGTTACATTTTCTAATCCCTCCATACGAGTAGGATGTGACACAAGGTCAATTTCTTAAGCGGGGTTTAACAGGTTTGAATTCTAAGATTTCCTTCTTCGAGATTGGGCTCTTAATCAAGAATAAAGATCCCAGCCTACCCTATTATTTACCCATAGCTGAAGGGAGAATAGTTAGTTTTATAATTTTCTCAAATGTAATAGTGCTATGTGAAATTCAAACAGGATGGAACCCTGAGTCTGAAACACTCAATTTTTGCACCCACTTAGGCTAGACTAGTGGTCTACGATCAATCGCCTGGTCATGCCAAGCCCTACCATCTATATATATTTACCAACCCCTCCCCACGAGCAGGATGTGACACAGGGTCAATTTCTTAAGCGGAGTTCACCAGGTTTGAATTCAGAGTTTTCCTTCTCCTAGACCAATTGCCTAACGAAGGTTAAAGAGCCTATTCTGCCCTACTATTTATCCATAGCTGGAGAGAGAGAGAGAGTAGGATTCATACTTTTCCCAAGGGTATTAGCGCTAAGTGAAATGCAATTACCACATCCAGGATTTGAACTCGGGGCGACGAGTCCATTTCCCATGCCTTTAACCATTACACCACGCGCTTCCATATATATGATTGTCCGAGCCCTATTGCCCTTATGGCAAACACAGAACCCTTTTTATCATATGTGCAAGAAATACAACATAATTCCTCCTACAAGGAGCTACACTCATGTTTTGCCTAGGATGTCAAGGAATATAACTGACTTTCTATTACTGAGATTAAACCTTTGTCCCCTATTGAATTTACCAGCATCGCCTAAAAGGGGCGACCAGAATCGTAATAGCTGTATATTGGATCTGCCAAGCGTGATAGCCTATAGGGATGGATGGCGGAAAAGAGACAAAGGAATCCGTGCTATCAGCACGAATGATGATGATGATGATGATGATGATGATGCAAGCTTTTCTCTTTAGAATTGTATGACATCAAGTATTCGTATTTGATATAAATAATTTCTGCCGTTTTTTTCTTCAAGCGGTTTTGTATCATATAGTTATGAATTCAATTATTCCTCTTTAATACAAATTATTGGCAAACCGGTATATGTTTTAAGTAACTAATAACAATAATCTTTAATAAACAATCATAGCTACAAGTAAGTATTCATAATATAAATAATGTACAGTTATATATAAGTATTTCTACCTAATATGAATTATACACACACACACACACACACACACACACATATATATATATATATATAATATATATATATATATGAAATAAATATTTTTAGAAAAAACAAACAAATCATGTTATAATTCGCTAATTTGCTAAATTAGCGAATTATAACATCATTTGTTTTTTTTCTAAAAATATTCATTTCATACTGCCGGATTCACTTCCATTCACTTTTTCATATATATATATATATATGAAGGAAGGGTGGATGGGTTTAGGATCCGACGATATGCTGTAGATAGAAGGAAAGTGGTCAAGAAATGATCAACTCAAAACAAGTCACAGGGTGGTACGTTTCGTCTGTATGCACAGACTTTCTCAGCCGATCTGAGACTTTATTGAGGCAAAGCATACGTTTAAATACCTGTGGTGGTGGCGGTGGCGGGGAGGTCAAGGGGGTGAGTGTGTAGTGATGTGAGCTAAGGAGGAGCGGGGAGTTTTGGGTAGGATCAGTTGAGATGGAGGGGTAGAGGATGTTTGTTAGAAGTGCTGGGGCGGTGGCAGTGGTTGAAGGGTCAATTAGTGTGGGTGTATATTGATTTATGTGAGTAAAGGGGAGGTCAAGGGGGTGCTCCTCCTTAGCTCACATCACTACACACTCACCCCCTTGACCTCCCCGCCACCGCCACCACCACATGTATTTAAACGTATGCTTTGCCTCAATAAAGTCTCAGATCGGCTGAGAAAGTCTGTGCATACAGACGAAACGTACCACCCTGTGACTTGTTTTGAGTTGATCATTTCTTGACCACTTTCCTTCTATCTACAGCATATATATATATATATATATATATATATATATATATATATAAATTGCACGCAGTTGCATGGTTTCAAGTATTCTTAATTGATACTTTTAATTAGATAGTTTCAGAAAGTAATTATTTCTATTTCATAACAGTCAGCTGGACGCCATCTTGAGGATTTGCCAAAAACAATGATCGATAGGGACGGATGTCGAGAGTCAAGAGTCAATGGGATGCGTGCTGTCAGTGACGATGATGATGATGATAATGATGATGTTTGTGAGCTTTACTTTTTGCATATTCAATTTTCTTTTGCCAGATTTGAAAAAAACAAAAGTTTACTAGAGTGAGAATACGCCGCAAACAGAAATGCAATTTGTTAAAGAAATATACGAACTGGAGAGAAAAAACAAGAATCACTGAGATGATAAGAAAGAAGAAGAAGAAAAAAAAACTGAATGTAAACCTGGACACAATAATAAAACATATCAAACCCCCGGAGACAATGAAATGAAAAAGAGGAAAATGATGCGGGAACAACGTGATGATTATTTTGAAAAATACCTAGAGATTCTGGGAAAAGAAGCCTATGAAGTAAAAAAAAAAAAGAAAAAAAGAGAAAAGAAAAAAAAAAGAAAAAACTACTATAGAAAAATGGATTCTCCAATGCCATCAAAAGTAAATAAATGGCAAATATATTCGACGTTCTCCAAATGGAAGAACTATATGTGCCGACGAAATCTGGAAAGTCATACCACGAGATAGAGAAGAACAAAAGAAAATCAATATATATATATATATATATATATATATATATATATATATATATATATATATATATGTGTGTGTGTGTGTGTGTGTGTGTGTGTGTGTGAGAGAGAGAGAGAGAGAGGGAGACAGACAGACAGAGACATACAGACAGACACAGAGAAAGAGAGAGAGGCAGAGACAGAGACAGAGAGAGAGACAGAGAGACAGAGACAGAGAGAGAGAGATAGTGTAGAAGCCCGTTACTGGAAGTTTCATGTGGTGTGCATAACTTCGAGTATATATATGTGTGTATGTGTGTGGATGTGTGTGTGTGTGAGAGATAGAGAGAGAGAGAGAGAGAGAGAGAGAGAGAGAGAGAGACTGACAGAGAGTGAGAGAGAGAGAGAGAAGAAGCCCGTTACAAGAAGTTTCATGTGGCGTGCATAACTTCAAGTATATATATATATGTGTGGGGGTGAGAGAGAGAGAGACTGACAGAGAGAGAGAGAGAGAGAAAGAGAGATAGAGTAGAAGCCCGTTACTAGAAGTTTCATGTGGCGTGCGTAACTTCAAGTAAGGAACTCCTTTTGTTCATAATTGTAATAGTTTTTAGGTTTTTATGTTTGCCTTGTCATAAAACGAACCGAACACATCCTTATACAAAAAAGTTTTCCTATATGCATTTCTTTGTTCTTATATTACACTAGCAAAGATATGCGCCCTCTGGGCACAAATATTATTTTTCTAAGTATTCAAATCTAAATTTAGTCTTTCTAATTCAATATAATATCTAATTATAATGAATTAGTAAGACTAATGAAATTAAATGAGAACACAAAAAAGACTAAACTTTTTCTTACTTTATTCTAATTTATTTCAGTATAAAATTATACATAGAATTGCTTTTAGTATGTTTGAGAAAGAAAATAATATTGGAATTCAATAGCACCAAGTGAATTTATTAAACATGGCTTTGTTAAAACCGGTATGCAAATTATTCACACCATATACTATGTAAACTTTTATTTTCTTAATGGTATATAACACACATTGCAGGATTTGAAACATTTATGATATTGGTTATCTATCTCAGTGTTACATAATCTATGCGGTTGCATAAGATTATTGTCAATCCCCTGTAATTCTGAGTGGATGACCCTTTTCATACCATGGCCGAGTCCTTCCATGGAAAATTACAGAAGCCCGCCAAAATACATGAAGTGACGTGGGACCTGTTCGGTCCCCAGTTTGCAGTTGGACATCAGGCAGTGAAGATGTACTGCCGAACTGTGACTCACTCTGCATACGTGCGCTATGTTTGTTAGCAGATGTCTGGTGGGGATTTAACAATAAAATAAGATCAAAAGTAAATAGAAGTCTTGTGTTTATTATCTAAAAACTAACAATGACACAGGGCTTCTGATAAGGAGAAATACCTAACAGAAAACCAGACCCGAAGTCCCCAAGAAAGTCCAGACCTTAGAAGATTCCAGACCAAGTCAAGATGATAGAAGAATTACCAAAGACGATCAGAATACTAAAGACGGCCCAGAAATTGAACTAAAGAAAGAGGTATGCAACATTATAATTACTAGCAAATATATGCACCCTCCGGGTGCAAGTATTTAAGTTTTAATGTAATAAAATATTGTATTAAATTAGAAAGGCTAATGAAACTAAATAAGAATACATATAAAAAGATTTAAAACAGAGGGGGTTATAATAAAAGATTTGAAACAGAGGGAGTATAATAAAAAATAGAACAATTGAAACTTACTCTTCCATCACTCTCGTCTTTCATTGTAATTTTTTTCTAATTTAAGTATTTAGTTATAAGAGGAAGTAAAGAATAAAATGACAGTTATTTTATCTTGTTAATGGATTTCATTTAATATTTATTGAAGAGACTTTTTCTTATATTCATTAAAATAAAACCAAACAGTTAGAAATCAATAACACTGAGCACATATTTATTAAATTCGATTTTTTAATATTAATATGCAAATTAGCCTTCCCGTTCACACTGTAAACTGCTATTTTGTTGTATATATAAATATAATTGCATGTTGTCAGTATGTAGACATAGTTAATAGTAGTAATAATGTAAGACAATTTTATTAATAATTGAGGTTTAGATTTAGATAAAAATAAAAGCATGGAGAATGTAATGTCAATAACTAAGAGACTTGAGTAGGAATATAGTTTCGGTTACAGACAGAAAAACACACAATCTCCATTATAATAAGATTTAGTGCCAGTGAAGAAGGCGCTATGCAACACCAGCAAGACATTAATAGAGATAGTGTTAAAAAATGCATTAGTACCGTATTTCTTTTATTATTCAGTGTATTGAATAATTAATCTTTCTTTCTTTCTTTTTTCATTTTTTTTTTTTTTCGATGACGAACGACATTTTTATCTCCAAGAAAATATAATCCATCTTGTCTTGTCTTACTAGCGACTGTAAAAGTTAACAATCTTCCAGTATTTTATTTCTGATCATAAAGTCTTTTTTTTTTCTCTTCAGTTTCTATCACATTTCGCAAACTCATTTCTGTTACAAACAAACGAAAAGCGACACTCACTTTTATATTGTACTAACGAGACCTGTGGATATACTACAGTAGGATGATTTAATTATTACAAAGGTTGATAAGTTTACATAAAAGCTATTTAGGAACACAAGTATTAATATATACGTTACGATACTTAAGATTATACAAAAAGCCTTTTTAACTTATGGACTTTTCAATAGGAGATAGGCTTAACGGAATAGAACATTGTCCTAAGATCTACCCTTAGATCAATGCTAAAGACAACCAGCCAAAAAGATAGACTTCAGAAGTGGAAAGAACACTTCCAGAAACTGCTGGGTATCCACATGTAGGAGTCAATAGGAGAATGTTGCTTATGAGTTTGTGTTATTAACCATCAGTGCCCGGCATGCCTCGCCTCTCTCACTTGAAAGATATGTTGTAGAACAATACACAGTGCATTGTTCACGTATAGGGTGGATATAGGTGAATAAAGGAAGCGCATTGTGTAATGGTTATAGTCGTGGGAAATGGTCTCGTCACCCCGAGTTCAAATGCTGGACATGGTAATTGCATTTCACTTAGCGCTAATACCCTTGTAAAAGGTATGAATCCTAATCTCCCTCCAGCTATGGGTAAATAGTAGGGCAGACTGGACTCTTTAACCTTGGTTAGGCAGCCGGCCTAGAAGAAGGAAAACTCTGAATTCAAACCTGTTGAACTCAGCTTAATAAATTGACCTTGTGTCACATCCTGCTCGTGCAGATGGGTTGGTAAATATATATATAGGTGTATACATATATGGATGTGTATACATATGTGGCTGTCAGATCAATATAAAACCTCATATGGGCGTGTATATTTTTAAAATACAATTCTAACCCTTACGTTTGTACCAAAACTCGGGGAAGTTTTCGATTTTAATTAAATTTTCAGTGTTGATTTAGCAATGAATTAATTTTTATTCTATTTTAAAACTTTCTGATGTTTTGCAAGTCACTTAACCTTGTCTTCCCCTATTTTTCGGGTAGAAAATAACGATGTGTATATATGTGATTGATACTTTTTTCTACATAAATAAAAAGACTAGACAGAACGTGTGAATAGAAGAAAAACAAATTTTTTGGTACTCTTTGCGGAGAACCGTCCCAGCCCCCTGCCTCAAAAAATGCTTGCCGGTGGCTGCTGTAAAATAAAACATTTTAAAAAAACACCAGCTACGATTGAAGTCCGTAGCCGAAGCGGTGTTACTTGAATAAAAAAAAACTCGGGTTGGGGTTAGGGTTTAGAATTAGTTTAATGGGAAAATAAATAATTTGGGCTCTGTCTTTTATAACCCAGAAAAAAAAAACCCAGACATTTTGTAATAAAACTGTTGATTTTAAGTAGGGTGGGGTTAGAGTTTAGGGTTGGGGTTAGGTTTTCGGGAAAAACGCCCTAAGTTGGTTGGTTTTGTTTTTTTTTTGTTTTTCACACATTTTTTCAAAATGTGTGTGCTGGGCATTGGATGGTAATCGTGTATATGCATGTATATATGGACGATATCATGTTTAATCACCCCAGGTGCGACCGAGATTCAGAAGGACATTTTTTTTTCATTTACACCGTCAAAATCCGGTTGTTTGTTACCAGACGATTTTCAGACGCATTTTCTTTTAGTAGCAAAGATATAAAATCATAGAAAATAATACCCAAAAGATTGTAGACAGACAACTAGACATCAAACTTCAGCCCAACAATGACAATTCTGGCATAGAGTACATATCGATATGTTAACATTCGTGTTCCTTAAAAGTACGACTGTTATCATTTTGCAACACTATCTGGTTAAAAATGGTTTGGTTTTGTTTTACGGCATTTCAACCTCAGTGGGTCATTTAATGCCGATAAAGTTTTGAAATAAATCAATTCTTAATGGATAATACAATTTTTTTATAAATACATTTTTCTATTTAACACATAGATGGGACCTTAACAGGTACTACCACTTCGGGTCAGAGTGGACCAGGGAGCAATGGTGATGAAGGGGTGCTCCACATTCCCCAAACCTCCAAAACTGGAACCTCACCATCAGATAGAGTTTAACGTCATTCCCAGGACATGTAGACCCGCAGCCACCGCCTTCTAGCACCCATATGATAAAAAGGGGTCGGGACTTGCCATAATGACAAGAGGGTTGGGAAAATCCTATAGGTGCTAGGGCTTTACGTGACCAGCCCGACTTGAAATCAAACTCGCTTACTACGATGTGTGTGGGTGCGTGTTCAACTGACGTCGGGGTCAACCATTTATGTGGGCTGTAGTGTTGCTCTGTGTTTGAGTGGATGAAGAAAATCCGAGTGTCGTATCCCACAATTTAAACACAAGACTACGGAAATGTAGTTTCCGTAGAAAACAAAAGAAGAAGACAAAATTGATTCAAGAAACAACTTTATATACATAATATACAATTGCTATAGTCAATTGTTCTTCCAGCGCAGTTGCGGACCGTATGTGTCTGTAAGTAGTTGTGTGTGCAAAGTGCGTATGTATCGTTTATATTTGTCAAAGCTCATGTTCGTTTGGATGTGTTAACATTGTAGCAGTTTTGTTAAAACAAAGCCTGTGATTGATCTTGTCATGTTTGAGAGGGAGATGGAGAGAAAAAAACGAAACAAAAAAGAGAGAGACCTGATTAGTCGTATTTTGTGTCTCCGGACAGGGTTCTCTCTCCAACTGTGTCGAGTTGGGAGGGCGTTCTCTCCTCACTCTGTTGAGTTGGGAAGAGCGTCCGCTCCAACTGAAGTTTTTCAACTAATGGGCCTTTTTATAATTTTCTTTTGTAATTGTCTACGTGATCCTTACGTTAAAATTAATTATTCATCAAATATCAGCTGTTTTCAATTGACGTAGATATTGGATGATTTTGTTACCTGTGTCATTCCAATGACAATGAAGTTTTCTATTGACGTATATATTGTCATCGGAATTTAAACAATTATTACTATTGTCGCTAAAATATTTCCAAACTAATTTTCTTTCTATTCTCTTTTGTTTGCACAATTCAAAAACTTAACTCATAACGTAAAACAATATTTTTGCTGGATTTTGAAATTAATTTTGCTCATTCCTGAATTTATTCCCCAGTTATAAATCTTTTTATCGTACCAAAAATTCGTCCCACAAAAATCCCTTAAAAATCGCCAAAAAAGAATCGCAGTAATTAAAAATTGGGAATACAACATTTTAGGATTGCAGGTTTGTATTCGACCCGGGATTTTTTTAAAATTTGCTTCCGGTGTCGACCTGATTTCAAAATGGTATGATAGGTTGGGCTATGGCTTCTAGGAATAAAACTGAAAAATGTAGGACACACTGACATTCACATTTATTACTGGAGATTGTTTCTTACAATTTATCTAACTCTTAAAATATATTAAATATAATACGCGTGTTCCTTAAAAGTAAGATATTTCATCTTGTAAAACCATCTGGTTAAAAATGAGACCATCCAAATCGTCCAAGATGAAATACAAAAATGTACATTCTGATTATCTACTGTTGCTAATCCGCCGAATTTTTATTTCTTATGACTGTCGTTACATCAGCTAAATAGTGGACCATTACGTTTTTATTATTAAAAAAGGGGAGAAAAAGAACATACTACACAGAGTAGGGCTGAGCGCGCGGAAGCGATAACGCTAATCTGTTTTAATCGAACATAATGAAAATTTGGAAAGAAAGAAGAAAGAATGAGAGTTAAATCAAAATCATTATACTTTTTACATATTGAACTATTTAACAATAGCTCTCAATAGCCAAACATTGTAACAATTAAATTATCATACTGTGATATATCCAGAGGTCCTGCTAGTATTGAAGATAAATTATGAAATAAGCCATCCCTTTTTAGAAGAGACGTGAACATTTCACCCCCCCCCCTGTATTTGTGTTGGTGTTATATTCTTCATGTTCATGCACATATCCTAATAAGTAAACTATATATAGTTAAATTATCCATTTGATTGGTAAGTTTGAGATAATTCTATTTAGAATCAACAATGCATGCTCAAATTGATGCAAACTTATACAAATTTTACAAATCCCTGTGGTCATTATGTAGCTGGCTGTCTGATGAGACTAAGGTCATTTATTGAGTTCTGTTCGAAATAAATTTATTATAGACAAATGGCGGTTTAAGTTTTTCTTTCTTATTGCAAGTATATATATATATATATATATATATATATATAGAGAGAGAGAGAGAGAGAGAGAGAGAGAGAAAGAGAGAGAGAGAGAGAGAGAGAGAGAGAGAGAGATTTTATTGGCTACAAAGAGTGTTTTACTCAAAAGTGAGTTGGTCTGTAGAGAATGAAGGATTAAATATTTAGCGGTAAAAAAAAACAACAGAGATTGTTAACCATCACTCTTTATAAAAGCACGTTATTTTTGTTTTAGTAACTTCTTACTCTCTCTCTCTCTCCATCCCCCTCACTCCTCTCCTCCTGCCCCTCCTCTCTCTCTCTCTCTCTCTCTCTCTCTCTCTCTCTCTGTTTTAACCTAACACAGGTTAATAAATGAGAAATAACCAAAACGGAAAACTAAAAATGAAATGGACTCGTAATAATAAATATAATAAGATAATGGTGGTATAAGACTACTTAGTCAGCATAATACGCCCGTATTTATGAGTATTGGGACATCCCATTAATTTTCATAAGTAGGGCATATAACTCTCTCTCACTCTTTCTCTCTCTTTCTCCCCCCTCTCTCTCTTCTCTCTTCTCTCTCTCTCTCTCTTCTCTCTCTCTCTCTCTCTCTCTCTCTCTTGCAGTGTACAGTATCTGGTGTTGGTGTTCAAATATAGACAAATAGATCCTCACTGTGGATTTGTGCCAAATATAGCTTAGTTAAGCAAACATTCGTTTTCGTTGATACCTTTCGTAAATAATAGTGTCGTATGTTCTTGCAGTGAGGTTAACCGTCTCAAAGCGCTCAGATATGACAGCCTTAAACCAGACGAAAATAAGCCTACTTTATCTGTTGTCGAAAAAAGTAAGAAAAAATCGAACATCTGGTGAGAAATAAATGCTAAAATAACGAATAGAAAAATATGAAATATAAATGGGCTGAGGATAGGCAAGACTAAGTAGGACGTGATAGTTGGGTTTGTAAGGAGATTAAATATTTATATATCTGCCATTGTTTTAATAATCTTAGCGTATTCACTGATATATAAATGAAAAACAGAACAGAGTCGTCATTCTTGGCAAGTTCCACGCTCATCTTTTATATACTACATCTAAGCTCTTAGAGGAGGCAGCAAAGAATATAGGCCTCTATGTGAACTCCGGTAAAATAGAGTTCATGAGTTTCAAAAATAAAGGAAACATCTCCACACTCAACAGCAAGCCTCTTAAGCCACACAGGTACGTGAATTGTTCTACTGGCTAGACACAAAAGCGATGGTACGCTCACCTGATGGCGACACAGATTTCTTTGACATCGCCGCTGGAGTCTTTCAAGGAGACACATTGGCACCATATATATTCATAATATGCCTATACTACGTACTCCGAACATCATTAGATACCATAAAAGAAAAAGGTTTCACACTAAAAAGGGCAAGAAGCAGGCGATATCCCGCACAAACAATCACAGATGCGGACTATGCTGATGACCTTGCACTTCTTGCAGATACACCGGCACAGGCTGAATCACTGCTACATAGCTTAGAGTAGGCAGCAAATAATATAGGCCTCTATGTGAACTCTGGTAAAACAGAGTTCATGAGTTTCAAAAATAAAGGAAACATCTCCACACTCAACGGCAAGCCTCTTAAGCCAGTAGAACAATTCACGTACCTAGGTGGTAATATCTCCTCCACAGAGAGCGATGTTAATACACGGATAGCAAAGGCATGGTCAGCCACAAATAGTTTATCAGTCATATGGAGGTCCGATCTCCCTGGCAAGCTGAAGCGACAGTTCTTCCAGGCTATGCTTGTGTCGGTGCTGCTGTATGGCTGCACCACCTGGAACCTAACAAAGCGTCTTGAGAATAAGCTAGATGGGAGCTGCACAAGAATGCTGCGTGCAGTCTTGAATAAGTCGTGGAAAAAGCACCCCACAAGGAAACAGCTGTACGGTCACCTGTCCCCCATCTCACAAAATATCCGAGTGAGACGGACAAGGCATGCAGGACACTGCTGGAGAAGCAAGGATGAACTCATAAGTGACGTTCTCCTGTGGAAGCCAACACATGGACATGCAAGTGTGGGGCGCCCAGCAAGGACCTTCATTGACCAGCTATGTGACGATTCTGGTTGCTCCGCAGATAAGCTCCCAGGTGCAATGAATGATAGGGAAGGTTGGCGAAAGATTGTCATGGATACCCGTGCTGCATCCGCGACATGATGATGATGATGATGATGATACTACATAGATTTTGAAAAATGTTATCAACAAATAAGTATCGAGAGATAATGTCATGTCTTTATATTTTCAACTGCTTAACACTATTTTCTCTGTATAAAATGTTGTTACATCTTATGATTCGGTATCTGTCTGTTTGTAACTAAAACTATGTCAGTGCTTACGTCACATTGCCCCCAGGAATTGCGTAAGATTATTAAATGTATTTTCAAGACACTTAATACATATGTTGGGTTCAAAGATAGGGTAAGGTTAATTATTGTTCAACAAACAACTCCGACCAAGAGTGTTAAATAGAACAATGGACTTTAATACACGGACAGCACGTGGAGAAACATTTAAGACATGAAATACATATACCTGAGACAAGATACATATTAGATAATATACGTACATAGAAAAGGGATAAGATACAAAAGTTATCGAGAGTCCATAAGCTAAAGTCACTTACTACATTGCCTGTGTGGGGGTGAAAAACCCCACACAAGTAGGGTGTAGACAAACTGTCCTAACCTATTAGTTGACAAGTCCCGGAGAAGAAAGAGAGTTCAAATCTGACGCTTGCCTGTTTAAATATGGAAGACGCCTGGTGAGGAGAAAAACAGAACCACTAGGGAAGACAACTCTTCCAGCCAACCAAGGGCAGATAATCCCACACATAGACTAAATCTTATTCATTAACAAGGTCTATAAAAATCTGAGTTACATTTGCCTCAAAACAGTTCATGTTATTAGTACGTTTAAAATCCTCCAATATGCCATATATGACTAGGAAATAAAGGTTTACATAATATATTGTCTGGTTAATTTGCATACTGGTTTTAACAAAACCGGGTTTACTAGATAATTAATTGGAGTTATTGATCTCTAATATCATTGTTTTATTCTCCAACGAATTAAGATCAATCCTATGAATAATTTCCTATAGAAAGCAATCAAAATATAATTAAAATAAGTGCAATTAATTCCATTTTAGATTTGTTAGTCTTTATAATTTGGTATATTTCATTTTATTGAAATTTAGATACTTGAACCCGGAGAATTTTGCCTAAGAGTTCATGTCTGCCTCTACAGTAATACCCGATATGTCTTGTTCGCCTTATTTGGTTTGTTTGGGATACGGGGGATAAGTGGGCGTTCAGCAGCTGTTTTTTGAATTGCTGCTTCCAGAATATGTTCAAATCAGAACACAGCATCCTTATATATATACATACTCACTGAACAATATAAAACCCTACAAACCGACCCCACAAAAAGTCCATCTTCAAAACCCCGCCCATCAACGCAAAAAAAACAACCAGCCAACCCACGTAACATCCTCACTGCATCCAGAAAAAAATTACATAACACCGTACGGAAAGGTAATAAAAGATGCAACAAGCCTAGATGCCAAATTTGCAGCCACATACATACGGAAACCGAAATAAAAATACCCTACACAAACATAACAATCCATCCGCCACACTTAACATGCGATAGCACTAACATCATATATTATATATACTGCACACAATGCAGAAATAGCGGATATGTGGGAGAAATATCAACATCTTTTAGAATTAGATGAAATAACCACAAATCCACTATAAATCTCAAATCCTCGCATAGTACAATAGCACTTCATTTTAACACCCTATCACACAACCTTACACACCTCGAATGCATTTTAATAGAACACGCATTTCCAACAACGCAATCTAAAAAACAATCAGAAACTAAATGGATTCTAAAATTACAAACACACGTGAAGGGATTGAACGCAGACATCGGAATTCTCCGTTATTATAAATATTTCACAGACACTGCCGCTGTCGATAACAACAGAGACAAAATAAGCCGTTAAACAGGAATAAAATTCATTTGATAAAGGGTATCTAACGAACCTGAAAATTTATGACAAAAAATAATAATAAAAAAAATAAGTGAATCCAATACTCCATAATATCGAGTTCATTCATTTATATATTTGTAATGCTTCGTAATAACGCCCAACTTTTAAAAAAACATTAAAATATATATATATATATATATATATATATATATTAACAATGGAAAGGAGTAACCTACTCGAGTTTCATCGATTGAAAGTTAAGTCCCATTCCAACGGGCATGTTTATAACATCTGAGATTAATCGAAAACTCGATTAATTTAACTAAAGTAACCCTGAAGAATCAATCGATGAAACTCGAGTAGGTTACTCCTTTCCATTGTTAAAATAAATTTTTGCTCTACATTGTATTGAGCAGTTTGTATTTGTTTTTTCTCAACCTTAGCCTCTGGATATTGTGCGCTTCCAACGATCGTACTTATACCCACCGGTAAGTTACTACTTATACATTTACAAATATATATATATATATATATATATATATATATATAAGGATATCTACTGAGTCAGACGAACCTACTATTAGTTTCGCATAAAGCTCTTCAGGGCTAAAATCTGAGTCAGATTTTAGCCCTGAAGAGCTTTATGCGAAACTAATAGTAGGTTCGTCTGACTCAGTAGATATCCTTATTACTTGGCTCTACTTAGGTATCAAGCACTTTTACAAATTAGCTTCTCCTAGCGGTTATATGAATATATATATATATCTTATATACATATATATACATATAAATTGTTTTTTCTTTTGGCCAAATACTATACAATAGATTATTTTTTGTTGGTACGAATATCTTGGTCTTTTCTTTTTTTTCAAAAATTTTTTTCTTCCTGGTTGATGTTTGGTAGTATATTTTTACAATCAAACTCTCTGCCGGGTTTTTTTTCTCTCCGCAAGGATCTACCAACACGCTTGGTATATTATATATATATATATATATATATATATATATATATATATATATATATATATATATATATATCATTCATATTCCCTCAGTAATTCGAAGTATCGTCATAGATCTGGATTTATCATATTTTCATTCATATTTATCCATAATTTATTTGCAAATTGCAAACCTGATTACTTCAAATTGGTCAACGACTTATAGATCATTTCCTTGACCAGCCAATGAGAATCTAGCTTGCATCAAAAAGAAGGATGATTGGAAAGTACGTCCCCACCCCACCCCCCATGACATTGAGAAGAGACGCAACAACAAGCTTGATCCCTTTTGTTTGGCCGTAGACATTTCCATGTCAATCGGTGCCATTATCCACCTTCAGATAAAGGTTAAAGAAGTACATCAAACTTCCTTGTCAACTTTTGACAGTTTTAATAAACTTGTCAATAGAGTAACTGCAGTGACCTTTGATTGAATTGGTAAACCCAGACAGAAGAATTAACCTTTATCCAACATTTTCATTTTTAATAAATCAATTCTTCTGACTTATAAAAATAAAAAAACTTCTCTTTCCTCATAATTAATAATTGAACTGTCCAA
>CM042157.1:86998024-87007939 GCA_023376005.1 Doryteuthis pealeii | reverse complement strand
AGATGTCTCCCCAACCAAGCTAGGCGCTAAACTTTACGATTGACAGAAGCCATTATCTGTGGTATGTTTTCACTTCCTGATTCTTTCTTGCCATATAGACTTAGTGTAACGTGCTGCCGCTGCTGATAAGGACGGCATCAGAAGGGGTATATGTAACGTGGTGCATTCATCACTACGCTATGAAGACGATACGTAACGCAAACGAATTACGGGTCGCTCCAGGGTTACGTTATCAATGTCTTCTAGGAAGGGCCAATGGTTATTGTTATTTGTTACGTTCGCCTTCTAGCAGCCAACAAGTTTAATAAATACATGACTGGTATTATATATATATATATATATATATATATATATATATATATATATATATAGTTTGTTTTATTTTAATATCTTATTATAATGGAGATTGTGTGTTTTTCTGTCTGTAACCGAACTAATTACTACTCAAGTCACAATTCCCTTTGTTATTTACATCACATTCTCCATGATTTATTTATATTTAAATCTCAATTATTAATAAAATTGCTTCACCTTTTATTATGTGTTGTCCATATCTACATACAAATAACATGCAATGTATTATATATACAAAAATAGCGGTTACAGTGGAATGGGAAGACTAATTTGCATATTGATATTTAAAATATGATTTTATTAAATATGTGCTTAGTATTATTGATTTCTAATTGTGGTTTTATTTCATGAATATAAGCAAAAATCTCTTCAATGAATCTTAAATGAAATCCATTAACAAGAAAAATATATACTTTATTTCTTTATTTCCTAATTTAACAAATTTGTTAAATAAGTAAAATTCAGCAAAAAGAAATGAGTAAGTTTCATTTCTATTTTCTAATACCCCACTCTGTTACATATCTTTTTATCTGTCTTCTTATTAGACTTTCTAATTTAATACGATATTTCATTACATTAAAACTTAAATACTTGCACCGGAGGTGAATATTTGATAATTTAAAGTTTACATTTCAAATTGTTTATTTTTTAATCCTCTAATATATTGATATATCTTACTTAGGGACACACTCGCTGACATTGAATTTTGATATCCCTCAGCAATATTGTCAAAAATCTATTTACGCCCGGAGTGCGTTTTTAATTTTGTACTAGTCCTAATAAGTGCCAATTGATATGGATGATTAGTTTGAGCAAATCCATCATCAGTCATAGCAGCATGGATATCTATAGCAATCTCTCACCAACCATCCCTATCATTCATTGCCCTCAAGAGTTCCTCTGTACTGCATCCAGTATCCGCACAGAGCTAGTCAATCTACGTCTTTGCTAGACAGCCCACACTGGCGTGCCCAACCGCTAGCTTCCACAGAAGAACGTCACTTATAAGTTCATTTCCCCTTCTCTAGCAGTGTCCAGAATGTCTTGTTTGTCTTACACGGATGGTTTGTGTGATATGAGACAGCTCATGGGGTGTTGTGTCCACGTCTTGTTTAAGATTGCACGCAGCATTCTTGTGCAGCTCCCATCTAGCTTATTCTGTAGGCGTTTCTGTAGAGTTCAAGTGGTGCAGCTGTAGAGTAGCACTGATATAACTACGGTTTGGAAGAACTGTCGCATTAACCTTTCAGTGATATATATATTATATCTTATTAGAACGACGGGCTGGCTAAGTCGGCAGAGGTCTAATGTCTGTTTCAGGGATAGCTTTTCCCTAACGCTAGACGGAGGGAGACGTTTTTTACGTCTGGAGTAGAGCATACTTTGGAAGGGCAAGGTCCAGCCAATATGGCCAATGAAGCATGTTTCCAAAACGAGTTCCATCCGGAGATTCTTGCTTACGCCGGAAATATTATGGTGAACAATCACCCCTTTCCAATTTGCTAAAGATAAACGTCTTTGTCCAAAGCTGCTTTTAGACACCCGAGCTGTTGGCAGTAAATTTCGGCAGTGATAGTATGATCATTGTTTAACAGTTCGCAACATTGCATATCTCTCATCCACACAAAAGAATATTCCTTGGGTGCAGGCTAGCTCTCGGCAGCTGGCCAGGCTTTTCTCCAACGTCTAAGCCACTGACGTCTTCGCTTAACATTACAGTAAAGGATCTGCTTGTTATCCCCAATAGCGACTCTTTTCGAAAAGACATTTCAAGCTGACGGGTGTGCAGTGGTGCGCAATAATTGATGCCCTGTTTGCAATTCTTTACTGACAGCTGATATAAATCCAACTTTTACCAATCTTGACAATTTCGCAAGCCTTTTCATTTCGTAATAGACACTCATATGGCTTTGAAGTGTCCACTGAGTTCCCTGACTGTAATTGTAGGGTTTGATTCAACAGCTGCTTCCAGTGCTTCAGAATCAAGTCCTCGGGACTCGTTACCTTTTCTAAAACAGAGAAACTATCTTCTACATGTTGTATCACACACATTACGCTTCATGTTGAAAGTATCCCTTTTGACAGTACTGTGACGGAGAACGAGAAAGGAAAAAAGAGCAAGACATTGTCTTGCCTGCCGGGACCGAACTCGCGTCCTCCCGCATGCAAAAACAAATGCGATTTGGGCACTGGACGGACGCGAGGTTCGACTGATGTGCACGGATGTTTGGGTAAATATGTCCGTAAATGACAAGTGAGTCGAACGCTGGGCGTCAGCAGCAGCAGAAACAGTCGACGACGACGAAGCGCTTTGCGAACGACCCAGTAAAGAAATGGATTTTAGTCCAACAGAAACAAAACTAAATAGGAAATGCGATTTTGAACTGTTAAAGATTATTTCGACTACGACGACGGATTTTCCAGCTGCTAGATGAAGACGAAGAATGTATTGACCAAAAAAAAGTCTGGCTTGTGAGAAGACGGTGAACTCGCTTGTTTCCCCCCCCCCTCAGCAGGAACTTGTTGATTCGAGTGTCTATTCCCCCCCCCATATATTTTCCCCTTCTATAAGTACTTGATAGATAGTAGAATTACCTGAGAGTGATATATTAGAATTAATGTGGTTTTAACTTCAGTTGCTAACACCACTTTCTTATAATTCGTTAGACCTCAGGAGGCCACCGAACGCAGGTGAATTTGCTGATATAAAACAAATTCCAACAAAGAAATATAACAAATGCAGACTTTATTGTCTGAACAACATCCAACGTACACAATACAAGACAATACAAGATGAAAGTCCATAGGGAAAAGAGTCCTTGGCAAGTGAATTGTAAACTGAATGGATGAAAGTCCAAAATAAAAAAAAAAATGTTAATTATTTGATACTAGGGCCACGTGGTGGCAATATCCATTGGCCCTATCTTGGGCTAGACGGGCGGTCGGATCAATCGGCTGGTCACGTCAAGCCCTAGCACCTATACGATTTTCCCAACCCTATTGCCCTTGTGGCAACCCCCAACCCATTTTTATCATATGGGTGCTAGAAGGCAGTAACTGAGGGTCTACATGTCCTGGGAATGACGTTAAACTCTATCTGATGGTGAGGTTCCAGTTTTGGAGGGTTGGGGAATGTGGAGCACCCTTTCATCACCATTGCTCCCTGGTTCACTCTGACCCGGAGTGGTAGTACCTGTTAGGGTCCCCTCTATGGGTTAAATAGAAAAATGTATTTATAAAAAAATTGTATTATCCATTAAGAATTGATTTATTTCAAAACTTTATCGGCATTAAATGACCCACTGAGGTTGATATGCCGTAAAACAAAACAAACCAAACCAAACCAAAGCAATCTCCATGCAGACATAGGGGGTATAAAAAGGCACGTGTGTTTACACGGATAATTCAGGGCTGGTGAGCCAAAAAGCTCTATGAACATAGTATAAAAAGGGGCCACGTATAAGCCTAAACGGAGACACAAAGGTCTAATACATCTCTGGAGAATCCCATATATAGAAGAGAAATAGTTTTTTTCGGGGGACCGTCTTTAAATAGCTAGGTTGCAACGCCCTCTAACGGCAATGGAAGATAACTCTTTGCCAATCTTGCTTTCTTTCTTTCTTTCTGTCTGTCTTTCTTTCTTTCTTTCTGTCTTTCTTTCTTTCTGTCTGTCTGTCTGTCTTTCTTTCTTTCTTTCTTGCTTTCTTATTATAATTTTTCTGTGTAGCCTGCTCTTCTTTCATTTCTTTTTTAATAATAAAAACGGAATTATCCATTGTTTAGCTGAGACGACACTTTTAAGAAACAAGAATTCTGCGGATAAGCAACACCAGATAATCAGGATTTTACATTTTTGAATTTCATCTTGGACGATTTGGACGGTCTCATTTTTAACCAGATGGTGCTGCAAGATGATAACGGACGGAAGATTAAGGAACAAGAGTATTAATATATAGACTCTTATCAGAAGCTTCCATTTTAAGTCGACTAAAATCATGTTCAGAGATTTCCGACGAAAACTCGGACAGAACTTTCGTCAGAAATTGTGTTGATTTTATCTTTTGAAAGGGTCATAAAAATTCAAGGTAATATCAATCCTTTGAAAGTCTCTCCCAACTGAACGAAATGCAATTCCTTTCCTATTGAAGTCAGTAAGTCTACGGTTGGTTTGAATAACAGCAGCTAACTAAGTACAACTTAAGACAGTTGGTATATATAGAAATCAAGAATGACCCATTCATGAATTTGGGTGATTTGGGTCATTCCATTCGTTGAGTTCTGATTGGCTGCTTGACTGCTTGAATTGAATGACATTGTGGAATCTTATATATATCCTGTCATTCTGCAGTAGACTTTGTGACATTCGGGTTTGTATTTAAGTTACAATCGTTTGTTGCCTTGTCTTCCCAGTTCGACAGTAATTGGAACTTTAATTATTCTTCAACCGAACACGCCACTCTCACTTCAAATAGCAGTCGTCAGATTTCACTTGCCGTCCAAATACTTTCTTCCTAACTCGCCCTGTTAGTGACAGTCCGTCTTTATTTCTGCTCGTTCGGCTGCGCTTATGCAAATTCGGATATACTTTATTTGGGTCTCTACAAACAACACCTCAGCTACGAGGAGGTAGCGAGTTCGAGTATCCGTAGCCGCTCGCCACAGGCCAAACATATCCTGACGCGCTTTGTTCGTGGGGGCTGGGAATCCGCTTGTTCATAGCGCTGCCTTTCAGTCTCGTCACATAAAGACACACGTATAAGCCTAAACGGAGACAGAAATGCCTAATACATCTCTGGAGAGGCCCATATATAGAAGAGAAAGAGTTTCTTTCGCGGGACCGTGTTTAAATAGCTAGGTTGCAACGCCCCCTAACGGCAATGGAAGATAACTCTTTACCAATCTCGACCGCAAACAAACAAGGAAAAATAATCGCTATAGTAATTGACGGGGTCAGAGTTTTTCTACACGAACCCCTTTTTGTGCAGAAGTTAGTTATATCATCCTAGCTTCTTTGTTCATGTAAATGCAAGATAATTATCTCCCTTGTTTTGTTTGGCCATCCTATTGCGTGGGTACAGGCACCGTTTGACACCGGTAAAAGTCACGTGTTTGCGTGGCGCTGCTTTTCGAATTCTTTTTAGCAGCAGGATTTGAAGACGACAAGAAGGTAATTACGTGCTTGGAACTTTTCCTCCTCTTTTTCGATTTTAGTAGTTGTATTAGAGAAACTATTTGTATTCTATTGTAGTTTCACGTTGAAGACTCTCGTTGAAGACGTTGAAGACGTTTCACGTTGAAGACCAGTTGCGAAACAGGAGGATAGGTGACAACTCCCGTATTTACCCAAATAAAAGCGTCTTCAGCAGTCGACTCTGTCTTAATTCATTTCTTTGCTGGGTGTTGCCGTTACAGTTCATGTTAATAAAAAAGTACACTGTGTGTCTCGAAAACCGTTCGTCATGTTTTTGCTTCATTGATTTTCGATTATCCTGCTTGAGATAGATGAAGATGAATACCTCCTCCATTTACCTGATATAAAAGGTATGTCGTATTTTGATGTAGAATTAGGTTCATACATTCCGAACATATCATCATACCCGTTTTGATATATTTGTATCATACCTAGATATGGCAAAAATAATTTCTTTTTTAATGTTTGTGATGAGGCTTGATAATTTGTATTTTTAGAATATCTCGGACTGTTGTCCTATCTTGTTGTTATATACACAACGTTTTGGCCGATGCGTTCTCCGGTCTTCTTCAGATGTTTTTCTTTTTCTTTTTTTTTACGAACTCGGGAACCTTCTCTTCAAATTCAACAGGAAATACATGAAGAAATCCGAATTACACATCGGTCGAAACCCTGTGTATATCTTATTATAATGGAGATTGTGTGTTTTTCTGTCTGTAACCGAAACTATATTCCTACTCAAGTCACAATTCTCTTAGTTATTGACATCACATTCTCCATGATTTTATTTTTATGTAAACCTCAATTATTAATAAAATTGTCTTACATTATTAATACTGTTAACAATGTCTACATACTAACAATATGCAATTATATTTATATATACAACAAAATAGCGCTTTACAATGTGAACGGGAAGGCTAATTTGCATATTAATATTAAAAAATCGAATTTAATAAATATGTGCTTAGTATTATTGATTTCTAACTGTTTGGTTTTATTTTAATGAATATAAGCAAAAATCTCTTCAATGAATCTTAAATGAAATCCATTAACAAGATAAAATAAGTGTCATTTTATTCTTTACTTCCTCTTATAACTAAATACTTAAATTAGAAAAGATAACAATGAAAGACGAGAGTGATGGAAGAGTAAGTTTCAGTTGTTCCATTTTTTATTATACTCCCTCTGTTTCAAATCTTTTATTAAACTCCCTCTGTTTCAAATCTTTTTATCTGTATTCTTATATAGTTTCATTAGCCTTTCTAATTTAATACAATATTTTATTACATTAAAACTTAAATACTTGCACCCAGAGGGTGCATATATTTGCTAGTAACAATAAAGATGAGGACAGAACAGTCCGAAAAATCCAAATAATACTAATTCCTTCTTTACTCCGGGAAGATATCGTATCAATTCAATGCTTTTTTAATCTAAATAATTCTTATAGAATCTGAAATAGAATTAGATATATTATTCATCCAGACACGACATTACCTCTAATTAATATTTTTATCAACTATCAGATTTTGACATAATTAAATCTTCTTCAGAAGTTTCCATAGAAAAATTGGAAAGAACATTCGTTAGATCTTTTTTTTAACTCTATTATCATATAAACTAGCAGAACCTGTGGATATTCCACAGTATGATGATTCAATTATAACAACGTTTGATGTGTTTACTTAAGAACTATTGCTAAATAGTTCAATATGTAAAAAGTGTGATAATCTTAATTTAACTCTCTCTTACATCTTTTTTTTCTTTCTTTCCTTTTAAACTTTTCATTATGTTCGATTGAAAAATATTAGCGTTATTGCTTCCGTGTACTCACAGCCGCTCACCATATTTCCCCTACATTCTTTCTTTCTTTCTTTCTTTCTTTCTGTCGTTCTTTTTTTCTTTCTTTCTTTCCTTTTCCAATTAAAAGCCGAACGGCAATCCATGTAAGAAGTAAAAATCCAAAGAGGTATCTTCCAAGAAGACTCGTTATCACCACTATTTATTATAGCAATTATGCCACTTAATCATATGCTTAAAAAAATACACAGCGGGATACAAATTCACTAACTCACAAGAAAAGATAAACCACCTCATGTACATGGATGACATAAAAAAATTTGCAAAAAATGAAAAAGAATTAGAAACCCTGGTACAAACTATTAGAATATATAACCAAGATATAGAGATGGAATTTGGAATTGAAAAATGTGCTATGCTAGTAATGAAACGGTGTGAAAGAAAATTAATGGACGGAATACAACTGCCAAATCAGGATACTATACAATTACTAGATGAAAATGAAAGTTACAAATAGTTAGAGAATTTCAGAAGCAGACAATATCAAGCAAGCAGAAATGAAAGGAAAAGTTTTTTAAAAATTCCTCAGGAGAACAAGAAAACTCCTAGAAACTAAGCTAAACAGCAGAAATCTGATCAAAAGAATTAATACCTGGGCTCTCCCCATTATAAGATACTCTGGACCATTCTTAAAATGGACAAAAGAAGAACACAGACAGATTGGCCAAAGAACGAGAAAATTAATGACCATGCACAAGGCTCTACACCCTAGAGACGATAGAGATAAATTATATGTATCAAGAAGAGAAGGGGGAAGATGTCTTACAACATAGAGGACTGTGTAGAGGCCACAATCCAACAACTCGAAGTTTATAGACCAAGGAGGTTATTTTAGTGTATGTGGTGGCGCTCTACACCTACCAGCAGCTCCTCACTTTACCGCACATATCCCTGTGCTACTCATACGCTAAGATGGCGATGACTATCATCGAAGCAGGAACTTTTTGGTTCCTAGGCGGTCGCTCTACCGATTGGCTAAACCGGCTCTAAATGAATAAAATTTTTCGCGCCACAATTCTACGCACCACAATTCTACGCGCCATAATTTTTCGCGCCATAATTTTTCGCGCCATAATTCTATAAAAATCTCTTTATATATCTCTGTAATTTCCACGTTGACACATCAAGAAAGCTTCGAGCTGTTTATGGACCAAGGAGATTATTTTAGTGTTTGTGGTGGCGCGCTACACCTACCATCAGCTCCTCACTTTACCGCACATATCCCTCTGCTACTTATACGCTGAGATGGCGATGGCCGTCATCGTAGCAGGAACCTCGTGGTTCTTAGGCGGTCGCTCTACCGACTGAGCTAAACCGGCTCTAAATGAATAAAATTCTACGTGCTACAATTCTACGCGCCACAATTCTACGCGCCATAATTCTATAAAAATCTCTTTATATATCTCTGTAATTTCCATGATGACACATGAAGAAAGCTTTGGGCTGTTTATTTACAATGGATGTCAATCAGTTCAGCCGGTAGAAATCTTCAATTTCTTTTCTGACGAGGATGACCAACTGGAGGCTGACAAGCCAATTCATTTCCGGTTTCTTGTAGAGAGTGGGTGGTTTTATTTGTTAGTTTTTTTTTCTTCTTTTATTTGTAAGTCGTATTATCCAAGACAATGGTGATCGGTGGATAATAGAAACAAACAGGGAAATGCCCAAAGCAAAACCCTAGAGAATGAAGGACAAAAATGACTGCTACGCCCTCTGGTGAGAGATGTAAAAGGAAGTGAAGATGTAACAGTAGGTTGAGAACTTTACTCCGATCCCAACGCTTTAAATCCACAAGTTGAGCGAATAAGCGAAATGATCTATTGTCATACAAGTGCTTTTTCCTTCTTCCATTTTGTTTATTCTAAATCCGTCAAGTTGGGAAGATTACCTTTCAAAATGCAATGCAAAATATCAAATATTATTATAATGGAGATTAGCTTCCGGTTTTTGTCTGTAACAAAAATTACGTCACTGCTTACGTCACATTACCCCAAATCGTCATAATATAGAATAAATACACTCAAAATTTGAACATGTAATATTAGACAGTCCTCATTGTTTTTTAAAACAAGTTTTAATAAATACATGACTGGTATTATATATCTATATATAGTTTGTTTTATTTTAATAAATATTTAAAGTTTACATTTCAAATTGTTTTATTTTTTAATCATTTAATGAATTTGATAATTTTACTTACTTGGGGTACAAACTCGCTGACATTGAATGTTTTACTCCCACCCCTCAGGCAATATGTTTCAAAGATCTATTTTTACATCGCCCGGAGGGTGTTTTTAATTCAATACTAGTTATTATAATGGAGATTTAGTTTCTGACTGTCTGTCTGTGACCAAAACTACATAACTGCTTACGTTACAACACCCTCAAGAATTGTGTAAGTTTATCAATAAGTATTTAATTTATAGTCAAAATCATTAATATATATATTTACCAACTCCTCCGCACGAGCAGGATACAACACAAGGTCAATTTCTTAAGCGGAGTTC
>CM042157.1:86990524-86993024 GCA_023376005.1 Doryteuthis pealeii | reverse complement strand
TGCAAATTGAAGAAGTATGAAGTGTCGAGTTTGGAAGACAACGAAAAAGAGACACAAGTAAAGTTTAATTAAGATAATTAAACGTCAAATGTGAAGAAAGAATTTCAAATTCTCGATGTTTGTCTAAGAATCCCCAAATCTGAAAGAGGTCGGATTTTTTTTTTCTTGATTTGATAAAGCCAGAAATTTTTAATTCATAAACACACCGTTTGGTGAAATACTAGGCCGCAGTCATCAGTGATGAACCCAAGGTCAACAGCTGTTTCGGTTCATTACTCACCATACACCCTCGCTCAGGAGACCCCAACCGGACTGATCAATTCCCGGTTTGCAGCCTAGTGGCACTTATCTAAGCATCGCTCCGGCAGATCCAGAGCCATCCCGATGCTCTCTCAGCAACTCCTGTTATTTCTGTTATGGCTCTTCTACTTTGCTGACCCCTAATGCGGGAAAAATATATTTAATGAATTAAAGCATGTATATTTGTATCAAAGACCTTCTCGTAATTTTAAATAGTCCAACATATCCCTTTCTTTTAAAAGCTTACATTCATCAGCTCTGTACGGACACTGTATGTAGTTTGGAGAATTTACCAATAGAATATTCTCATTTTTTTGGTAATATATATAAAATGTAAGATAGTCAAAATTACTAGTAACTAAGGGATGATTCTATTTGGGACCATCGAAATCTCACTGTACAACCATAATGCTCTTGTAAGTGCAAACATATATATTCATAGAAGGACTTTTATAAATCCTTAAGAGAGATCAATGTATGATAACGAAACAAATTAGTTATATACATAGCAATATCTAACTTTCAAAGTAAGAAACACTTAACCAACTGTCATCCAGTTATAAATTCATTTCGACCAGAAATTCAAAATGAGCCAAGCCGCTTCAGACAGATTTTACAAATAGATATACAAAGATATTTGTAAAATCTGTTTGAAAATTCTAGACTTATTTTGAAATGGTCGAAATAAAATTAAAACAGGATGAAGGTTTGTTAAGTTTTTCTTTCTTTGAAAGTTATATATATATATATATATAATATTATATATATATATATATATATATATATATATATAATTGGGACATATCGCTGGTACATCAACCAGTATACATATGCTAGAATTATAAGAAAACCTTATCTGAAAGAAAGAATTAAAAAGAAAAGAAAACCCAAATGTGTGTGGGCGAGCAAAGGAAGTAAGGTTCAACCGGTCTTGTATTTTTTTACAAAGGAATGTTAACATTCCTAATATTACGTATGTGCTTAGAAGACAACTGTACTCTTCCTCCCACACAAACACACCTTAGGTAATGGGAAAGTATGCTTGTCGATTTCAATTATGACCCCGCGACCCTAAGAGTACACCTTACCCTAGGCTTGTTGCTATGACGACGATTGAGACGGCTTTTCGCGCGAAGAAATCGCGCAAGACAAGACACAGTTGAAAGAATCATCCGACGGTCAGCACCTGAAAATTCGATACTTGGATCGAAAGACGGGCGGACGGAAGAATTAAAGACATTTTACAACGAATTAAAGCTAATTCATTTTAGATGGAAAGAACGAATCATTGTTGATAAAAAAAGAGTAAAAGGGAAATGAACAATTAATAAAAAAAAGGACTTCCTTTCGAGTTACAACGTCACAGTGAGTTAACAAAAGAAAAACATATCATATTTTGTATTCTGTGAATTCCTGTTGTCTTTCATATATTTTATGTAATGTTGATATGGTTGATATATGTATATGTTCAATTGCTCGCCCACTCATTTAACAATAAGGATCTTAATTCATTTCACTCCCCTGATCCCGTGTAGATTTGTATATACGCTTTTAGCCCTTTTTTTATACAAACAAATTGTAATTAAATGTTAATAAATGTTCGTGTGTTTATCCGAAATCCTGGTCGTTCTTTGTCATTCAGCGTTATTGCCATTCATCGGTCTCCTACCCTTTCACGGGTGCAAAGAGAAAAGTCTTGAATCCCATCCCTTTTGTATTATTTTTTTTTTTTTTACATCTGGGACCTTTTGCATTTTTGTTTTGTTATTTCATGTTGCGGAGGTAGACTGGTCGTCCTTAACAAGTGTGCGTGCGTAACATATATATATATATATATATATATATATATATATATATATATATATAATATATATATTATAATGTATTAATTTGAAAACAATTACAATGCAGTAAAAAATAAAAACAAAAAGATGTTTTTTTTGTCCTATCGATTTCAAAGTAAAACTTATCTTCAGAGAGACGATTTTCGGAAATGGACGCGTTTTTTGGGGTTTTTTTTTTGGGGGGTCGTTATTTTTTATGTTATAAGTACGCGTCTCGTGGTGTTCTTTTTTTAAACGTCACGCTCACTTTGCGTGATGGACATTTAGCCGTTCATTCAATTTCAATTTTATTATTTTCATCTATTTATATATTTATGTAATATTCATTTGATATATGTATAATGAAATGTACATAC
>CM042157.1:86955524-86983024 GCA_023376005.1 Doryteuthis pealeii | reverse complement strand
CCACCCTCCTCACCAGACAAAATCTGCGAGGTTACCGGTTTTGTCTCCGATGATCTTGTTGAGAATTTTGGACATATAGTTATTTACTAAGCTTAGCTTAGATATGGCACAAGGCCAGAAGTATGGGGCTCCCAATGAGAATCGAACTCACTAACAATGGTTTGCGAAGGGAGCTTGCTAACCATTACACCACGTGAAGTGCCCACTCTTATTTATAGACTCGGCGATAATCATGTGACCAACTTCTTGTCCAATCATTGGCAGGTCTCTGCTGCTGATATTGTTATTTATACTGGCTGTTCTGGTCATACCTAATCATAACTACTTGGATCTTCGTGGACGACGGAACATAGGATTCCATAACTCAGGACTTATTCACTTACCAAAGGATTCTATAACTCAGGACTTACTTACTTATTTACTTTAAGTTCTTTACAACTGGCCAAGGATGGCGGCCAGATACTTAACAGATCTGACTATGAAACAGGTTGGACTGGGTTACATCTTACCAGCAGCAAATTGAGCGACCTGACACTAACCTGTAAAAGGTCAGAGGAAGATCTTTGCTCAACGGCCACCTAACGCATTATTTCTAAAATCTAACTCTTCCTCATCACGACAGGGCCGTGTAAATTTGGCACACAGTGGTATTAAGATTACAACCTGGCCAAAGGAACTCTAGCAAAAATGCACAGGGCACCCTTATCATCGTCAGGAATCAACGGTTTTTGGCGTACTTGTAAATCCGCCGAAGATTTGTGGCAAAAAAGGGCATCTCTTTCACCTAAATGGTATATATATGGTATTTTCTCCCCAGGTGATGTTTGGTAATATATTTTTACAATCAAACTATTTACTGTTTTTTTTCTCACCGAGAGGATTTACCAACAAGTTTAGTATCTATATATATATATATATGTGTGTATTTAGGCAGCATTTTTTCTTGTAGGCATATATTGTTAAATAATGCTGCCATTTTCTGTCTGCAAGTTTTGTCCTTTTTTTTTTCGTGTTGCCGGATTATTTTTATAATATCTGGCGAAAATTGGCTGATGTATTTTTTTTATATGGCAAATACATCAGCCAATATTTGCCAGATATTACAAAAATAATCTGGCAATACGAAAAAAACCAAGGACAAAACTTGCAGACAGAAAATGGCTACATTATTTAACAATATATATATATATATATATATATATATATATATATATATATATATATATATATATATATATATATTAATCCTAATGAGTCAGGCCTACCAACTAACGATTTCGCTTACTAACTCATCGAGACAAGAATCTGATTAAAAAGACACTGTCTTTTTCTTTGTTTTGGTCTTTTCTTTCTTTCCTTTTCCCCAGGCAATTTTTAGTAGTATATATTTACTAACAAATTATTTGCCGGGATTTTCCCTCACCGTAAGGACTTACTAATAGGATTAGTATATATATATATATATATATTCGTCTAGTTGCCAACATCTCAAAATCCGCTACAATAAAGTGTGACCGACAAAAAAGATATACATATCATGGTGACCGACAAAAACACGGCGGGAATTCCCACATTGGAAAATAATGTAACAACTTTCGTTCTCTTTTTTGCAAAATCAAGGTTTTTTGTTTTTGAACTCATTTGACGTTTATCTCCGATCACAAACACCACGGAGTAAACGGGCTCTGAAAATCATTTTTGTAAAATCGAAATATTGACCAATATCAGCTATGATTATGTTATAAATTGTTTTCTCTTTAACAGCATTGTGTGGTGTTTTCAATCCATCTTTTTCATACTCATATATATATATATATATATATATATATATATATATTATATATATATATGTGTGTGTGTGTGTGTGTGTGTGTGTGTGTGTGTGTGTTGCAAATATAAATAAATAAAGGAAAGAAAAAGTTTGGAGACCGCTTGTGAATTTCTCATTTTCTTGTTATTCCTACCATGAATTCACCACAGGTTTATTCGTTGGTTGGAGCCGGTTCAACTGATCCAGGATGAATGCCATCACAGATACAGAATTAAAAAAGAAAATAACGCTGTTTTCATTTCACATCTCGTCTATTCTTTTTTGCTGGTTGGTAGTTGTGTTGCGTTGTCTTTGGTTGTTGGGGACATCTTCCTCGTATCGGGACTCAATCAGGTGTTGTACCTCTCCGCTTCCATCTTAATAGTTCTTATAATCTTGGAACACTAAGACTTCATTCTTATAGAAGGGGGGAATATATGGGGCGAAATAGACCTTCGAATGAATAAGCTCCCGCTGACGGGGAACCAAAAACAAGCGAGTTCTCAGTCTTCTCACAAACCTGTTGATCAACACATTCTTCGTCTAGCAGTGGGAAAATCCGTCGTCGTAGTCGAAATAATCTTTAGCGGTTCAAAATCACATTTCCTATTTAGTTTTGTTTCTGTTCGACTAAAATACATTTCTTTACTGAAAAGCGCTTCGTCGTCGACTGCTTCTGCTGCTGCTGACTGACTGCCCAGCACTCGACTCACTTGTTATTTTATGGGCATATTAGCCAAACATCCGGGCACATCAGTCGAACCTCGCGCCCTTCCAGTTCCTACATCGCATCTGTTTTCGCATGCGGGAGGACGCGGGTTCGATCCCGGCAAGCAAGACAATGTCTTGCTCCCTTTCCTTTCTCGTTCTCCGTCACAATTCTTTCCTGTACATCTATCTTTATTTCGCGAGACATATTTAACTCATGAGCGAATGGAAGAATCGTGACACAGGCGGATTTTTCACGCAGCCTCCAGCAATGTTATGGTCCAGATAAACGACTTGAATTCCAGTTAGACTCCTGTTATTTTGGTTTTCTTTGTTTTCTTTTGGGATTGTGCTAAAGGCGTCAAATATTACAGGCATGGTGTTCTACTGAAAAATTGATCCTGGAAACTTCTTTAGAAAGGTATTGTTTATTAAAATATTTAAAGTTACATTTTCTAATGTCATTGTTAAATTGTGAAGGTGATAAAAAGTAACCCACCCTCAGGTTTTTATCAATACGTAAATGCAAATATTGTTTTTCTATTTTATTCAAAACAGTAAAAAAAATCTATAGTTGATCCTTTCTCTTAACTTCAGTTTTAATCTTCTTCTCTGGGTTTCAATCTACCACCTCCTCCGCACGAGCAAGATTCGACACGAAGTCAATTTCTTAAACAGAGTTTAGCAGGTTTGAACTGACAGTTTTCCTTCTTCTAGGCTGGTCACCTAGCCAAGGTTAAAAAGCCCAGTCTGCCCTACAATTTACTCATAGCTGGAGGGAGATTGGTTGGATGAATACCTTTCCCAAGGCTAATTGCGCTAAGTGAAAAACAAACTCGCTGTGTCCATTTCCTGCGACTCTAACCATTACACCACGTTCCTATATATATATATATATATATATAATATATATATATATATATATATAAGAGAGGAAAAAAAGGAGAGGAAAAGGAAATAAGAAGAGAAATTATAACCACACAAACAAAAAAACATAAGCACGTCATTTCTGAAAATAAACTCTGAGGATGAAGCTCTTGCTTTGAAATCGATTAGACATATAAAACATCTTTTTGTCTTTATTTTTTACGCATTGTATTGCCTTCGAATTTTATTATTTATAATATATATATATATATATATATATATATATATATATATATATATATATATATTTGGGAATAAAAGGCCTTAAATACCATGGGTATCGTGGTTATGGACCATTTTCACTCGCGAGTATGCCCACGAGCTTCTTCAGACCACTGATATCTTTTATTATTATTATTTATTATTATCATTATTTATTATTATTAGGACCCGCCTAGAATCACCTTGTACCAAGAAACTTGGTACCGCACCAAAGTATATATATATATATATATATATATATATATATGTGTGTGTGTGTGTGTGTGTGTCTGTGTGTGTATATGTGTGTGTGTGAGTGTATGTGCTTGTTTGCGTGTGTGTGGGGTAATTTATGTTAGTTTTGAATACACTTATCTTTATAATTTTTACATGTTTATTTATATTTCATCTTTCCAAATCTGCCTTTCTCTGATTCTTGTTACCCACGTCTACACACATACTCACATACACGAATGATTACGCACACGCACACACACACGCACACGCATATCTCTCTGTATATGTGCGTTTGTGTATGTGTGTGTGTGTGTGTGTGTGTAATTTCCTTTTGCTGCCTACCTTATGATAGACCTTTGCGAAACTTCAGATTTAGTGGTAAAATCTTTGTAAGTTTTTAATATTTGATATTTCTTCTACACACACACACACACACACACACACACACACACACATATATATATATATATATATATATATATATATATAATATATATATATATATATATATGTATGTATAAAGGCACATGTTGGGCCACGCAAGTGCATTAGCGATCTTTAAGTGCCCAGCTCTGTACGCACCCGTGCATCTAAACAAGTGCTTTCAATAAAAATACCTCTTGTGTCACTCACCTTCGACCCCTACATTAAGCAGAAGCGCGCATTTGATCAGAATGCCATCAGCCCCCTTCTTCTTACAAAAGCAATGCACTCACATTTACCAATTCCATGTCAATTCTAATTCTTCGATTTCCTCTTTGATGCTTTTGTGCTCTTTACCACTTTTCGAAATAATTGTTAACATCTTAGACAAAATTTCTTGCTTCTGTGAATTATTCAGATTACCATATTCCCGTTTATTGTTTCCGTCATTATATTTCGACCAGAAGACTCTCCGGTCACATTCAGGTGTATATATATTTACCAACCCCTCCGCACGAGCAGGATGTGACACAAGGTCAATTTCTTAAGCGGAGTTTTAACAGGTTTGAATTCAGAGTTTTCCTTCTCCTAGACCGGTTGCCTAACCAAGGTTAAAGAGCCCAGTCTGCCCTACTATTTACCCATAGCTGGAGGGAGAGTAGGATTCATACCTTTCCTCAAATTCACGGCCCTACTTCGCTGCTCTAAATCGTGTACGTTAGTAGTCGTTGCGGGTATGGATGGTCACGTGATGAAGTATATAGTCGGACTTAAGAAACCACAACACATGCTGTATAGTAGGTGTTTTGACTTTATTTCTTTTTCTCGGCTGATGGGTGGCGAGCTTGAAAATCAGAATGCCCAAGGGTTGACAATGACTACTACTACTGCTGGGATGGTCTGGCCAAGTTGAGGTAAAGGGGTGGACGATCCTCACTGCCCGCTGGCAGCAATCGGCCGTGTCGACGGTTGCTCCTTGTGCTCTGTTCGCTGTCTCCTGTCTGACTGTCTCACGACTTACTCTCTGGCTTTTGTATTGACGACACACCTACGCATCTTTATCTTTTGATCTGATAACGGACCTTTGTTATATCTTTTTTTGTCTTCTCCCTGCTTCTTTGACCGGAAAGCCTCGCTTCGGTTTTTTTAAGGAAAAAAGGTATTTTGTCATTTTTTCGTTTTTTCTTTGTTTAATTTAACCAGAATTCCTATTTTCGTTTGTACAATATACAACAATAACCAAACTAGGCACTGCTTGTGATATAAGAACAAAATCATTAGCTATGTTCTTGGAAAGTCCACTAGTCATTATCCAGTGTTGACCGACCATAAAAAACACATTCATAAGCTCTGGGCGAACACTGGATGCCGTCTAGTGGACGTTCCAAACACAGTTACTAATAAGGACGGATGTTGAATGAGGAAGACCCAAAGACTAGAAATGTAGTGTTGGGGTTTAAACCAGCATCTAGTCGGCTTGTAGATGCAGCTTTTTAGATCGTCGTCTGTGGCCAAAACCAGGCCAATTGAACAGTAGGGAAAATTCCAAGATGTAATTCCATATATATAATCTTGGGAGTCAGATATAGAATACATCCTCGAAATATATCTTCAAACCGATCCATATATGGCAGTATGTGGAGTTGTGTGGTGTAATGGATAGAATTGTAGGAAATGGATTCGGCGATTCGAGTTCAAATATTGAAGGAGGCCGTTTGCATTTCAAATAGCGCTAATACCCTTGGGAAAGCTATGTATCTAACTATTCTCCCTCCAGTTATGGATAAATCGTAGGGCAGACTGTGCCTTTTTTTTACCTTGGTTAGGCCACCTGTCTAGCAAAAGAAACCTCTGAATTCAAGACACCGCTTAAGAAATTGACCTTGTGTCACATCCTGGTTTTGCGAAGGGGTTGGTAAATATTTCTATGCGACTGAAATTCAAACTTTATAAGAATTTTTCAAAAAGAAAACGAAAAAAAAAATTAAATTCTTTTTTGTTTTTTAGGCTTTTGCCCTGTTGTCATCTGAGAATCAATAGCCAGTTTACTTTACTTCTATCAATGAAATTTGATACTGCAATCACCAAGATTTGATCTTGATCCTGTTACGTAAAAGGATAAACGTTACTTCTACCAATGGTATTTGATCCTTATTACTGTGACGTTGAATGTTATCAATGAGATTTTATACTGCTATCAATGACGTTTGATTTCAGTTAAGATATAAGCCTTATGTTGTCTTTGTGAACTAATGGCGAACCAGCTTGTGAACTAATAGAGAACCAACTTCAATAAAACCAGAGTCAACAATAGAAAAACAAAAGACAGATCAGACTAAAGACGGTCCCAGCTACGCAAGAATAGAAATAAGGTACCAGCCAGCCGGTCGGCCAAGCTACTCCAGTTAAGTAAGTTAGAGATAAAGACGTTAAAACTATACGAATGCCGCCCATCTCGTCTCTCATTTCCTAAGAACTTTCTCTACATATTTTGAATGAAGTCTTTCTTTACTTCAACCCATGAGCGGGAATCTAGGCTTTTTGATATCTCCCCATTTTCTGTATCCATCGTACATTTTATAGTGAGTGAACCAAGTGCTCGTTCGAATAATTGCTAGTAGTATTAGTACTACTACTACTACTTATTACAATGTAAGGGCACGGTGTTGGCTCATCTGATTAAAATGCTCTTTTTTTCTTTTCTGTGGAGAGTAATGAGGGGTGGTTTTTCTGGTTTAACATATGGAAACGAAAGAATGATCACCTTGACTTACTAAATAAATAAAAATGGTAGATTGTGAATTCAGGGGGGTAATTTTCTTTTTTCACTCTAAAATAGAAATATCGTTAAATGCTCGCCAAAATTACCAGCGAATAGTAATTTTCAGTTTATTTCAGTATAAGACTTGATAAATTTATACTCTCAATTCTCTTAAAATAACAAGACTCAGGTAAAAAAAAAAAAAAATGTATAACTGAATCATTACGCAACAAGTTTTAATCTATACAACATCACTAAATACAGTCGTTTAATTTTTTAAAATTCATAAATGAATTAACGTGTTAAATTTTTTTCCTTTCTATTTCTCTGAATTTTTTAGATGAGGTTTGATAATTAGTATTATTTGGATTATTCGGACTATTGTCCTCATCTTTATTGTTATATGTACATAGTTATAGTACAGATAACAATAAAGATGAGGATAATAGTCCCAATAATCCAAATAATACTAATTATCAAGCCTCATCTCAAAAATTCAGAGAAATAGCGTAGATAACAATAAAGATGAGGATAATAGTCCGAATAATCCAAATAATACTAGTGTTTTCCTTAGTGCTTCATTTTTATTAAAAGTATTAATCCCAGTTGAGAAAGGAAAGATATATACAATGGACTTCATTTCATATATTACTAACATCTGTCCGGTAGACTATGATAAAAAATTACGTCCCTGAATTCACAGTCTACCGTAAAATACACAGCAAAATAATTTTTCTTTCTTTCTTTTTTTATGTGCCTTCATTTTCTTTCGCATTTATTCCTTTTCTTTCTTTCTTTCTTTCTTTCTTTCTTTCTTTCTCGAGACACTTATTTTTTGTCTTTCTTTCTTTCGTATTTCTTTTTTTTTCTTCTTTCGGTTTCGGTTTCGTAGCATCGATCCATTAGTGACCTTAAATCACCCCAAGTTGCACCTGGGACCGACTTGATAAAATGCCCAACTAAATCCACAGCATTCTCCGCGGTTAATCGATATAGCACGTGGTTTTTTTTCCTCTGGTATTTTTGTAGCCATAAAATACCTTTCTACACCTGCACCTCTATTCTACATACATTTTCTCTTGCCCATCACAACGTGTAAGATTTAAAGCCGACAACAGATCGTTTCGGAGACCCACACCTAACATTCTGATTTCGTTATTTAAGTGTGAATGTATGTTTGTCAACATTTCGCGGTCCATGACGAAAAGAAAAGGAGAAAAATCAACAAGAAATTTATAGAGGGCACTTACAATGGGACGATTCTTTTTATCCAGTTGTCGTGTTTGAGTTTTGATCGATGAATTATTGGGACAGTTCAAAATGTCATTAATCACGTGTTGGTTCAATTTGACCTGGTGTCAACCAAATTCAATCTACCTCAAGTGCTTGACGACAATCAAAATATCACTAACTATATATATATATATATATATATGTGTGTGTGTGTGTGTGTGTGTGTGTGTGTGTGTGTGTGTGTATTTGGGCAGCATTTTTTCATTTATGCATGTTGAATTAAACAAAAGACACATCTCCTGTTTAACAATTTTATTTTTGATCTTGTCAAGTTTTCTGGCCAACTTTTTGATATTTGGGTGGAAATTCGTGGATTAGTCCACCAAAGTTCATGTCCCGAAAACTTTCGGCACTTCGAAGTTGCATCATCAGGGGTGATATTTTCCAGTTTTTCAAATTATATTAATGGATGTGAAGGCTAGAAAGAGGAGAATTATATATATATATATATATATATATATATATATATTGGCCATCGCCAACTCAGCGTATGAGTAGCACAGGCATCTGTGGGGTAAAGTGAGGTAAAGTGAGGAGCTGATCATAGGTGTGGTTCTCCGCCTCAGACGCCAAAACTATCTCCTTGGTCTAGAGCTAGTTAAAAGGGGATAGAGTCCCTCTCAATCTTGCAGATACCGACTGAAGGCTACCCCGATGATTTTATCTTTTTACTTATAAAATAAATAAAATATTTATATATATATATATATATATATATATATATATATATATATATATATATATGAGAGTTTTATAATTTGCTTGAAGCATTGTGTATATATTGGTTTGGAGGTTGATTTTGAAGGCTATCCTAATGCAGGTGTAAAGAAAAAATAAGGTAACACTGGTAGTGTTTGTTAACCTGTGATTTATTCTTGATATTTCGAGATAAAATCTCTTTTTCAGAAGAACACTGGAACTGAAGTCGTTGTCGTCTAGTTATGGCATTTTTTACCATCTGCAGCATTTTCAAAAAAAAATTTCATTTAACTAAAAATGCCCTAACAAGACGACAACTACTTCAGTTCCAGTGTTCTTCTGAAAAAGAGATTTTATCTCGAAATATCAAGAATAAATACAGGTTAAAAAAACAACACCATTGTTACCTTATTATATTTTCTTTACACCTGCATTGTGATAGCCTTCAAAATCAACCTCCAAACCAATATATTGATTGATTTTTCTCGATTTGTTTAGCTTTACATTTAAATAGGTATGCCCGTCTAATTAATTAATTCGTAATTAATTAAATTTCAAAAGTCTCATAGTCTCCCAGAAATTGTCGGCTAAAAAAAGTCATATCAAAACACATCGCTTGTGTATTTACTTCTCATACTGTCGTGTAGAAGTCACTATAAGAGGTATAAAAACCTACTTATAAACAAAACGAAAAATCTAAGAAAGTCCGGTTGGTGTAGGGGTTACGGCCCTCGGCTGTCAGCTTGACAGTCAAGGTTCGAATCACGCACAAAGTGGTCTTCTTATCTATAGCTCTGCAGATGAGGCCTAATAGGCCGAAATGTACATACAGAGATTGATTTTTCTCGATTTGTTTAGCCTTACATTTGAATAGGTATGCCCTACTAATTAATTAATTATTAATTAATTAACTTTCAAAATTAGGTACGACTTCAATTAAGCACATATTCTCCCAAAAATTGTCGGCTAAAAAAAGCCATATCATTAACACATCGCTTGTGTATTTACTTCTCATATATATCCAAAACTTGGTAGTAAGGGATGATTCTATATGTGATTTCTAAGATCAACTGTACTAATATTGATTATCCAGTATGTATAAATACAGCGAATTTTTAAATCACTGAAGAGAGCTCAATGTATAATAACCTTTTAGAGTATATACAGAGCAATATTTATCAATAAAGGAAGGAAGAACTCAACACCGTAATTTCCATAATAATTTATTTTCGACCAAAAAATTGGGGCCCATATAAATCCAAGTTGATTTAAACCGGCTCCCCAAATTTTCGTCTCATCAGATGGGTCTCAATTCACTTATGGACAAGGACATCACAAAAAAAAAAAAAGCTGAATATATATAAATTCAAACAAAACAAAAATAAAAAAATATAAAAAATATTTTTATCTGTATAGGATTGTAAACTATAGAAACAGTGAATGAAAAAAAGGAGATACATTTCAAGGTTGGCTTCTTAGGGTGTCCAGACAGAAAAAGTGACAAGACAGAAAAAAACAGAGTAGTATATTAAAATAAAATAGACAAGTAAATAAAAATTTTTTTTTAAATTTAAACATGAGAGTAAATGATATATAAATATATATATATATATATTATATATATATAATGTAATATATCAAGAAAAATGAAAAAACACAGGTTTAAATGGGTTAAGTGGTGAGTTTATTGGCCGACGCTGCAGTGTTTCGATCTATTAAATAGATCATCTTCAGGGCATAAGATAAGAAATTATATATCACAGAATGATGAGAAAAAGTGAGTGGTAATCCTTCTTATTCAGTCTGTTTAAAAATTTTTCTGAAGTTTGAAAAAAGGAGACGGTTTTGAAATATGACATCAAATATTCTATTTTAAGGTGTGAGTATGTAGCGCTGTTAGTGTGTGTATTGAAGGAAACATTGTGCATTTTTTAGGTATGTGGTTGTGTGTGTGTGTGTATAATTTTTTTTCTGTAGCGATAAACGACAGCGGAAGTGAAAACTCAAGGTTGTGTGTGTGTGTGTGTGTGTATGTGTATGTGTGTGTGTATGTGTGTTGGTAAGAGGTAGGGGAGAAGTGTGTGTGTATATTGGTAAGAGGTAAAGGGGAGATGTCATGAAAAGAAACTTTCATGTTTTATATTAAGAGAGACTGTTTTATATTTATTTTCATGTTTTATATTAAGAGAGACTGTTTTATATTTAAACAGACTGAATAAGAAGGATTACCACTCACTTTTTCTCATCATTCTGTGATATATAATTTCTTATCTTATGCCCTGAAGATGATCTATTTAATAGATCGAAACACTGCAGCGTCGGCCAATAAACTCACCACTTAACCCATTTAAACCTGTGTTTTTTCAATTTTCTTGATATATTACATACCGTCGGATTTACTTCCTCTCTTCACATATATAATATATATATATATATAATATTATATACGGGGAGAGTGTATTCAAAGGTATTGGGGTTGACCCAATATTTACCAAGATAGTGTGAGCAGTGAATGAAAAGTTAATTTTCTTGAAAGTCGAGCTTGGCATTCAACATTCTTAATCTAGCAAGTGTCACATAAGCCGAAGCCTCTCTGATATAAGGTTAAAAATGGCGGTTTTTATCGCAGTTTATATTGAGAAGGTGCATCAGAACAAAAGTTCGAACTCAGTAGTAAACGTAGAGATTTGAAACATACACGCATACTATGTCTGGTAATTTTCACCTTTAGTTGGCTAAATTCCTAGCAAATAAGGCAATTAGAGTACACTCCCTTGATTGATGATGATGATGATGATGATGATGATGCGAGCTTTTCTCCTTAGAGTTGTATGACATCAAGTATTCGTATTTAATATAAATAATTTGTGCAATTGTTTTCTTCGGGCGGTTTTATTTCCCATAGTTATGAATTCAATTATTCCTATTTGATACAAATTATTGGCACACCGGTATATGTCTTAAGTAACTAATAACAATAATCTTTAATAAACAATTCAAAGTATAGATAATGTACAGTTATAAATAAGTATTTCTAGCTATTATGAATTATACACACACACACACACACACACCCAAACACACACACACACACACACACACACACATATATATATATATATATATATATATATATATATTATATAAGGAAGAATGAATAAAGAAAAGAAAGTACCGAATGGATAATAAAAGATGAATTTAAAACTGACCGAAACACATGTGTAAGTGATATTGTTTATTCATCTTTTATTATCAATTCTGTACTTTCTTTTCTTTATTCATTCTTCCTCATATCGTCGGATTCAATTCCAATTACATTTTTACACACACACACACACACACACACACACATATATATATATATGTATTTGCACGCAGTTGCATGGTTTCAAGTATTCTTAATTGTTACTTTTAATTAGATAGTTTCAAGTATTATATTTATTTAATAGCAGTCATGATCTATAGGGACGGATGTCGAGAGTCAAGAGTCAATGGGATGCGTGCTGTCAGTGACGATGATGATGATGATAATGATGATGTTTGTGAGCTTTACTTTTTGCATATTCAATTTTCTTTTGTCAGATTTGAAAAAAACAAAAGTTTACTAGAGTGAGAATACGCCGCAAACAGAAATGCAATTTGTTAAAGAAATATACGAACTGGAGAGAAAAAACAAGAATCACTGAGATGATAAGAAAGAAGAAGAAGAAAAAAACTGAATGTAAACCTGGACACAATAATAAAACATATCAAACCCCCGGAGACAATGAAATGAAAAAGAGGAAAATGATGCGGGAACAACGTGATGATTATTTTGAAAAATACCTAGAGATTCTGGGAAAAGAAGCCTATGAAGTAAAAAAAAAAAGAAAAAAAGAGAAAAGAAAAAAAGAAAAACTACTATAGAAAAATGGATTCTCCAATGCCATCAAAAGTAAATAAATGGCAAATATATTCGACGTTCTCCAAATGGAAGAACTATATGTGCCGACGAAATCTGGAAAGTCATACCACGAGATAGAGAAGAACAAAAGAAAATCAATATATATATATATATATATATATATATATATATATATGTGTGTGTGTGTGTGTGTGTGTGTGTGTGAGAGAGAGAGAGAGGGAGACAGACAGACAGAGACAGACAGACAGACACAGAGAGAGAGAGAGAGAGGCAGAGACAGAGAGAGAGAGAGAGACAGAGAGACAGAGAGAGAGAGAGAGAGAGAGAGATAGTGTAGAAGCCCGTTACTTGAAGTTTCATGTGGGTGTGCATAACTTTGAGTATATATATGTGTGTATGTGTGTGGATGTGTGTGTGTGTGTGAAGAGAGACAGAGAGGAGAGAGAGAGAGACTGACAGAGAGAGAGAGAGAGAGATAGAGTAGAAGCCCGTTACAAGAAGTTTCATGTGGCGTGCATAACTTCAAGTATATATATATGTGTGTGGGGGTGAGAGAGAGAGAGAGAGAGAGACTGACAGAGAGAGAGAGAGAGAAAGAGAGAGAGAAAGAGAGATAGAGTAGAAGCCCGTTACTAGAAGTTTCATGTGGCGTGCGTAACTTCAAGTAAGGAACTCCTTTTGTTCATAATTGTAATAGTTTTTAGGTTTTTATGTTTGCCTTGTCATAAAACGAACCGAACACATCCTTATACAAAAAAGTTTTCCTATATGCATTTCTTTGTTCTTATATTACACTAGCAAAGATATGCGCCCTCTTGGCACAAATATTATTTTTCTAAGTATTCAAATCTAAATTTAGTCTTTCTAATTCAATATAATATCTAATTATAATGAATTAGTAAGACTAATGAAATTAAATGAGAACACAAAAAAGACTAAACTTTTTCTTACTTTATTCTAATTTATTTCAGTATAAAATTATACATAGAATTGCTTTTAGTATGTTTGAGAAAGAAAATAATATTGGAATTCAATAGCACCAAGTGAATTTATTAAACATGGCTTTGTTAAATCCGGTATGCAAATTATTCACACCATATACTATGTAAACTTTTATTTATTAATGGTATATAACACACATTGCAGGATTTGAAACATTTATGATATTGGTTATCTATCTCAGTGTTACATAATCTATGCGGTTGCATAAGATTATTGTCAATCCCCTGTAATTCTGAGTGGATGACCCTTTTCATACCATGGCCGAGTCCTTCCATGGAAAATTATGGAAGCCCGCCAAAATACTTGAAGTCACGTGGGACCTTTTTGAGTCCCCAGTTTGCAGTTGGACATCAGGCAGTGAAGATGTACTGCCGAACTGTGACTCACTCTGCATACGTGCGCTATGTTAGTTAGCAGATGTATGGTGGGGATTTAACAATAAAATAAGATCAAAAGTAAATCGATGTCTTGTGTTTATTATCTAAAAACTAACAATGACACAGGGCTTCTGATAAGGAGAAATCCCTAACAGAAAACCAGACCCGAAGTCCCCAAGAAAGTCCAGACCTTAGAAGATTCCAGACCAAGTCAAGATGATAGAAGAAATACCAAAGACGATCAGAATACTAAAGACGGCCAGGAAATTGAACTAAAGAAAGAGATATGCAACATTATAATTCCTAGCAAATATATGCACCCTCCGCGTGCAAGTATTTAAGTTTTAATGTAATAAAATATTGTATTAAATTAGTAAGGCTAATGAAACTAAATAAGAATACAGATAAAAAGATTTGAAACAGAGGGGGGTATAATAAAAGATTTGAAACAGAGGGAGTATAATAAAAAATAGAACAACTGAAACTTACTATTCCATCACTCTCGTCTTTCATTGTTATTTTTTTCTAATTTAAGTATTTAGTTATAAGAGAAAGTAAAGAATAAAATGACACTTATTTTATCTTGTTAATGGATTTCATTTAAGATTTATTGAAGAGACTTTTTCTTATATTCATTAAAATAAAACCAAACAGTTAGAAATCAATAATACTAAGCACATATTTATTAAATTCGATTTTTTAATATTAATATGCAAATTAGCCTTCCCGTTCACACTGTAAACCGCTATTTTGTTGTATATATAAATATAATTGCATGTTGTCAGTATGTAGACATAGTTAATAGTAGTAATAATGTAAGACAATTTTATTAATAGTTTCGGTTACAGACAGAAAAACACACAATCTCCATTATAATAAGATTTAGTGCCAGTGAAGAAGGCGCTATGCAACACCAGCAAGACATTAATAGAGATAGTGTTAAAAAATGCATTAGTACCGTATTTCTTTTATTATTCAGTGTATTGAATAATTAATCTTTCTTTCTTTTTTCATTTTTTTTTTTTTTGCGATGACGAAAGACATTTTTATCTCCAAGAAAATATAATCCATCTTGTCTTGTCTTACTAGCGACTGTAAAAGTTTAACAATCTTCCAGTATTTCATTTCTGATCATAAAGTCTTTCTCTCTCTCTCTCTCTCTCTCTCTCTCTCTCTCTCTCTCTCTCTCTCTCTCTCTCTCTCTCTCTCTCTCTCTCTTCAGTTTCTATCACATTTCGCAAACTCATTTCTGTTACAAACAAATGAAAAGCGACACTCACTTTTATATTTTACTAACGAGACCTGTGGATATACTACAGTAGGATGATTTAATTATTACAAAGGTTGATAAGTTTACATAAAAGCTATTTAGGAACACAAGTATTAATATATACGTTACGATACTTAAGATTATACAAAAAGCCTTTTTAATTTATGGACTTTTCAATAGGAGATAGGCTTAACGGAAAAGAACATTGTCCTAAGATCTACCCCTAGATCAATGCTAAAGGCAACCAGCCAAAAAGATAGACTTCAGAAGTGGAAAGAACACTTCCAGAAACTGCTGGGTATCCACATGTAGGAGTCAATAGGAGAATGTTGCTTATGAGTTTGTGTTATTAACCATCAGTGCCCGGCATGCCTCGCCTGTCTCACTTGAAAGATATGTTGTAGAACAATACACAGTGCATTGTTCACATATAGGTGTGTATATAGGTGTATAAAGGAAGCGCGTGGTGAAATGGTTGAAGTCATGGGAAATGGTCTCGTCACCCCGAGTTCAAATCCTGGACATGGTAATTGCATTTCACTTAGCGCTAATAACCTGGTGAAAGTTATGAATCCTAATCTCCCTCCAGCTATGGATAAATAGTAGGGCAGGCTGGGCTCTTTAACCTTGGTTAGGCAGCCGGCCTAGAAGAAGGAAAACTCTGAATTCAAACCTGTTGAACTCCGCTTAATAAATTGACCTTGTATCACATCCTGCTCGTGCGGATGGGTTGGTAAATATATATATAGGTGTATACATATATGGATGTGTATACGTATGTAGCTGTCAGATCAATATAAAACCTCATATGGGTGTGTATATATGTAACTATAAATTATCTCAAAACTTTATCGGCATTAATTGGCCCAGTGAGGTTGATATGTCGCAAAACAAACAAAACCAAACCAAACTAAACCAAAAACTGGATCTTTGAGTTATCCTGGAGATATCGAACATCCCCAAAAATGATATTTTTTGTTTATCTAATAGAAAAATGTCATAATGTAAACAAATAAATATTAACTACAATTTATCTACAATTTAGTATTAGACACGTTATATCCACAAAAACTGGACCCTTATGGCAAGCCTCAACCCCTTTTTATCATATGGGTGCTAGAAGGCGGTGACAGAGGGTCTACATATCCTTGGAATGACGTTAAACTCTATCTGATGTGTGAGCTGGGCATTGGAAGATAATCGTGTATATGCGTACCTTTGTGTATGTATATATGGACGATATCACCTTTAATCACCCCAGATGCGACCGAGATTCAGAAGAATATCTTTTTCATTTACACCGTCAAAATCCGGTTGTTTGTTACCAGACGATTTTCAGACGCATTTTCTTTTAGTAGCAAAGATATAAAATCATAGAAAATAATACCCAAAAGATCGTAGACAGACAACTAGACATCAAACTTCAGCCCAACAATGACACTTCTGGCATAGAGTACATATCGATATGTTAACACTCGTGTTCCTTAAAAGTACGACTGTTATCATTTTGCAACAGTATCTGGTTAAAATTGAGACCGTCCAAATTGTTTAGTTTGGTTTGGTTTGGTTTTACGGCATTTCAACTTCAGTGGGTCATTTAATGCCGATAAAGTTTTGAAATAAATCAATTCTTAATGGATAATACAATTTTTTAAAAATTACATTTTTCTATTTAACCCATAGATGTGACCCTAACACGTACAACCATTCCGGGTCAGAGTGGACCAGGGAGCAATGGTGATGAAGGGGTGCTCCACATTCCCCAAACATCCAAAACTGGAACCTGACCATCAGATAGAGTTTAACGTCATTCCAAGGACATGTAGACCCTCAGTCACCGCCTTCTAGCACCCATAAGGACAAGAGGGTTGGGAAAATTCTATAGGTGCTAAGGCTTTACGTGACCAGCCCGATTGAAATCAAACTCGCTTACTACGATGTTTGTGGGTGCGTGTTCAACTGACGTCAAGGTCAACCATTTATGTGGGGTGTTGTGTTGCTCCCTGTTTGAGTGGATGAAGAAAATCTGAGTATCGTATCCCACAATTTAAACACAAGACTACGGAAATGTAGTTTCCGTAGAAAACAAAAGAAGAAGACAAAATTGATACAAGAAACAACTTTATATACATAATATACAATTGCTATAGTCAATTGTTCTTTCAGTGGTGTTGTAGACCGTATGTGTCTGTAAGTAGTTGTGTGTGCAAAGTGCGTATGTATCGTTTATATTTGTCAAAGCTCATGTTCGTTTGGATGTGTCAACATTGTAGCAGTTTTGTTAAAACAAAGCCTGTGATTGATCTTGTCATGTTTGAGAGGGAGATGGAGAGAAAAAAACGAAACAAAAAAGAGAGAGACCTGATTAGTCGTATTTTGTGTCTCCGGACAGGGTCCTCTCTCCAATTGTGTTGAGTTGGGAGAGTGTCCTCTCCTCACTTTGTTGAGTTGGGAAGAGTGTCCGCTCCAACTGAAGCTTTTCAACTAATGGGCCTTTTTTATAATTTTCTTTTGTAATTGTCTACGTGATCATTAAGTTAAAATTAATATCGGATGATTTAGTTACCCGTGGCATTCCAATGACAATGAAGTTTTCTATTGACGTATATATTGTCATCGGAATTTAAACAATTATTACTATTGTCGCTAAAATATTTCCAAACTAATTTTCTTTCTATTCTCTTTTGTTTGCACAATTCAAAAACTTAACTCATAACGTAAAACAATATTTTTGCTGGATTTTGAAATTAATTTTGCTCATTCCTGAATTTATTCCCCAGTTATAAATCTTTTTTATCGTACCAAAAATTCGTCCCACAAAAATGCCTTAAAAATCGCCAAAAAAGAATTGCAGTAATTAAAAATTGGGAATACAACATTTTAGGATTGCAGGTTTGTATTCGCCGGGATTTTTTTAAAATTTGCTTCCGGTGTCGACCTGATTTCAAAATGGTATGATAGGTTGGGCTATGGCTTCTATGAATAAAAACTGAAAAAATGTAGGACACACTGACATTCACATTTATTACTGGAGATTGTTTCTTACAATTTATCTAACTCTTAAAATATATTTAAATATAATACGCGTGTTCCTTAAAAGTAAGATATTTCATCTTGTAAAACCATCTGGTTAAAAATGAGACCATCCAAATCGTCCAAGATGAAATACAAAAATGTACATTCTGATTATTTACTGTTGCTAATCCGCCGAATTTTTATTTCTTATGACTGTCGTTACATCAGCTAAATAGTGGACCATTACGTTTTTATTATTAAAAAAGGGGAGAAAAAGAACATACTACACAGAGTAGGGCTGGGCGCGCGGAAGCGATAACGCTAATCTGTTTTAATCGAACATAATGAAAAGTTGGAAAGAAAGAAGAAAGAAGAAAGAAGGAGAGTTAAATCAAAATCATTATACTTTTTGCATATTGAACTATTTAACAATAGCTCTCAAGTAAACATTGTAACAATTAAATTATCATACTGCGGTATATCCACAGGTCCTGCTAGTATTGAAGATAAATTATGAAATAAGCCATCCTTTTTTAGAAGAGACGTGAACATTTCACACACACCCTGTATTTGTGTTGGTGTTATATTCTTCATTTTCATGCATATATCCTAATAAGTAAACTATATCTTATTATAATGGAGATTGTATGTTTGTCTGTCTGTAACCGAAACTAGATCCCTACTCAAGTCACTATCCATTTAGTTATTATACATCACATTATCCATGAATCATTTTTATTTTAGCCTCAATTATTAATAAAATTGTTTTTTATTATTAATACTGCTGGCCATATCTATGTACTAATAACATGCAATTGTATTCATATGTACAGCAAATAGCTGTTTACAGTGTGAACGGCAAGCCTAATTTGCATATTGATATTTAAAATTTGATTTTAATAAATATGTGCTTGGTATTGTTGATTTCTAATTATTTAATTTTATCTTAATGGATATGAGCAAAAATCTCGGAGATAAATCTTAAAAGAAATCAATTAACAAAAAGAAATAACTGTATTTTTATTCTTTACTTCCTAATTTAACTAAATAGTTAAATTAGAAAAGTCTAACAAGAAAAGACGGGGGTGATGGAAGAGGAAGAGGAAGCTGTTATATTTTTCGATTATACCCCTCTCTGTTTCAAATCATGTTATCTGCATTCTTATTTAGTTTCTTTAGACTTTCTAATTTAATATAATATTATATTTTATGACATTAATACTTGCACCCAGAGGGTGCATATATTTGCTAGTATAGTTAAAGTATCCATTTGATTGGTAACTTTGAGATAATTCTATTTAGAATCAACAATGCATGCTCAAATTGATGCAAACTTATACAAATTTTACAAATCCCTGTGGTTATTATGTAGCTGGCTGTCTGATGAGACTAAATTCATTTATTGAGTTCTGTTCGAAATAAATTTATTATAGCCAAATGACGGTTTAAGTTTTTCTTTCTTATTGCAAGTATATATATATATATATATATATATATATATATATATATATATATATATATATAGAGAGAGAGAGAGAGAGAGAGAAGAGAGAGAGATTTTATTAGCTACAAAGAGTGTTTTACTCAAAAGTGAGTTGGTCTGTAAAGAATGAAGGATTAAATATTTAGCGGTAAAAAATAAACAAAAAAAAACAGAGATTGTTAACCATCACTCTTTATAAAAGCACGTGATTTTTCTTTTAGTAAATTCTCTCTCTCTCTCTCTCTCTCTCTCTCTCTCTCTCTCTCTCTCTCTCTCTCTCTCTGCACTCCTTTCCTCTAACACTATTCTTCCCCACTCTTCCCTCCCCTCACTCCTCTCCTCCCCCTCCCCCCTCTCTCTCTCTCTCTCTCTCTCTCTCTCTCTCTCTCCTGTTTTAACCTAACACAGGTTAATAAATGAGAAATAACCAAAACGGAAAACTAAAAATGAAATGGACTCGTAATAATAAATATAATACTAGCCAGCGGCGCGAAGAAAGTTAAAAAAAAATTGCTGGTGGTATAAGACTACTTAGTCAGCATAATACGCCCGTATTTATGAGTATTGGGACATACCCATTAATTTTCATAAGTAGGGCATATAACTCTCTCTCACTCTTTTTCTCTCTCTTTCTCCCGCTTTCTCTCTCTCTCTCTCTCTCACTCTTTATCTCTCTCTCTATCTATCTATCTATCTCACTCTCTCCCTCTCTGTCCCCCCCTCTCTCTCTCTCTCTCTCTCTCTCTCTCTCTCTCTCTCTCTCTCTCTCTCTTGCAGTGTACAGTATCTGGTGTTGGTGTTTCAAATATAGACAAACAGATCCTCACTGTGGATTTGTGCCAAATATAGCTTAGTTAACCAAACATTCGTTTTCGTTGATACCTTTCGTAAATAATAACAAGCAGCATAGTGTCGTATGTTCTTGCGGCGAGGTTAACCGTCTCAAAGCGCTCAGATATGACAGCCTTAAACCAGACGAAAATAAGTCTGGTATATTACTTTATCTGTCGTCGAAAAAAGTAAGAAAAAATCGAACATCTGGTGAGAAATAAATGTTAAAATAACGAATAGAAAAATATGAAATATAAATGGGCTGAGGATAGGCGAGACTAAGTAGGACGTGATAGTTGGGTTTGTAAGGAGATTAAATATTTACTAGCAAATATATGCACCCTCCGGGTGCAAGTATTTTAGTTAAATTTTATAATAAAATATGATATTAAATTAGAAAGGCTAATGAAACTGAATAAGAATGTAGATAAAAAGATTTTGAACAGAGGGGGTATGATTGAAAAATAGAACAACTTTGAAACTAACTCTTCCATCATTTTCCGTTACTCCCGTCTTTCATTGGTAAATTTTCCTAATTAAACTGTTTAGTTAAAATAGGAAGTAAAGAATAATATTACAGTTATTTCTTATTGTTAAGGGATTTCTTTTAAGATTTATTGAAGAGATTTTTGCTCATATTCAATAAGATAAAACCAAACAATTAGAAATCAATAATACTAAGCATATATTTATTAAAATCAAATTTTTAATATCAAAATGCAAATTAGCCTTACCATTCACACTGTAAACTGCTATTTTGTTGTATATATATAAATCCAATTGCATGTTATTAGTATGTAGATATGGTAAACAGTCTTAATGATGTAAAACAATTTTATTAATAATTGGGTTTTAAATAAGAAATAAAATCATGGAGAATGTGATGTAAATAACAAAGGGAATAGTGATTTGTATAGTAATATAGTTTCGGTTACAGACAGAAAAACTCACAATCTCCATTATAATAAAATAATATCTGCCGTTGTTTTAATAATCTTAGCGTATTCACTGATATATAAATGAAAAACAGAACAGAGTCGACATTCTTGGCAAATTCCACGCTCATATTTTAGATTTATACACAAAATATACTACATCTAAGCTCTTAGAGGAGACAGCAAAGAATATAGGCCTCTATGTGACCTCCGGTAAAACAGAGTTCATGAGTTTCAAAAATAAAGGAAACATCTCCACACTCAACGGCAAGCCTCTTAAGCCACCCAGGTACGTGAATTGTTCTACTGGCTAGACACAAAAACGATGGTACGCTCACCTGATGGCGACACAGATTTCTTTGACATCGCCGCTGGAGTCTTTCAAAGAGACACATTGGCACCATATATATTCATAATATACCTATACTACGTACTCCGAACATCATTAGATACCATAAAAGAAAAAGGTTTCACACTAAAAAGGGCAAGAAGCAGGCGATATCCCGCACAAACAATCACAGAGGCGGACTATGCTGATGACCTTGCACTTCTTGCAGATACACCGGCACAGGCTGAATCACTGCTACATAGCTTAGAGTAGGCAGCAAATAATATAGGCCTCTATGTGAACTCGGGTAAAACAGAGGTCATGAGTTTCAAAAATAAAGGAAACATCTCCACACTCAACGGCAAGCCTCTTAAGCCAGTAGAACAATTCACGTACCTAGGTGGTAATATCTCCTCCACAGAGAGCAATGTTAATACACGGATAGCAAAGGCATGGTCAGCCACAAATAATTTATCAGTCATATGGAGGTCCGATCTCCCTGGCAAGCTGAAGCGACAGTTCTTCCAGGCTGTGCTTGTGTCCGTGCTGCTGTATGGCTGCACCATCTGGACCCTAACAAAGCGTCTTGAGAATAAGCTAGATGGGAGCTGCACAAGAATGTTGCGTGCAGTGTTGAATAAGTCGTGGAAACAGCACCCCCACAAGGAAACAGCTGTACGGTCACCTGCCCCCCATCTCACAAATTATCCGTGCGAGACGGACAAGGCATGCAGGACACTGCTGTAGAAGCAAGGATGAACTCATAAGCGACGTTCTCCTGTGGAAGCCAACACATGGACATGCAAGTGTGGGGCGCCCAGCAAGGACCTACATTGACCAGATATGTGAAGATGTTGGCTGTTCCGCAGAGGAGCTTCCAGGTGTAATGAATGATAGGGAAGGTTGGCGAAAGATTGTCATGGATACCCGTGCTGCATGCGCGACATGATGATGATGATGATGATGATACTACATAGATTTTGAAAAATGTTATCAACAAATAAGTATCTATACTCAAAAGATAATGTCATGTCTTTATATTTTCAACTGCTTAACACTATTTTCTCTGTATATAATGTTGCTACATCTTATGATTCGGTATCTGTCAATCTGTATCTAAAACTATGTCAGTGCTTACGTCACATTGCCCCCAAGAATTGCGTAAAATTATTAAATTTATTATCAAGACCCTTAATACATATGTTGGGTTCAATGTTATGATAAGGTTAATTATTGTTCAACAAACAACTCCGACCAACAGTGTTAAATATAACAATGGACTTTAATACAAGTACAGCACGTGGAGAAGCATTTAAGACATGAAATACATATACATGAGAAAGGATACATAGTAGATAATATACGTACATAGAAAAGGGATAAGATACAAAAGTTATGGAGAGTCCATAAGCTAAAGTCACTTACTACATAGCCTGTGTGTGGGTGAAAACCCCCACACAAGTAGGGTGTAGACAAACTGTCCTAACCTATTAGTTGACAAGTCCCGGAGAAGAGAGTTCAAATCTGACGCTTGTCTGTTTAAATAGGGAAGACGCCTGGTGAGGAAAAATCAGAAACACTAGGGAAGACTACTCTTCTAGCCAACCAAGGGCAGATAATCCCACACATAGAATAAATCTTATTCATTAACTAGGTCTATGAAAATCTGAGTTACATTCGCCTCAAAACAGTTCATGTTATTAGTACGTTTAAAATCCTCCAATATGCCATATATGACTAGGAAATAAAGGTTTACATAATATATTGTGTGGTTAATTTCCATACTGGTTTTAACAAAACCGGGTTTACTAGATAATTAATTGGAGTTATTGATCTCTAATATCATTGTTTTATTCTCCAACGAATTAAGATCAATCCTATGAATGATTTCCTATAGAAAGCAATCAAAATATAATTAAAATAAGTGCAATTAATTCCATTTTAGATTTGTTAGTCTTTATAATTTGGTATATTTCATTTTATTGAAATTTAGATACTTGAACCCGGAGAATTTCGCCTATGAGTTCATGCCTGCCTCTACAGCAATACTCGATATATCTTGTTCGCTTTATTTGGTTTGTTTGAGATACGGGGGATAAGTGGGCGTTCAGCAGCTGTTTTTTGAATTGCTGCTTCCAGAATATGTTCAAATCAGAACACAGCATCCTTATATATATATATATATATACACACTGAACAATATAAAACCCTACAAACCGACCCCACAAAAAAGTCCATCGTCAAAACACCGCCCATCAACGCAAAAAAAAACAACCATCCAACCCACGTAACATCCTCACTACATCCAGAAAAAAAATTACATAACACCGTACAGAAAGGTAATAAAAGATGCAGCAAGCCTAGATGCCAAATTTGCAGCCACATACATACGGAAACCGAAATAAAAATACCCTACACAAACATAACAATCCATCCGCCACACCTAACATGCGATAGCACTAACATCATATATTATATATACTGCACACAATGCAGAAATAGCGGATATGTGGGAGAAACATCAACATCCTTTAGACTAAGACTAAATAACCACAAATCCACTATAAATCTCAAATCCCCGCATAGTACAATAGCACTTCATTTTAACACCCTATCACACAACCTTACACACCTCAAATGCATTTTAATAGAACACGCATTTCCAACAACGCAATCTAGAAAACAATCAGAAACTAAATGGATTCTAAAATTACAAACACACGTGAAGGGATTGAACGCAGACATCGGAATTCTCCGTTATTATAAATATTTCACAGACGCTGCCGCTGTCGATAACAACAGAGACAAAATAAGCCGTTAAACGGGAATAAAATTCATTTGATAAAGGGTATCTAAAGAACCTGAAAATTTATGACAAAAAATAATAATAAAAAAAATAAGTGAATCCAATACTCCATAATATCGAGTTCATTCATTTGTATATTTTTAATGCTTCGTAATAACGTCCAACTTTAAATAAAACATTAAATATATATATATATATATATATATATATATATATATATATATATATATATATATATATCGTCATATTCTGTCAGTAATTCGAAGTATCGTCATAGATCTGGATTTATCATATTCTCATTCATATTTATCCATAATTTATAGAAGCAAATTGCAAACCTGATCACTTCAAATTGGTCAACGACTTATAGATCATTTCCTTGACCAGCCAATGAGAATCTAGCTTACATCAAAAAGAAGGATGATTGGAAAGTACGCCCCCACCCCCCATGACATTGAGAAGAGACGCAACAAGCTTGATCCCTTTTGTTTGGCCGTAGACATTTCCATGTCAATCGGTGCCATTATCCACCTTCAGATAAAGGTTAAAGAAGTACATCAAACTTCCTTGTCAACTTTTGACAGTTTTAATAAACTTGTCAATAGAGTAACTGCAGTGACCTTTGATTGAATTGGTAAACACAGACAGAAGAATTAACCTTTATGCAACATTTTCATTTTTAATAAATCAATTCTTTTGACTCACAAAAATAAAAAAAACTTCTCTTTTCCTCATAAATAAATTGTGAACGTCAACAAGACTATGCGTTGTGTCACAGCCCTCATTCTGTATGCTAGGAGTTTGACACTATTACAGTAAATTCCAGGAATATTGTGAAGGTTCTTATATATACATGTAGTGCTGTCTGCATATTTCTTTTATTGTGGAGTGATCTATATTTATAGATAAATAAGTCAACTGCGTAGGGTAACTGACATTTTCTCGCCTATGCGATTTTCAAACCCTAATATATATATATATATATATATATATATATATATATATATATATATATATATTAAATAAAATAATATTATTATATTATTATATATATATATATATATATATATATATATATTAAATGAAAATATGATGAATCCGGAACAGATGGACTTGCTACTACTAACACACTCTTCTACCCAGATTTTAATAGCATGTCAAACCCTCAAAAATACTCCAATTTTTAAAAAAATATATATATATTATAAAAAAAAATAATATATATAAAACCTTTATATATATATTTATTTATTTGATGACAAAGGAACAACGCATTTGAACCAACGTCACCTGACGAATGTTTGCGGTTACGCATGCATGAAACCAAATGGTCGTGACTGTTCCTTTGTCATCAAATAAATAAATATATAAAACCTTTATATATTTATTTTATTATATTATATAATAGTTCTATGTTTTATATTGAGCACGCATTTCCAACAACGCAACCGAACGGTTGTAATAATTGTTCCATTGATAACCGAACGGTTGTAATAATTGTTCCATTGATAAAAAAAAGCTAAACCTTTTATTTATAGTTACCAACTGACCAATCAGCGCCATGTACACCCACACACACATATGACAACTACACTATCACAAGCCGCAGCCATCCCCACTAGAAGGAACAGCCAGAAGCCAGCAACACTTCTGTACTTACACAGTCTGAAGAAGCGAGCATAAAAATCCGGAAAATTTACTATTCTAAATAAACGAAACTCTATTAAAAATCAACCGAGTTTCTGATATTTATTACTTTAATGCTTCATACAAATGCCCAAACCTGATTTATGCACCTCCCACAAACGGACACATATACCAAAATAATCGCTAATATATATATATATATATATATATATATATATATATATCAAATCTGGAATAATAATTAAAATAAAATTTAAAAAATGATCCGACACACAGACATAAGCACCACGCACACACACATACGCTTACATTTACACACACAAGCACGCACACACACACACACTTACACACACAAACACACACATAAGCAAGCACCCCAACCATACACATACACACACAGAATTTGGAAGACCCAAGACAGAACGAATCTAGCAGCCGCTAAGACAACTTCAGTTCCAGTATTCTTCTGATGATAGGAATTTTCATCCCGAAATATTAAGGAATAAAATGACAGGTTAACAAGTTACCTTCTTTTTTCTTTACACTCGCATTGTGACAGCCTTCAAAACCAACCAACAAACCAATATATATATATATATATATTACATTTTTACTTGAAGGCACTTACAACGCATGTATCGCATAAAATTTGATACATTTTCTTATAGAAAATGAAATTGACAAGTGTAATCCCGGCAAAGGATCGCTCGGTGTGTAGAATGTCGTACAGACTGTTTCGACTTTATTAAGTCTCATCAGCGACATATACTAACAATTTCCCTCCGACAGAAATCGAAACCGGGAACTCAGCGAGCATAGTGAACCACTATATCGCCTCGACCA
>CM042157.1:86938024-86950524 GCA_023376005.1 Doryteuthis pealeii | reverse complement strand
ACAGGAGTAGAGAAGTCTATCAGACAATTGAATTTTGGGACCATATGACCTTAAGGTACCCCTTTTTGATCTCCATTAAGAAAGGACATGCTTTTCATTTACACCGTCAATATCCGGTTGTTTGTAAGGGGTTGGGTTAGGGGTTAAAGTTAGGAGTTAGGGTTAGGGGTTAGTTTTATAATTTAAAACATCTAAAAATCGTCTGTTAAAACAACTGGATATTGACGGTGTAAATGAAAAGCATGTCCTTTCTTAATCGATATCAAAAAGGGGTGCCTTAAGGTCCTATGGTTCAACAATCTCCCTGGTATAGCTTTTAAAGGGAATAGACTCCCTCGTTGTCCTGCTGATGCCCACAATAGGCCACTCCACCAACTTACTTATATATTTAAAAATATTTAATCTGATTTTGAAATGGTCGTCACCTGTGCCGTGTCAAAGGAGGGGCACATGTGAAAAACTTATGAAAGTTGGATACATGACGCAACAGATACAAATGTTGAGTTAATACAGTTCTAAGTGACAATCATCTCTAGGTTGCAGGTTCAATCCTGACAACGGGCAATAATATCATAGAATACTTAGCATAGTTTAACACTTGTACCCGGTTTAATGGAATGAGAACAGTCTACCTCCATGGATTAAATGAAGGGTTCGGTTTGAAGTTCTGTGAAGGCTCCCGATTACGACATGAAGGCTCCTGAGTCAAACAAAGAAGGTTCACCAGCTTGAAGAGTAGGTTCCCGATTTCGAGAAGGTTGCTGGATTCGACAAGAAAAACATGAAAAAGTCCAGACGGGACATTAGTTGAAAGGTTGTCTATATAGCAATAAAGATGAGGAGAATGGTCCGTATAATCCAGATAATACAATGTATTCATGAAATTTCACATTCAAATTATAATGAATAAATCTAAGTTTACCCGACATTAAGCCTTTTTACTTTAATTTGCTTAGACTAAGGGCCAGGTTAGCTCAGTCGGTAGAGCGTTCGGCTAGAAACCACAAGGTTCCTAGTTCGATACCGGCCCTCGCCAACTCAGCGTACGAGTAGCACAGGGATATGTGCGGTAAAGTAAGGAGCTGATGGTAGGTGTGGCGCTCCACCTCAGATGCTAAACTAATCTCCTTGGTCTCGCGCTATTGAAAAGGGGATAGACTCCCTCGCTGATTGGCTGATACCGACATTAGGCCACCCCGACGACTTAAATTTAGTTAGATCAGATTATTCAATCTGTGCTAATTATACGTTGAGTTGGGACGGGTATTGAACCAAGAACGTTGTGATTCCTAGCCGGGTGCTCTAACAACTGAGCAACACATGCAGTAAAATGGGGAGCTGATGGTAGGTGTGGCGCTACACGTCAGCAAAAACAATCTGCACCATATGACCTTAAAGCACCCCTTTTTGTCTCGATTAAGAAAGGACATGTTTTTCATTTACACCGTCAATATCCGGTTGTTTGTTAGGGGTTAGGGTTAAGGGTTAGGGTTAGATGTGATCAATATATAATATATATATATATATATATATACGTTGTGTGTGTGTGTGTGTGTGTGTGTGTGTGTGTATTTATATGGGGTTAATGTGTGTTTCTGTCCCAACTTACTTACATCAAACAATATATATATATATATATATAATATGTGATAAATATATAATATACATATATAGGTTTGTGAGTGTGTGTGTGTGTATGTGTGTGTGTGTATGTGTGTGTGTGTGTGCGTGTGTGTGTGTATTTATATGTGGTTAATGTGTGTTTCTGTCCAAACTTACTTCCATGAAACATATATATATATATATATATATATATATATATATATATATATATATGTGATAAATATATAATATATATATACGTTTGTGAGTGTGTGTGTGTGTGTGTGTGTGTGTGTGTGTGTATCTAAACCTACACTGTTTCATACAGCATAAGTGGAGGCATTATCGGATGCTAAAACAACCGGATATTGACGGTGTAAAGGAAAAGCATGTCCTTTCTTAATCGAGAGGTGCCTTAATGTCATATCGTCCAAATTTTGTACTGAGCCCTTTCTTTGTCACCTAGCGTACTGTAATGGATATCAAGCTCAACGATCAAATCAGTTGGACACATGGCGCAATTGATGTAAGGGTTGAATTAATGCATTTCTAAGTGCAATCCTCTTGAGGTTACAATGCTGACAATGGCGATAACATAGAATACTTAACATAGCTTAACACTTGTATCCGGCCATGGTTAACAGGATGAGAACAACCTATCACAATGGATGAAGTAAAGTGTTCGGTTCAAAATTCCGTGAAGTCTTCCGATTACATGAAGTCGGCCCTACTATTTAACCCATAGCTGGAGGGAATTTTGAATTCAGAGTTATCCCTCTCCTAGACTGGTTACCTACCCAAGGTTAAAGAGCTATGTATATATCTCTTATTATAATGGAGATTGTGTGTTTTTCTGTCTGTAACCGAAACTATATTACTACTTAAGTCACAATTCCCTTAGTTATTGACATCACATTCTCAATGATTTTATTTTAATTTAAACCTTAATTATTAATAAAATTCTTTTACATTATTAATACTGTTAACCATATCCACATACTAATAGCATGCAATTATATTTATATATACAACAAAATAGCTGTTTGCAGTGTGAGCGGGAAGGCTAATTTGCATATTGATATTTAAAATGTGATTTTACTAAATATATGTTTAGTATTATTGTTTCTAACTGTTTTGTTTTATTTTAATGAATATAAGCAAAAATCTCTTCAATGAATCTTAAATGAAATCCATTAACAAGAAAAATAACTGTCATTTTATTCTTTACTTCCTCTTTTAACTAAATACTTTAATTAGAAAAAATAACAATGAACGACGAGAGTGATGGAAGAGTAAGTTTCAGTTGTTCTATTTTTCAATTATACCCTCCTCTGTTTCAAATCTTTTAATCTGCATTCTTATTTAGTTTCATTAGCCTTTCTAATTTAATACAATATTTTATTACATTAAAACTTAAATACTTGCACCCGGAGGGTGTATATATTTGCTAGTATATATATATATATATATATATATATATATATATGTGTGTGTGTGTGTGTGTGTGTGTGTGTGTGATGAGGAATACAGTCCAAAAAATCTAAATGATACAAATTATTAAGCCTCATCTAAAAAATTTCAATAATATTAAAAGTCAGTTCGAATCTCACTGGGCACCCCATACATGCGGCCTTTGTAAATATATGATATTTTCCTCGTACCCAACGTGTACGGCTCCGGCACAAGGCCCTATTATTGTGGACCACCCACAAGCCGAGACTCGTGGGTGGCGGGTGGAAAAATTGCGTTGATTCCGTCGGCATTCCCACTCAAGGAGACGCCTCAGGCACTGGGCAATAAACCTCAGCCCTGCCCCTTTAAATCGAGGGGTGTTTTCTGGGGGATGGCCATTCTGGATCAACGCTATTAAGTTTGTAAATATATACTACGCCCTTTTTTACTGATACCCACCAATGATTTTGCGCTAGAGTAACCATAGTTAGGATATTCAATATTGCTAATAAATGACTGACCATGAGCTAAATTAACTTTACAAATATTCTATTAGTCATTATTATGTATACCTCTAACGTTTTCTTTTTATTAGTAAAAGTTAATTTCTTTAAAACAAAGGATACCCATATTTTATTATTTCCTATGAAATATCATAGAATGAAAACGAATATTATTAGACACTACTTATTACTAAATGCTTTAGTAATCTTTAAATTAGATATATGAAGATATACCCATTTAAAGTGAAAATACAGTGTTATATACTCATATACCCCATTGTCGAATGTCGTCGGGTATATAATCGAGCGAGTGGACTCGTGTAACCTAGAGAGAGAGACAGTCAGACAGACAGACAGGGCTGAATTGAGACTTGTTCTTCATTCTCCTTTTATCTTCTTTGGCCGTTCGTTCTGTCGTCTAGCTTCTAGCTCCATCTTTATCGTCTTCTTGTTGCTGTCTCTAACTGTGGGCTTCTTTTAAGGGCTAGTTCTTTTGTCATGCAAATAATTAACTTGCAACTCTTGTAAAAGATTTATTTCTACTTTGCCCATTTTCATTCACCGCGCGGTTGAGTTTCAACCCTAAGAGACCACATCTATATATATAGTGGACTCGTATAACATAGAGAGAGATACACAGAGCTGACTTGAGACTTACTAGTTCTTCATTCTCCTTTCTATCTTCTTTGGCCGTTCGTTCTGTCGTCAAGCTTCTAGCTCCATTTTTATCGTCTTCTTGTTCTACCTCTAACTAAGGGCTTATTTTAAGGGCTAGTTCTTTTGTTGTATACCCTTACTTCTACTCATCTTTGGTATCTTACGTTCATCTTCTAGCGTCTGGACTTCGTATGGTGGTCTAATTCATTTCTTCTTCATCAGTCTTGTTGCCAAGACATTCATCAACCACAAAACCATATTATTTATGCAAGCTTTTATTTACTTAAGTAAACATATTTCTCTAACTAACATAATGCGCGAGTGCAGTGAGCTCCAGCTAAGGCCTTATCTGCCTGACGTCCAAGCTTAAACTTAAGTCAACCAGGTTCCACGTGACTTCACGTATTTCGCGGGCTTTCTGTAATATTCCATACTGGGGGTTGACAATAATCTATGCATAGATTATGTAACACTTTTGTCATGCAAATAATTAACTCGCAGACTTTGACTTCTTGTACAAGATTTATTCCTACTTTGCCCATTTTCATTCACCGCGCGGTTGAGATTCAACCTCAGCAGAGCACGTCTGCTCTGCGTCTCTCTCTCTCTCTAGTTGAAACTGATTTCCTAACTAACTAAATCGCGTTTTCTGATGTGAGCAAAAAATCTGCATTCCATCAATAAGTGTTTAACTGTCAGGGGTGTTTCATATGTTTCACATTGTGGTTGTTGTTCTTGTTTGAGTATATAGGAGTGCGTTAGTCTTGTATGACCAATGTGTAATCGGGACACAATGACTTGTTTCTTTCTAGACTTCCTTTAAGTTGGTCTCTAACCTCCCAAAATTCACTTAAACATTTCTGTCTTTGTAGCTGTAATAAAATTATTTTGTTAGTGGCAACTTTACATGTTGATAAATCATTTCCATTTGATTAGGAAGAGTTTATTGTGGATACAGTTCCTCGCGGTTGGGTTACATCAGCAGAGCACGTCTGCTCTGCGTCTCTCTCTAGTTGAAACTGATTTCCTAACTAACTAAATCGCGTGACGTGTTATCCAGGGGTCGGATGGGGTTACCAACAGTTATGGTATTTTTCCAACGGAAATCTACCCGCCTACGCTCTGATTTGAAAGCAATAATTTATGCTACCGCATATTATGTAACAGCAGCTCTATGTAAAAGTCAATGCTGTAAGTATTTATTCAAAACTTACTTGATTTTCTTCCAGGTTATTGATTCGCAATGTTGTAGAATTTGGTAATAAGTAAAAAAAAAAAAAAAAAAGAAAAAAAAAAAAAAAAAAAGAAAAGTAATGTGGCCTATTGTCGGTATCAGCCGGGCAGTCTACCTCCTTTTACCTTGAGCTTCCGTCTAAGGTGGATCGCCACACATATCATCAGCTCTCTACTTTACCGCACTTATTCTGTTTCTGGGTAAATTAAGAGGCAGTTCGTCCCGGTCTCCTACCTAAAAAATTGCTACCCTGTGACTATCAAAATAACAACCCTAGCTCGTCGTAACTCTTGATTATTTATCGTAATTTGTCGTAATTCTTGTTCAGATATGAAGATGGATATATAGTTTTGAATAGACTGAGATGGATAGATAGATAGATAAACAAATAATATAATATAGATAGATACGAACAAATGGAGATAGATAGATAGATATTTTCGACAAGTAAATGTATTTGGTCGCATCTTTTTTTGTCGTAATTCTTGTTTATTTAAACCAAAAACAAGACATTAAACAAACATGAATAAAAGAAAATCTTAGTATTTAAAGTAATATAGATAAATATGAACAAATTGAGATAGATAGATAGATAGATATGAAGATGGATAGTTTTGAATAGACTGAGCTGGGTTGTTATTTTAACAGTCACTGGGTAGCAATTTTTGAGGCAGGAGCCCGGGACGCACTTCCTTATAAATGACCTGTTTCTGTACTGTGTTATTTGTTCAGTTAGTGATGGCTGGTATCGATCTCAGAACCTTGTGCTTCCTAGACTGATGCGCTACTGGCTTAGCTAAACAAATGATAAATGATATCCGTATTGACTGTTCAATGATATACCAGAAACAATAAAATTAAATTATCTTTATTTAAGAAAAATAATTTATAGGTGTACTTATTTATGGGAAATACGCTCTTTATTTATAAACTGGGGCTACATTCAAAGATAAAGCGCTGTATATTCCTGAAGGTGTAATTATGTGTGCGAATTATTATATTAGAATCATATTGACGTCTCTAATGGACTTACCCCTACCCCTACCCCCAAAAAAACAGACCTGAGGTAATGTTGCTTATGTAACGTGGCGGTAGCGATATACGTAACGTTCTAATAGCGATATATATTGTATAGCGGGTCTTGTCAACGTGCCTCCAAATTCACGACACTAAAAAGGTGTTCGGCACGTGGCGGTCATCTTGTCGATAAAAAAAGTACAACGCGAGAAATATATCGTCACAAGCTGCTTAGCTTTTATTTCCAGGGCTGGTTTCGTGGGTTGTTTCGGAGAGGAGGAAAGGCAGAAAGAAAGAGAGAGAGGAACACTGTTAGATTACTGTGATCCCACACAAGGGACCCAAGGTTCGATCCCTACCCTACGACGTCGGAAAGCAAAAAAGAGGCCGGTATTTTTCTTCGTCGTTCCACGTCACCATGTGACTTCCGGTTCCGGTCAACACCCGAAACTTCCGGTTGACATTCAATTCTCCATTCGGGGGGTCACGCCCCGGTCAAACTCACGACAACCTGTTTTGTGCTCATCACTATTTTTTAAAACCTTTACTATCCTTATTTCTTCTTCCTCTCTTTTCTAATAGTAGTCCTCGCAAAACTCAGGATAATCCCCATCTTGCTACACTTATCTGATACACAAATGCAAAATATACCATATCCCTAATCTTATTTCATTTCTCAGGAACACCGATAGTTGTAGGACTGGGGCAATTACCATTCGCATAAATCATCAAATGAGTTTAAAGGGGCTCCTTAGCCTTGGTCGACAACCCACCATAGTCAAGAAAAAGTCCGACACAAAACCACTGCTGCTTCTCAAGGAAAAGTTAGGGGAATAAACCCCGAAAAACAAATCAGGAGCCGGAGTCCCTAAGGTGGTGTGATGCTGAAATCTAGTGCTACCCATCAACTCCTGCGACACTACCGTTGCCAAACTGCATTAGTACCTTACCTTTCCTTTGGATCATAGCGGCAGTGTGGAGAGGTGGGATTTGCTGCATGGGTAACAGCTTATCCTCCATATGAACCCGCCCAGGCTATGTAGTACAAAGAAAGAAAAATGACACAACTCCATCGTCTCTCGTAGACGGAAGGCTGCCAACTAGTTATGTATCACATCCTGACCTTTTGGGACAATGACAGAAGTACAGAGCACGCGGTAAGTCATTTAATTATAGTCTATTAGTTTAACTCGCGAAGCAATTGGGATCTAATTGAAACTTTCAAAATAGTTAATGGAATTTCTAATTATGGTAGATATTTTTGTAATATTTCTCCTCCGAATAGAATATTTTTTATGTAAAGGCAGATTTCACAAACTAAATCTATTAACCAATTGGAGTTTGCTTTTGATAATAGAGTAATATATTTTTGGCATAAATTACCTAATCAGATCAAAAGCAGCAATTGAGTGAAAATTGTAGAAATAAATTGGATGATCTTAGAAATAATTGTTAGAAAGAGAAGTTAAGAGAGCATTTTCGGAAATAATTGGATAAATTACTAAACTTATTTTGATATCTCTTCTATATAAGGAATGGAGCACTCTGTGACGGCCTTTACACACAAAGCGATGTGTGTATTAAAACAGTTAAAATCCCCTTCCCATTCTGTAAGTGAAGATAGCCTAATGGTTAAGGTGCCGGAATGACACCCATCCGATCTGATTTCAATTCCGGCTGTAGGTAGCTTACAAAATGTCTAGCCACATTGAAGAGACTTAATAAGTCGAAACACGTGTCTGTGGATGACCCTATATATGATCCCCATCCCCTAGGGTTGAGCACTCTGGTGGGGGGATTTCGCTGACGGCCGTCAACTCAAGCGTAAACCCTTACCATGGCGATACTAATTCTAACACTTACTTGGATAGTTTTTGAGATGGGAGATAAGTGGTCGTACAGCTGTTGTTTTGTAGAATGCTGTATGCAGGATTTGTTAAAAATAGCAGAATTTTTATGTATTGCCTATTTCTTTCTTTCTTTTTTTTATATTTCTTTCTTTCTTCCTTTTTGCTACTCTCTCTCTCTCTCTCTCTCTCTCTCTCTCTCTCTCTCTCTCCTCTCTCTCTCTCTCTCTTCTTTCTTTTTGCTACTTTCTTTCTTTCTTTCTCTATCTCGTTCTTTCTTTCTTTCTTTCTTTCATTCATTCTTTCTATATTTCTTTCTTTTTGCCACGTTTTCTTTCTTTCCTTCTATCTTACTATCTTTCTTTTTATATTTCTTTCTTTCTTTTTGCTTCTTTCTTTCATTCTTTCTTTCTTTCTTTCTTTATGTACTTTCCCAGCTTATTTTTTCTTTCTGTCTTTTTTTTCTTTATTCTTTCTTTCTTTCTTTAGTATTTCTTTCTTTCTTTCTTTCTTTCTTTCTTTTTGCTTCTTCTTTCTTTCTTTCTTTCTTTCTGTACTTTCCCAGCTTGTTCTTTCTTTCTGTATTTTTTGCTTTATTCTTTCTTCTTCTTTCTTTCTTTCTTTTCTTTCTTTCTTTCTTTCTTTCTTTCTTTCTTTCTTTCTGCTTCTTTCTTTTTTAAAGCCGTTTCGCTTAAGTCCAAGCAGTGCAACCATACAATTGTACTCACACGGGCACTGCTTAGGCACCGACAGATTAACATGATTCAACATATTAGTAGCCATCAAAAGTTGTTTTTGACGCGAATAAATGTTTTTTGTTTCAATCTAAAGTGTTTTTGGTACATCTGAGACTAGCCGTGCGCCAGCGGAGACCAGTATCAAGTCAGGTGACTTGCGATTCCTATACAGGTCCTCAATCGACTGAACTAAACTGGCCCTTAACTAAGTTAACCACAAATAGACTATACTCTTTTCTTTTCCTCTCCTTTTATATTAACTGCAAACAGCCACTTACGCCAAAGGGTCAATAGTACAAAAGTCGGACCATATGACCTTTAGGCACCCCTTTTGCTTTGCTGATTCATAAGGACATTTTTTCATTTACACCATCAACATCCGGTTATTTGTTAACAGACAATTTTTAGAGGTTTTTTTAATTATAAAACTAACCCCTAACCCTAAAACCTAACCTCTAACCCCAACCCCTAACAAACAACCAGATGTTGATGTGTAAATTTAAAAAATGTACTTATGAATCAGCAAAGCAAAAGGGGTGCCTTTATAATGTGGTCATAAGCAGTGACGTAGTTTCGGTTACAGACATACCCCGAATATCCATTATAATAAGTAAAGTAAAGTCGTCGGGGCGGCCTAAAGTCGGTATCAGCCAGTCAGCGAGGGAGTCTATCCCCTTTTCACTAGTGCTAGACCAAGGAGATTGTTTTGGCGTCTGAGGTGCAGCCATACAATAGTACTCACACCTTTAGGTCATATGGTCCCAAAAGTGTATCATTCATCCCTGGCCAGCTTTATTGTCTGCATTTAAAAGATAAAATATCTCCAGGCAATGAAAGACATGAAGCCAGCTGCTTTTCTACCAGTCTGACTCTTATATATGACAGCGGAAAAGAGGCAGGTGCTCAAGCCACTCAAAATATTTTATTCATAACCTCCCCCTCCCACTTTCCAACTGAAGCAATGAATCAAGTTTTTAACATTATTGCCTCGCATGACGTCACACAACGTTTTTGGATATTCTTCAGTTTTACAAGACGCTACTAAGATGCAACTGTCGAATTCTATAAACATTGACAAGTGATATCTTATTATAATGGAGATTGTGTGTTTTTCTGTCTGTAACCGAAACTATATTCCTACTCAAGTCACAATTCTCTTAGTTATTGACATCACATTCTCCATGATTTTATTTTTATTTAACCTCAATTATTAATAAAATTGTCTTACATTATTAATACTGTTAACTATGTCTACATACTGACAACATGCAATTATATTTATATATACAACAAAATAACGGTTTACAGTGTGAATGGGAAGGCTAATTTGCATATTAATATTAAAAAATCGAATTTAATAAATATGTGCTTAGTGTTATTGATTTCTAACTGTTTGGTTTATTTTAATGAATATAAGCAAAAATCTCTTCAATGAATCTTAAATGAAATCCATTAACAAGATAAAATAACTGTCATTTTATTCTTTACTTCCTCTTTTAACTAAATACTTAAATTAGAAAAAAAATAACAATGAAAGACGAGAGTGATGGAAGAGTAAGTTTCAGTTGTTCCATTTTTTATTATACTCCCTCTGTTTCAAATCTTTTATTATACTCCCTCTGTTTCAAATCTTTTTATCTGTATTCTTATTTAGTTTCATTAGCCTTTCTAATTTAATACAATATTTTATTACATTAAAACTTAAATACTTGCACCCGGAGGGTGCATATATTTGCTAGTCTTATTATAATTGATATACGGTGTCTGTCTGTAACTGAAACTACGTCACTGCTTATGTCACATTACTCTCAGGAATTGCGTATGGTTATTGATGACTATTTAATTTATAGTCAAAATCATTAATACATCTTAATGGGCCGGGTTAGGTCAGTCGGTAGAGCGTTCACCTAGAAACCACAAGGTTCTTAGTTCGATACCCACCCTCGCCAACTCAGCGTTATGAGTAGCACAGAGATCTGTGCAGTAAAGTAAGGAGCTGGTGGTAGGTGTGGCGCTGCACCTCAGACGCCAAAACAATCTCCTTGGTCTAGCACTAGTGAAAAGGGGATAGACTCCCTCGCTGACTGGCTGATACCGACTTTAGGCCGCCCCGACGACTTTACTTATTATAATGGATATTCGGGGTATGTCTGTAACCGAAACTACGTCACTGCTTATGACCACATTACTCTCAGGAATTGCGTATGGCTATTGATGACTATTTTATTTATAGTCAAAATCATTAATACATAGAATAAATCTTATTTATTAACGATGTCTCAATAAATCTGAGTTAGATTAGCCTCAAAACAGTTCAGGTTATTTGTGCGTTTGATATTCTGCAATGAGTTTTATATATCACTAAGAAATAAAGGTTTACATAATAGATAGCATGGTTAATTTATATACTGGTTTTAACAAAACAGGGTGTAATAAATTAAAACGTTTGTTTTGTAACGGTTTACTCACACCGTCATTCCATCACACACATCTCACTCTTGATGAAGACCACTTTAATAAAAGGCCGAAACAGATTTCTGTCAGCGAATTATAACATCATTTGTTTGTTTTTTCTAAAAAGATTTATTTCATATATATATATATATATATATATATATATGTGTGTGTGTGTGTGTGTGTGTGTGTGTGTATGTGTGTGAGTGTGTGTATGTGTGTGTATGTGTGTGTGTGTGTGTGTGGAATTAATTCAGTTATGAAAAGTTAAATAAAAACATTGAACAGGACTACCAATTAGTAACTTACAGACAAACCCGCTGGTGTACACACGCACACAAACACATACAAAAATATACAAACACACATACACACACAACCACACACACACACACAAACTCATTTAACTTTCTTTAACGTCAGAAGTGGGTATTAATATCTAATATTTTGGGGGTCGAATATTATTATATGCCATGAAGAACATTTCCCGTTCTTACTGTAATTCTATAATTGTTTAACAGATGATAAGGACTAATCGCTGTTTAACTTGATCTAGAGGGAACTGGTGCTTTCAACGGACTTTGTACGTAAGCTCTTATAGAATTAGTGAGATATTTTCTGGAGTAATGAAATGAAAGTTTGCCGATCAGTTAACTAGTTTAATCAACTTGAAGCTCATTTTCTGTGGCCTTTTCACAGAAGATTACCAAATGTAGCTAGATTCACTGAGCATTGTAATGCTCAGTGAAACTAGCTATATTTGGTAATCTTCGGGGTGCTGAAAGTACTGGGAACGAAAGACTCCACCCCGATATTAAGAAGCTGTCCAGAAAACTAGAAAAGATCGAAACGAAACTCGTCAAACATTTAGTTTCCGTCTTGTTTAAAACTATCTATCTATCTATCTATCTATCTATATATATATATATATATATATATATATATATATCTTATTATAATGGAGATTGTGGGTTTGTCTGTCTGTAACCGAAACTAT
>CM042157.1:86930524-86933024 GCA_023376005.1 Doryteuthis pealeii | reverse complement strand
AGGAGACAAACCTTTGTGTGACCAGAGAATGAGAAACGATTTAAAAAATACGGGAAGTTGAACGAGGAAACTAAACTACCCCGTCATCCATTTGCCTCCTTCCCTGACAGAGGGTGAACGGAGAGAATAAAGCAAAAGAGGTCCTCGCCTTGAGGTGAGGTTCGTTATTGGCATCTGACTAAGTGTCATGAGCGATATTCTCGCTTGTCTAGAAGACTTCCGTCCAAGTGTGAGGTTCCTCTTACCAGCTGTTTTGTGCTAGTCATGGGGTGGTCATCATAAAAATCTCTGAAGATATCTACTGCTAAAAGCTCCGACGAGTATATTTGTCGCATACCCCACTTGTATGGACTGGACACAAGGCCTCATTTTAACGTGGGCCCACCCACAAGCCGAAGCTCATAGGTGGGAAAGAACAAAAATTGCGTCGATCCCTTCAGCATTGCCCCACAAGGGTAGCGCCTCAGGAATCGACGCTATTATTAAACTCTCGACGAATCCAGCGGCCGAAGCTCGCTGGACACCCGGCGTTAACCAGAAAACCGAAGGTACAATTAGTTTTTAAAGAAAAAGATACTAAAAGCTCCGACGCGTATGCACAACTGGTTTTTGTGCTCTTCATACACTCAAATTTCCATATGGGACTGCTACAGATTCGTTGAAGGGAAAAGCCAAAAACCGTGTGCATAATGAAAAAACAAAATGATTAATTTCAACATCTGTTCAGCTGTTTATTAACCATTTTTTAATATTATTAATAGACTACCTATTAATTATGGTTGCTATTCGTATATTTTACCCCCTCCAGTTTTTTTTCGATAGGAACGAACGAAGTCTCTAGCTGAAGCAGTGCCTGCTGGAAAAAAAAAACAACCAGCGCTTAAGGCGTTTTTCCCGAAAAGTTAATGCGATATTTTACCCCCTCCAGTCTTTTTTCGACAAGTAAATGTAAATATTTTAACCCTCCCCCTCTTTAAAATATTTTAATCGTATAATTGAAATAAATATATTAAAATGAAATAAAAATAACGAAAAAAAAAATGTTTTGTTTTTTATATGTAATTGATTGTCGAAAAAAATAAAAACAAAATGAAAATACCGAAAAACCAAGAACCAAGATATTTTTCTAGCGGATTGAAAGCGTTTTTATCGACAAATTATCGTTTTTAGTGTTTTCAAGGCGTTAAAAGTAAGCGATATTTTTATATAAACCTATCGACAAGTAAATGTAAATTTAGCCCCCCTCCCCCTAAAATATTTTAAAGATGGAGAGGGTTAAAATATTTACATTTACTTGTCGAAAAAAGACCGGAGGGGGATAAAATATCGCATTAACCTTTCGGGAAAAACGCCTTAAGCACTGGTTGTTGTTAACTACATACTAGGATATTTACCACGTACCCCACGTGTACGGGTTAGGCACAAGGCCCTATTAATGTGGGACTACCCACAAGCCGTGACTCATGGGTGGCGGGTGTAAAAAATGCATTGATCCTGTCGACATTCTTCCTCAAGGGGGCACCTCGAGCATTTGGCATTAGACCCAGTCGTGCCCCTTTAAATCCAGGGGGCAGGTGTTGCCTGGGGAAATGGCTCCTTGGGATCAACGTTGTTAACTTGTACGGTCCAGGGCCGAAGCCACTGGATCCCTCTGTCGAAACCGAAGTTAGATATTTTGGACATACCTACTAATAACATGCAATTGTTGTTTGCCTTTTGCTTTTTTCCCTTCTGTTTCGTATTTTGTTTCGGTTTGTTTTTGTTTTTACTTTACATTTTCATGATAATAATAAAAAAAGATCTTGGGTTTCATGCTATTTCATTTCAGCATTCATCAGGCTGGTGAATACTGATATGAAATAGCATGATAATCTTGCCTGCTCTAGATAAAGAGATAAGGAAAGAAAACTTTGGTTTATTTATGTGTTTTTCCAATTGGTCGCAAAAAAAGGTGGTCACCTGATCTGTTCACCACTGCATCTGTGCAGTAGGCATGTATAGCCCATTGAACATTCTATCTTTTGACTCTGATGAAAAGGGTCATGATTCCTGATGAGATTTGAGTTTGTGTAAACATTATAAATTACTTATATTCAAAAAAAAAATATTCTTGATATTTTAAGATAATTATTGGCTCTTATTATAGGCCTGTTGATATGCTTGGTTGGATATCTATTTACTTAGAATATAGTTAAGTAAGAGGATTAAATGTCTGATTCAAAACCTCCGTTGCTAAGCGGGTTTACCTCATCCCAAGGAAAGGCTAGGGGAGTAAACCCTGAAAACAAATCAAGAGCCGGAGTCCATAAAGGTGGTGCGATGCTGAAATCCAGTGCTACCCATCAACTCCTACGACACTGCCACTGCCAAACTGCATTGGTTCCTTACCTTTCCTTTGGATCACAGCAGCAGTGTGGAGATGGGGGATCTGCTGCTTGGACAACAGATTATTCTCTATATGAACCAGCCCAGGCTACGTAGTTCCGAAAATGTATATGGA
>CM042157.1:86923024-86928024 GCA_023376005.1 Doryteuthis pealeii | reverse complement strand
CCGAGTTCAATCCTGAGTGGAGACAGTTAAAAAAAATAATTAACACAACTCCTACCCCAGCTATGGTTAGCGGAATGAGAACAGGATACCCCCCGTGGACTAAATAAAGGGTTAGGTTCAAAGTTCCGTGATGGCTCCCGATTACGAAAAGAAGGTTTCCGTGTCCGAGAAGGTTCCCGAGTCCAACAAGAAATACCTGAAGAAGGCCGGAGGGCCGAAACGTTGTACAAATAACAATGAAGATGGGGACAATAGTCCGAATAACGCAGATAATACTAATCAATTTTAACTTTTATTCATCCCTTCCCTCTGCCCTGGAAACGCTGGGTAGCCGCTTCTAATTTCTAATAAAAATTAAACATATACTTTAATAACATCTGGAAAACACAGAAAACTTTGAAAATGTAAGAATAACAGATATGACTGTTTGAAATATTTTGCTACAGAAAATATCTTAGGCAAGCAAAAAATTTTTCTCAATTTTAATGAAAGAAACAAAAAAAATATATCTGATCGTTACATAGAGTTTGTTCTCCATTCCTAGTTTTTCCCCAATCTTCAAGCAGACCTAGCATCTTAGTAAGCGACAGGGAAGAACTGGGTGATGGTGTGTGTGTGTGGGGGGGGGGATGCAGTATTTTTTAAAGAAAACAAAAACAACATTATAATAAAACTTTAAGGAAAACGCGTTAGAGATAATAAGCTGGCGGCCATGATGTTTTTGAGAAGAAGAGTTGATTTTTTTAACAATTTCTTTTTTTTTCTTTTTTTTTTATCAACCACAAAAGATTTTTTTTGCTTGCTCAGGTTAATTATGTAGTGAACCTTTCGGCAAGACGGAAGACATATTTTTCTTTATATCCGGTTTACTTTTCATTTTATTTAGACTTTTTTATATTCGGTTCTATCTTTTACTTTAACTTTTGAAATATTTTCCCTTTTTTTTAATTATTATTTTTCGTATCTTTAACTTTTACAGTCCCAGCTTATGTACGGAGGATAAGTTTCGAAAACTGACAGCAAATGACGGAAAGTGCGGATACAACCGAACGTACACCACATACACATGCACACATACACGCCAAACAGACACAACACACACAGACAGACACACACAACACACACATATATATATATAGATATATAATATACAAACACCCACAAACACACACACACATACACACATAAATACAAACACCCACAAACGCACAACAAAACAAACAACACACATACACACACACGCACACACACACATATATATACAAACACCACAACACACACAACAACACACACATATATATACAACATAAAAAAAACACACACACACACACACACAGAAACAACACACATATATACAAAACACCCACAAACACACACACAAACAAACACACACATACACATATATACAACACACACACAAACACACACACAAACGCGCACATACACACATACACACATATATATGCACACCCACAAACACACGCAAAACACACACACATACACACATATATATAAACATACACAAACACACACACAACACACATATATACAAGCACCCACACAAACACAGAAACAAACACACAAACACATATGTTCAAACACCCACACACAAACAAACACACACACACACACACACATATACACATATATATACAAACACACACCAAGACACACACAAACAAACACACACATACACACATATATACAAACACACACAAACACACACACACACGTATACAAACACCCACAAACATACACACAAACAAACACACACAAACTCATATATACAAACACACAAACACACACACACGCATATACAAACACACACACAACACACCACAAATACACAAACAAAACACACACACAAACAAACACACACATACACACATATATACAAACACACAAACACATATATACAAACACAACACAAACACACCCACACAAACACACAAACACACACACACACACAACACACATATATACACAACACCCACAAACACACACACACACACACACACACACATAATATTGATAAGTAGTGGTGGTGCCAAGTGTAAACGGTTAGAGTCGTAGGAAATGGACTCGTCTACCGAGTTCAAATCTAGTACGGACCTGTTTACATTTCACATAGCGCTAATACCCCTGGGAAAGATATGAATCCAACTACTCTCCCTCCAGTTATGGGTAAATAATAGGGCAGACTATTTTTTTAAACTTAGGTAGGTAATCAGGAGAAGGAAAATTCTGAGTTTAAACTTGTTAAATCCGCTTCAGAGGTCCTTGTGTGTAATCCTGATCGTGCAGAGGCGGTTGGTAAACACACACACACACACACACACACAACACACACACAAAATATATATATATATATATATATAATCCAAAGTCCAGAGAATAAATCTTCCTTATGACATAGGAGTTTTTTTTAACAACCTGTCGCCGTTTGAGAGCTCAATGTGTGATCTTATTGTTAGAGTCACAGAGCAAATATATAAGTAAAGAAATGACAAAAGACTTAGAGATTTAGTGTTATAGTCTATTTCAGGGAGCTTAGACAAATAGTCTAACTCTCCCGACTCATCAGATGCGAATGATGAATTATTTATTACTTTTAAGGCATTTGAAAACAGATTTTTTTTAAATTTTTATTTTTTATATTATCCTGTCTGGTCAGCTGTAGGGTCATAAAAAAGATATGTGACTGGAAAAACTTTTGTTATTTCTTTACTATATATATATATATATATAATATATATATATATATATATATATATGTATATATTTGTTGTGTGTTGTGTGTGTGTTGTAGAAAATAGAAAAACACGAAGTATCACAAAGGATTAATTTAATTTTTTGATGATGAAGTTGATGTAATAACATCTCGCTTTTAACAACCTTCTTCAGGACTTGGTGTAGGCGAAATGGGACCATATGACCTTTAGGCACCCCATTTTGATCTTGATTAAGAAAGGACATGTTTTTCATTTACACCGTCAATATCCGGTTGTTTTAACAGACGATTCTTGGATTTTTAAAAATTATAAAACTAAACCCTAACCCTTAACACACAACCTGATATTGCCTGTGTAAATGAAAAACATGTCCTTTCTTAATCGAGATCAAAAAGGGATGCCTAAAGGTAATATGCTGGTTGTGTATGAAAAAGGGGAAGTAACTATCAATTCTCCTATTCTTTTTCGCAAGTCATCCACTATCACCACACAGCATTTCACCCATCTCAAGTCCTGATGAAGGTTGATAAAACCGAAACGTTATTACCTGCTAACACGATACTACCAGCGACAGCGTGTACCTTACACGGCTTGAACTGCTGCGGTCACGTGATCGATGCGTCACAAACTAGCACGTGACTAAATGTTGAACAACTTTTGGACTCACCCAATTATTTAAACAATAATCTATTATTAATAGTCGTGATCCTTTACTGTACGACCGTTATCATCTTTCAACACCCTCTGGTTAAATATGAGACCGTCCAATTCGTCAAAGACGAAATTCTGATTATCTGGTGTGCTTATTTGCTGAATTCTTATTTCATATAAGTGTCGTCACCTCTGTTAAATAATGGACCATTCCGTTTTTATTATAAAGAAAAACGGGAAGAAAAAGGACATGTTGCACAGAAAAATATAAAGAAAGGAAAAAAGAGAGTAGGGAAAGATGGAGAGAGAGCGGGAAGTGAGCGTGCGGAAATGATAACGCTAATCGATTTCAGTCAAGTATAATGAAAAGATAAAAACAAGGAAGGAAAGAAAGAGAAAGAAAGAGCGATACAGTTAAATGAAGGTTATTATACTTTTTACATATTGCAGTCGGTAGAGCGTTCGGCTAGAAACCACATGGTTTCTAGTTCGATTCCGGTCCTCGCCAACTCAGCGTATGAGCAGCACAGGGATCTGTGCGGTAAAGTAAGGAGCTGATGGTAGGTGTGGCGCTCCAACTCAGATGCCAAAAAACTATCTCCTTCGTCTAGCGCTAGTGAGAAGGGGATAGACTCCCTCGCTGATTGGCTGATACCGACTTTAGGCCACTCCGACGACTTTACTTTACTTACACTAGCAAATATATGCACCCTCCGGTTGCAAGTATTTAAATTTTAATATAATAAAATATACTAAATTAGAAAGGCTAATGAAACTGAATAAAAATTCAGATAAAAAGATTTGAAACAGAGGGGGTATGATTGAAAAATAAAACAACTTTGACACTAACTCTTCCATCATTTTCCATTACTCCCGTCTTTCATTGGTAAATCTTCCTAATTTAACTATTTAGTTAAAATAGGAAGTAAATAATAAAATGACAGTTCTTTCTTCTTGTTAATGGATTTCTTTTAAGATTTATGCCCGAGATTTTTGCTCATATCCATTAAGATAAAACCAAACAATTAGAAATCAATAATATTAAGCATATATTTATTAAAATCAAAATTTTAAGATCAATATGCAAATTAGCCTTTCCATTGACACTGCAAACCTCTATTTTGTTGTATATATAAATACAATTGCATGTTATGCGTATGTAGATATGGGCAACAGTCTTAATGATGTAAAACAATTTTGTTAATAATTGAGGTTTAAATAAAAATAAAATCATGGAGAATGTGATGTAAATAACAAAGGGAATTGTAACTTGTATAGTAATATAGTTTCGGTTACAGAGAGATAAACCCACAATCTCCATTATAATAAGATATTGAAGTATTTTAGCAATAGCTCTTAAGTAAACATAAATTATTATCACACTGTGATATATCCACAGGTCCTGCTAGTATAAAAATTAAAAGATCTTGGCCTGAACATAAAAGGCAAAAGCTTTAAACATATGTGGAATAATCAGTTTACAAAACTTCAGAAAAAAATGTATCTTTCTTTGGGTTTTTTTTTATCATCTTTTCATTTTTATCTTTATTTCATTTATTTTTATTTATTCATTTATTTTTCAATATTTATGTATTTGTTTTTCAAAAATCTTTTTTG
>CM042157.1:86915894-86922924 GCA_023376005.1 Doryteuthis pealeii | reverse complement strand
ATAGCACGTCTCCTCTGCGTCTCCTCTCTCTCTCTCTAGTTGAAACTGATTCCTAACTAACTAAATCGCTTTCTGATGTGAGCAAAAAATCTGCATTCCATCAATAAGTGTTTAAACTGTCAGTGTTTCATATGTTCACATGTGTTTTTCTTGTTTATATATAGGAGTGTCGTTAGATCGTATACCAATGTCTAATCTGGACACAATGACTTGTTCTTTCAACTGCCTTTAAGTTGGCTCTTAACCTCCCAAAATTCACTTAAAGCATTTCTGTCTTGTACTGTAATAAAATTTTATTTTGGTATTGCAACTTTACATGTTGATAAATCATTTCCATTTATAGGAAGAGTTTATTGTGGATACAGTTTCCTCGCGGTTGGTACATCACCATGAGCACGTTTCGCTCTGGTCGTCTCTCTCTATGTTGAAACTGATTTCCTAACTAACTAAATCGTCGTGAGTTTCTTAGGTCGGAATGGTTTATCTAACCATTATGTATTTTTCCAACGAAATCTACCCCCTACACTCGATTTGAAAGCATTTGTCAATAATTTATGCCTACGCATATTATTTACAGCCACCTCTATGTAAAATCAATGCTGTAAGTATTATTCAAAAAAACTTACTTATTCTTCCAGGTTATTGATTCGCAATGTGTCAGAATTTAATAAGTAAAAAAAAAAATAAAAAAAAAAAATAGAAAAGTAAAGTGCCTATATTCGTATCAGCCGGACAGTCTACCTCCCTTTTACCTTGACTTCCGTCTAGGTGGATCGCCACCACATATCCATCAGCTCTCTACTTACCCACTTATTCTGTTTCTGTGGAAATTAAGAGCAGTTCGTCCCGAGTCTCCTACTAAAAAATTGCTACCCTGTGACTATCAAAATAACAACCCTAGCTCGTCGTAACTCTTTCATTTATCTAATTTGTCGTAATTCTTGTTTAATATGAAGAGGAAATATGTTTTGAAAGACTGAGATGAAAATAATAGAAAACAATCTAAAATAATATAGATAATACGAACAAATGCAGATATAATAAATTTTCGACAAGTAAATGATTGGGTCGCATCTTTTTGTCGAATTCTTGTTTATAAAACTAAAACAAGACATAAACAAACTAGAATAAAAGAAAAATTCTATATTTAATAATAAGATAATGATAACAAATTTAATAGATAGATAGATAGATATGAAGATGGTATGTTGATAGATGACTGTCGTTAGTTTAATAGTCACTGGTAGCAATTTAGACAGGAGCCGGACCACTTCCTGTGTAAAATTACCTGTTATCTGTACTGTGTATGCTTGATAGTCGATGCCCGTTAACCGATCTCGGAACCTTTTGCCTCCTAGCTACCGCTACTACTTAGCTAAAACAATGCTAAAATATCCGTATGACTGTTCAAATGATATACCAGAAACAATAAAATTCAATTATCTTTATTAGAAAAATAATTTATAGGTTACGTTATTTATGGAAATACGCTCTTTATTTATAAACTGGGCTAACATTCAAAATAAAGCCTAATTATTTCCTGAAGGTGTAATTATGTGTGCAATTATTACATTAGAAACCATATTACGTCTCTAATGACTTACCCCACCCCTACCCTACCCCCAAAACAGACCTGAGTAATGTTGCTTATGTAACGTGCGTACGATATACGTAACTTCTAATAGCGATATATATTTATAAGCGTCTTGTCAACGTCCTCAAATTCACGACACTAAAAAGTGTTCGGCACGTGCGTCACTTGTCGATAAAAAAAATACAGACGCGAGAAATATATTCGTCACAGCTGCTAACTTTATTTCCAGGCATGGTTTCTGTTGGTTTTGAAAGGAAAGGCAGAGAGAAGAAACAGAGAGAGACACTGTTAGATTACTGTGATCCCAAAATCAGACCCAAGTCCGGTCCTACCCTTACACTCGCCGAAAGCAAAAAAGCAGCCGTATTTTTCTCGTCTTTCCACGTCACCACGTGCGACTCCGTTCCGGTCAACACCCGAAACTTCCGTGACATTCAATTCTCCATCGCGCTCACGCCCCGGTCAACTCATCGAAAAAACTAAAAAACCCGTTTTTTTTTTTTTTAGCTTTCAAAAAATCCCCACTTATTTTTTTTTTTTAAACCTTTTACTCTCTCTATTCTCTTCCTCTCTTTCTAATATATCCTCGCCAAAACACAGGATATTCCCCATCTTGCTTACACTTATCTATACACAAATGCCCAAAATAACCATATCCCTAATCTCATTTCATTTCAAGGAACACCGATAGTTGTAGGACTGGGCAATTACCATTCGCATAAATCATCAAATGAGTTAAAAGGGCTCCTAGCCTTCTCGACAACCCACCATAGTCAAAAAAGTCCGACACAAAACCACTGCTGCTTCTCAAGGAAAAGTTAAATTAAAACCCCGAAAACAAATCAGGAGCCGGAGCACCTTAAGGTGGTGTGATGCTGAAAATCTAGTGCTACCCATCAACTCCTGCACACTACCGTTGCCAAACTGCATTAGTACCTTACCTTTCCTTTGGATCACAGCGGCAGTGTGGAGAGGGAGATTTGCTGTATGGGTAACAGGCTTATCCTCCATACAACCTGCCCAGGCTATGTAGTACAAAGAAAGAAAAAAAAATTGACGCTACTCCATCGTCTCTCGTAGACGGAAGCGCCAACCAGTTATGTGTCACATACTGACCTTTTGGCACAATGACAGAAGTACAGAGCACGCGGTAAGTCATTTAATAATAGCTATTAGTTTAACTCGCTAAGCAATCGATCTAAAATAACTTCAAAATAATTAATGAATTTCTAATAATGGTAGATATTTTGTAATATTTCTCCTCCGAAATAGAATATTTTTCATGTTCAGGACACATTCACAAAACTAAATCTATTAACCAATTGGAGTTTTTTTGTTAATCGAGTAATATATTTTGCATAAATTACATAATCAGATCAAAAAGCACAATTGAGTAAAATTTGTATATATAAATTGGATGATCTTAGAAATAATTGTTAGAAGAGAAGTTAAGAGAGCATTTTCGGAAACAATGGATAAATTACTAAACTTATTTTGATATCTCTTCTATATAAGGAATGGAGCACTCTGTGACGGCCTTTACACACAAAGCGATTGGTAAAAAACAGTTAAAACCCCCTTCCCATTCTGTAAGTAAACAGCCTAATGGTAAGTGCCGGACTGACACCCAACATCTGATTTCAATTCCGGCTTAGGTAGCTTACAGATGTCTAGCACATTGAAGACTTAATAAGTCAAAACACGTGTCTGTGGTATGACCGTTATATATGATCCCCATCCCTAGGCTTGAGCACTCTGGTGGGGATTTCGCTGACGGCCGTCAACTCAAGCGTAAACCCTTACCATGGCGATACTAATTCTAAACACTTACTTGCGATAGTTTTGAGATGGGAGATAAGTGGTCGTACAGCTGTTGTTTGTAGAAATTATGCAGGATTTGTTAAAAAATAGCAGAATTTATTATTGCCTATTTCTTTCTTTCTTTCTTTTTAATTTCTTTCTTCTTCCTTTTACTACTTCTCCTCTCTCTCCTCTCTCTCTCTCTCTCTCTCTCTCTCTCTCCTCTCTCTTTCTTTCTTTCTTTTGCTACTTTCTTTCTTTCTTCCTCTATTCTCTTCTTTCTTCTTTCTTCTTTCTTTCATCATTCTTTCTATATTTCTTTCTTTTGCCACTTTTCTTTCTTTCCTCTATCTACTATCTTCTTTTTATATTTCTTTCTTCTTTGCTTCTTCTTTCATTCTTTCTTCTTTCTTTCTGTACTTCCCAGCTTGTTCTTTCTTTCTGTCTTTTTGCTTTATTCTTCTTTCTTTCTTTCTTCTTTCTTTTGGCTTCTTTCTTTCATCTTTCTTCTTTCTTCTTTCTGTACTTTCCCAGCTTATTCTTTCTTTCTGTCTTTTTTGCTTTATTCTTTCTTTCTTTCTTTTAGTTTTTCTTTCTTTCTTTCTTTCTTTCTTCTTTCAGTTGCTCCTTTCTTTCATTCTTTCTTTCTTTCTTCTGTACTTTCCCAGCTTGTCTTTCTTTCTGTTCTTTTTTGCTTTATCTTTCTTTCTTTCTTTCTTTTCTTTAGCTTTTTCTTTCTTTACTTTGCTTCTTTCTTTCATCTTTTTTCTTCTGTACTTTCCCAGCGTTCTTTCTTTCTGTCTTTTTTTTTTACTTTATTCCATTCTTTAACTTTCTTTCTTCTTTATCTTTCTTCTTTCTTTCTTTTCCTCTTCTTTCTTTCTTTCTTTCTTTCTGTACTTCCCAGTTCGTTCTTTCTTTCTTCTTTTTTTGCTTTTATTCTTTCTTCCTTTCTTTCTTTTATCTTTCTTTCTTTCTTTGCTTCTTTCATTCTTTTAAAAAAAACATTGAAGTCCAAGCCAGTGCAACCATACAATTGTACTCACACGGGCACTGCTTAGGCACCGAACAGATTAACATGATTCAACATATAGTAGCCATCAAAATTGTTTTTGACGCAAATAAATGTTTTTGTTCAATTTTAAATGTTTTTTGTACATCTGAACTAGCCGTGCGCCAGCGGGACCAGTATCAAGTCAGGTGACTTGCGATTCCTATACTGGTGCTCAATCGACTGAACCAAAACTGGCCCTTAACTAAGTTAGCCACAAATAGACTATACGCCTTCTTTCCTCTCCTTTTTATTAACTCAAACAGCCACTCACACCAAAGGGTCAATAGTACAAAAGTCGAACCATATGACCTTTAGGCACTCCTTTTGCTTTGCTGATTCATAAGTACATTTTTTCATTTACACCGTCAACATCAGCTTGTTATTAACAGACGATTTTAGTTTTTTAATATTAAAACTAACCCCTAACCCTAAAACCTAACCTCTAACCCCAACCCCTAACAAACAACCGGATGTTGATGTGTAAATTAAAAAAATGTACTATAGAATCAGCAAAGCAAAAGGGGTCCTTTATAATGTGGTCATAAGCAGGACGTAGTTTCGGTACAACATACCCGAAATACCATTATAATAAGTAAAGTAAAGTCGTCGGGCGGCCTAAAGTCGATTATCAGCCAGTCAGCGAGAGTCTATCCCCTTTTCACTAGTGCTAGACAAGAGATTTTTGCCTGAGGTGCAGCCATACAATAGTACTTCACACCTTTAGTCATATGGTCCCAAAAGTGTATCATTCATCCCTGCCAGCTTTATTGTCTCATTTAAAAAGAGCTAGAATATCTTCCAGCAATGAAAGACATGAAGCCAGCTGCTTTTTCTACCAGTCTGACTCTTATTAATGACAGCGAAAAAGAGGCAGCCGTCGCAAGCCACTCAAAATATTTTATTCATAACCTCCCCCTCCCACGTTCCAACTGAAGCAAAATCAAGTTTTAACATTTTGGCCTCGCATGACGTCACACAACTTTTTGGATATTCTTCAGTTTACAAGACGCTACTAAGATACAGCTATCGAATTCTATAAACATACAATATATCTTCTTATTATAATGGATATACGGTGTCTTCTGTAAACTAAAACTACTCACTGCTTATGTCACATTACTCTCAGAATTGCGTCATGGTTATTGATGACTATTTAATTTATAGTCAAAATCATTAATACATCTTAATGGCTGTTAGGTTAGTCGGTTAGAGTTTCACCTAGAAACCACAAGCTTCTTAGTTCATACCCACCTCGCCAACTCAGCGTTTATGAGTAGCACAGAGATCTGTGCAGTAAAGTAAGGACTGGTGGTAGGTGTGGCGCTGCACCTCAGACGCCAAAACAATCTCCTTGTCTAGCACTAGTGAAAAGGATAGACTCCCTCGCTACTGGCTGATACCGACTTTAAGGCCGCCCCGACCACTTTACTTTACTTATTATAATGGATATTCGGGGTATGTCTGTAACCGAAACTACGTCACTGCTTATGACCACATTATTCTCAGGAATTGCTAAGGTCATTGATGACTATTTTATTATAGTCAAAATCATTAATACATAGAATAAATCTTATTCATTAACGATGTCTCAATAAATCTGAGTTAGATTAGCCTCAAAACAGTTCAGGTTATTTGTGCGTTTGATATTCTGCAATGAGTTTTATATATCACTTAGAAATAAAGGTTTACATAATAGATAGCATGGTTAATTTATATACTGGTTTTAACAAAACAGGGTTTAATAAATTAAAACGTTTGTTTTGTAACGGTTTACTCACACCGTCTTTCCATCACACACATCTCGCTCTTGATGAAGACGCTTTAATAAAAGGTCGAAACAGATTTCTGTCAGCGAATTATAACATCATTGTTTGTTTTTTCTAAAAATATTATTCATATAATATATATATATATATATATAATATATATATATATTATATATATATGTGTGTGTGTGTGTGTTGTGTTGGAATTAATTCAGTTATGAAAAGTTAAAATAAAAACATTGAACAGGACTACCAATTAGTAACTACAGACAAACCCGCTGGTGTACACACGCACACAAACAAATAACAGAAATATACAAACACACATACACACACAACCACACACACACACACAAACTCATTTTAACTTTCTTTTAACGTCAGAAGTGGGTATTAATATCTAATATTTGGGTCGAATATTATTATATGTCATGAAAAACATTTCCCGTTCTTACTTACTACTGTAATTCTATAATTGTTTAACAGATGATAAGGACTAATCGCTGTTAACTTGATCTAGAGGGAACTGGTACTTTCAACGACATTGTACGTAAGCTCTATAGAATTAGTGAGATATTTTCTGGAGTAATGAAATGAAAGTTTGCCGATCAGTTAACTAGTTTAATCAACTTGAAGCTCATTTCTGTGGCCTTTTCACAGAAGATTACCAAATGTAGCTAGATTCACTGAGAATTGTAATGCTCAGTGAAATCTAGCTATATTTGGTAATCTTCGGGTGCTGAAGTACTGGGAACGAAAGACTCCACCCCGATATTAAGAAGCTGTCCAGAAAACTAGAAAAGATCGAAACGAAAC
>CM042157.1:86908394-86910894 GCA_023376005.1 Doryteuthis pealeii | reverse complement strand
TGCGCTATTATGCATTAGTACCTAGATATTATTTAGAAAAATAGAATCCGGGAGAAACATGAGTTGACAGAGTGCTGCATTTCGTCTGGTGTGCTAGGTGTAACATGATATGTGTGATCGGACTGAAAACAGTAGTTAACCAATACTTGCCGAGGTCGCAAGATACGATCGGCGACGTAACAATTGTCGGGAGCTGCCCTAATGATGTCGCTCATGCTGGGTAGAATAAAAGATGTGATTTATTGATTTACCATCTTTTTGGTGGCTACGGTACGAGGAGACAAACCTTCGTGTGACCAGAGAATGAGAAACGATTTAAAAAATACGGGAAGTTGAACGAGGAAACTAAACTACCCCGTCATCCATTTGCCTCCTTCCCTGACAGAGAGTGAACGGAGAGAATAAAGCAAAAGAGGTCCTCGCCTTGAGGTGAGGTTCGTTATTGGCATCTGACTAAGTGTCATGAGCGATATTCTCGCTTGTCTAGAAGACTTCCGTCCAAGTGTGAGGTTCCTCTTACCAGCTGTTTTGTGCTAGATGGGGTGGTCATCATAAAAAGTTCTGAAGATATCTACTGCTAAAAGCTCCGACGAGTATATTTGTCGCATACCCCACTTGTATGGACTGGACACAAGGCCTCATTTTAACGTGGGCCCACCCACAAGCCGAAGCTCATGGGTGTGAAAGAACAAAAATTGCGTCGATCTCTTCGGCATTCGCCCACAAGGGGAGCGCCTCATGAATCAACGCTATTATTAAACTCTCGACGAATCCAGCGGCCGAAGCTCGCTGGACCCCCGGCGTTAACCGGAAAACCGAGGGTGCAATTAGTTTATAAAGAAAAAGATACTAAAAGCTCCTTCGAGTATGCACAAATGGTTTTTGTGCTCTTCATACACTCAAACCTCCATGATGTGGGACTGCTACAGATTCGCTGAAGGGAGAAACCAAAATCCGTGTGCATATTTAAAAAACAAAATGATTAATTTCAACACTTGTTCAGCTGTTTATTAACCATTTTTTATATTATTAATAGACTACCTATTAATTATGGTTGCTATTCGTATATTTTACCCCCTCCAGTTTTTTTCTAGGAAAAGCTCGGTGTTAGCGCAATTCTGCTGAAAAAGCAAGGCCTTAATTATGTAATCAAATATATTTCCTTAGCAATATCTTAAGAATAGAGGATTACATTTTTTATGTCAGATTTTTTATTGATCATTCTGTAATAATTGTTGTTTATACTGTGTGTATTAAAAAAAATATTAATTTCAATATCCTGCTCAGCTGTTTATTAACCATTATTTCTTGAATAGTTGATGAAATCCCGTTCGTTGAGGAAACTGAAATTATCTGGATGAATCCCAGTGAAAGGGATTATGGAATCCTCCTCAAGAAATTACTTCTCTTTATTATCAATTACGGCCTTTTCCATTTTTTTATCTCCCTTTCAATCTTCTTTTGTATTCAATATTCTCACAAACAATATTTTACCCATTTTTAATTTTTGTTGTTGCACCATAACTCATCAAAGGCTCGTGTCTAGTTATTATAATGGAGATAGAGTGTTTTCCTGTCTGTAACCGAAACTATATCACTACTCAAGTCACAATTCCCTTTGTTATTTACGTCACACTCTCCGTGATTTTATTTTTTTTTAATTTAAACCTCAATTATTAATAAAATTGTTTTACCTTCTTAATACTGTTAATATCTCATTAATATACTACCATATCTAGATATTAATAACATGCAATTGTATTTATATATACAAAAGTTTAGCGGTTTACAGTGAACGAGAAAGGTAATTTGCATATTGATATTAGAAATTTTATTTTGATAAACATGTGCTTGGTATTATTGATTTCTAATTGTTTGGTTTTATCTTAATGAGTATGAGCAAACATCTCAGGGGTAAATCTTTTATTTTTACTTTTATTATTAATTCAATTATTAATAAAATTGTTTTAAATTATTAATACTGTTTGCCATAACTACATACTAGGATATTTACCACGTACCCCACGTGTACGGGTTAGGCACAAGGCCCTATTAATGTAGGACTACCCACAAGCCGTGGCTCATGGGTGCCGGGTGTAAAAAATGCATTGATCCTGTCGACATTCTTCCTCAAGAGGGCACCTCGAGCATTGGGCATTAAACCCAGTCGTGTCCCTTTAAATTCAGGGGGCAGGTGTTGCCTGGGGAGATGGCTCCTTGGGATCAACGTTGTTAACTTGTACGGTCCAGGACCGAAGCCACTGGATCCCTCTGTCGAAACCGAAGTTAGATATTTTGGACATACCTACTAATAACATGCAATTGTTGTTTGCCTTTTGCTTTTTTCCCTTCTGTTTCGTATTTTGTTTCGGTTTGTTTTTGTTTTTACTTTAAATTTTCATGATAATAATAAAAAAAAAATCTTGGGTTTCATACTATTTCATTTCAGCATTCATCAGGCTGATGAATACTGATATGAAATAGTGTTACATATTAATTT
>CM042157.1:86895894-86898394 GCA_023376005.1 Doryteuthis pealeii | reverse complement strand
AAAACCCGATTTTTCCTTCCGAGAAACTTCTTTCCAGAACCATCTGATTATTTCTGTAATTCAAAATAAATATTCTGTGATGGACTGATGTGACTTTAACGTATTAACACAATGCAGAGGTAATAAATAAATTCCCACGGTATATAAGTATATAAAGATATTAAAGCTTTGAGTCCTATAATAAAATTATCCTTTGAATAGCTTGCTTTTTCATATTTTATACACACACACACAACACACACACACACACACACACACACACACACACACACATATATATATATATATATATATAATATATTGAAGAAATGGATACAAAGAAACCTACTCGAGTTTCATCGCTAGAATCATCAGGGTTAAATCCACTGAATTAATCGAGTTACCGATTAATAGCAGCTGATTACACGTATGTTCATTGAATAAGATTTTACGTTAAAATCTTATTCAATGAACATACGTGTGATCAGCTGCAATTAATCGGTAACTCGATTAATTCAGTGGATTTAACCCTGATGATTCTAGCGATGAAACTCGAGTAGGTTTCTTTATATACATTTCTTCAATAAATTTGATCTACTTTGTATTGAGCACTTTGTATTTGTTTTATCACGGACTTAACCCCTGGATCCGGTGCACCCAATGATCGTGCCCATATTCACCGGTGAGCACCCTTTATATATTATATATATATATGTGTGTGTGTGTGTGTGTGTGTGTGTGTGTGGAGGCGCGTGGTCTAATGGTTAGAGTCGTAGGAAGTGGACTCGTCAACTCCGAGTTCAATTCCTAGACGAAGCTGTTAGCATTTCACATGGCGTTAATACCCTTGGGAAAGGTATGAATCCTACTCTCCCTCCAGCTATGGATAAATAGTAGGGAAGACTGGGCTCTTTAGCCATGGCTAGGTAACCAGTCGAGGAAAAGAAAAACTATGAATTCAAACCTGTTGAACTCCGCTTAAGAAATTGACCTTGTGTCGTATCCTGCTCGTGCGGAGGGGTTGGTAATATATATATATATATATGTGTGTGTGTGTGTGTGTGTGTGTGTGTGTACAAAGAGAGAGAGAGAGAGAGAGAGAGAGAGAGAAAGAGAAAGAGAGAGAGAGAGAGAGCAGTTTAGAAAAGTATGGTTATATATATTTATATATATAATATGTGGTGTAATGGTAAAAGTCGTGAGAATTGGACTCGACGACCGAGTTCAAATCCTGGACCGGGCTTTCTGCATTTCACATAGCGGACTCTTTAGCATTGGCTAGTTGACTAGTCTAGGAGGGAAAACTCTGAATTGAAACCTGTTAAACACCGCTTAATAAATTGACCTTGTATTACATCCTTCTGGTGTGGAATGGTTGGTAAATGTATATGTTTATATATAGAGACTAGTTTTGTAAAGTATTCTTATATATATTTATCAACCAATCCACTCGAGAAGGGTGTGACACAAGGTCAATTTTTAAGCAGAGTTTAACAGGTTTGAATTTCAGAGTTTTCCTTCTCCTAGACTAGTTGTATAACCAAATTTTAAGAACCTTTTCTGTCTTATTATTTACCTATAGATAGTGTGCTTAAAGATAACTTGGTCCGAATAATTGGTACACTTATTGAGAGTTTATATAGTCTAGTATTCACTAGAGAGTTCTTTAATGCGAAGGTAATCATAAAGTAGGGGAGGTAACTCTCAATTGCTATCTATTTATCTATCTATTTATTCTTTTTTAAAAAAATAGTAAATATTGTAAGATATTTCTTGGCATATACGAAAGTAGAAATTGGTAGCAATTATTGCAAACACAGTATGTAACGTCCAATGCTCTTCAAGTATCTTTTTACTGAGACCTTTGTTGCTTTTTTATATTCATAAAATACATCTTATTATAATGAGAATTGTGTGTTTTTGTCTGTAAACCGAAACTATATTACTACTCAAGTCACAATTCCTTAATTATTTACGTCAAATTCTCCATGATTTCACTTTCTTTTTGATAACCTTCAGTTTAGTAATAAAAGTGGTGATTAAGCAGGGAGTTAGACTACGATGTGGTTTAGACACATATCTTATGGTATCACTTTAATAAATCATTGAATATATAGTAAACAAAATAGCGGTTTACTTATGGTGTGTTTGAGACGAGGAAGTCTATTTTGCGATATATATTTTAAATTTTATTTAACTAAGTATTTAGTGCTATTGGATATTGATGGATGTTCTTGATGAGATGTGTTTGGTTTATTCGTTAAGAGATTAAGTAGGGAAGCAATTACAACTTGCGAGGTATAACGATCTTAAAGAGATGATTTATTTACGAATAAGAGTATTATAACTTGTTCGAATGTTCATTTATCCTTTTGACTCCTGATTTTAATAACTGACATAGTTAATGAGTGAGAATTTACCAATGATAAGAGGTGGAGTTAATGAAAATGATGAATATGGTTAGTTTTCAATAGTTTTTCTATTTTCGAAGTTTATCCCCCTCTGTTGCAAGCGATGTCTA
>CM042157.1:86871318-86895794 GCA_023376005.1 Doryteuthis pealeii | reverse complement strand
AGAGGTCTATAAACACATCCGTAGCAAGTACACAAGAAGTCTTTGACTGTTCATTTAATCTCTAAGAAAAGGTAAGATTAAGTTAGTTCAGACACATACACACACGTGAGTGTGTGTGTGTGTGTGTGTGGTGTGTTGTGTGTTTGAAAAATGTAAGGTTCCACGATTGCTTATCATATATAAATTTTGATGAAAATAAAATGGCTTCTAATATTTAACTAAAGTTAATAGTAAAGAAAAGTGTGAAAGAGGATAGAATTTCCCGAAATAATAAAACCTTTTTATTATTTGATTGCTTTATGTACACAATAGACTTGTACGTACAATTATTTTTTTAAACTTTCTTTTAGTTATAAGTTACTAGTTAAATATACAGGCCATGGCCTTATATATATATATATATATATATATATATATATATATATATATATATATATTATATATATATATATAAACTAACCGACGTTATTTACATCCAAAATGTGACATTGAGTAGAACTCCAACAAACACCATAGGATCTTGCTCAACAGCCTGATGATTGCTATTTAGCATGGAAACCGTGGTCGCTGTTAATAATGAACATTGATCTGTGAAAACATTGTAAAATATATATATATATAATATATATATATATATATATAATATATATTATGAGGAAGAATGAATAAAGAAAAGAAAGAACAGAATGGATAATAAAAGATGATTTAATCAAATATCACTTACACAGTGTTTCGGTCAGTTCCATCTCTGTGTACACGGTTCAAACTATTATTATCATTAAATAAACAAATGAAATGAAATAATAATAATAATAGAAAAATGTGAAATATTCCGTACACAGAGAAAATTCGACCTTCATCAGAGTGAAATTTTATTTTGAATCACTCTGATGAAGGTCGGATTTTCTCTGTGTCCGGAATATTTTCACATTTTTCTATTATTATTATTTCATTTCATTTGTTTATGAATGATGAAGTCTTAGTACCCATATTCTTTGAACAAATTACCTAATCAGATCAAAAATAGCAATAGCGTCAAATATTTGAAGATTAATTTGGATGATTTCAGAAAAAATAGTAAGAAAATGAATTTTGTGGAACTAATAAATTGAATTTATATACAGAATTTGATTTGTATATGGATATTGTATTAATATTGTGTATATATTATATATAATAGTAGTATCATCATTGAAAGGTTAATTTCGCAGGGATTGTTTCGCTATGTACCGGCGGCCGAACGGATATGGTCTCTGACTATGCCTGTGAAGTCCGGTTTCGATTCCTGTCGGAGGGGAGTCGTTAGTATACATCGCTGAAGAGACTTAATAAGTCGAAAAGCGTCTGTACGGTGTTCTACATGGCGAGCCATCCTTTGCGGGATTTACTTGTCAAGATTATTTTCTATAATTATCGAATCTTATTCGATACATGCATTTATAATTGCCTTCAAGCAGAAATATAAATAATATATATATATATATTATGTGTGAAAATTATCTTTATTTCTCGTATTTAAAAAAGTTCATATGAGAAGATAGAAAAAATGAGGAGATGCCTAATAAGACATAACAAGCAAATATTAAATAAATAATCCGTTCTTTCTTTGCTCTTACTGTCGTCATAGCTCTTCTATCAGTTTCTCAAACTCCATCGAGTTGCCATCATTTAATTTATTCCAAAAATAACCATTAATTCCCAAACTAATTACGTGCACGTAGTTTTCAGTTTCTACACGATAAATTTTCCATAGAAAATCGATCTATATAATAAATAATGGAGAGTTTATTATTTCGATTTCTTTGATCCTTTGTTTGTCTGATCATAACTTTTGTATTCCTTGTTCAGGATCAATATGTCGCACTCTGGTTGGGCTGATTGTTTGGTTGGTCGGATTTTCTTTTCTTTTTTTTTTTTTTTTTTTTTTTTTCTTCTTTCATTTTTCTTTCATTTCTTTTCTCTTCTGTCTTTCCTCTTTCATTTCTTTATTTTTCACTCTTTTTCTTTCTTTTTCTTGGCTAAAACTTAATGTTTTTCCTGTTGGAGACGGTAAGTTGAAACACTTTCTTTCTTTCTTTCTTTTCTTTTCTTTCTTTCTTTTCTTTTCGTTCTTTCTCTGTAACATTTCTTTCTATTTTTTCCTTTCGTTTATTCTTTTCTTTGGCTAAAACATTAACTTAATGATAATCCTGTTGGAGCCTGTAAATTGAAACACTTCCTTTCTTTCTTTCTTTCTTTCTTTCTTTCTTTCTTTCTTTCTTTATATCCTTTTCATTCATTTTCTCTTTCATTTCTTTCTATTTCTTTTCTTTTCGTTCATTCTTTTTCTTTATTTTTCTTATCTACGACATTAAAGTAATGGTTCTACTGTAAGAAAGTTAAACGTATTTTTTACTTTCTGCTGAAACTCATTCTTTCTTTATTTCTTTTCCTCATTCATTTATTCGTTCTACATTTTTCATTCTTTTCTTTGGATACGATATTATCGTAATTGTTCTCCTATCTGTCAAATCGGTTTCATTCTTTTTTTCTTCCTTTCTTTCTCTCTTTTTCTTTTTTTTTTTTGCTTCTTGTTTTTCTTTCTCCTTCTTTTTTTTTCTTTTACTGTTTTTTCTTTTTTAGCCTTTTTTTCCTATTCCTCTCTGCTTTCATTGATATAACATTTTTTTGATAAGAAACGCGAGTTCAATTGCCAACCCTTGGGTTATTTTATGCCAACTAACTTTTTTGTTACATTCATTATTGTTGGTTTTTCAATTTTTTAAATGATTTTTTATAAATTCATTTTTTTTATCTCTTCAATCCATATATGAGAGCCTAATAACTACAACCAATCCAGATAGGTTGGATTACTAAATGTAGTTTAACGTCACACCCAGAATATTAAGACCATCAGCCACTGCCTTCTAGCAAATATATGATAAAAACGGTTGGGATTTGCCATGAGGGCAATAGGGTCGAGACACTCGTGTAGGTACTAGGGCTTGGGTTGACTAGCCGACGGATCGGGGGGGGGGTCTCGCCGACCATCAGTCTAGCCAATGTAAGAGTCAGATTGGCGCGTGTTGCAAGTCACCAAGGTTCCGTCTTTTGCATCACGGGTCACCACCCATTGCCAACAGGTAGCCACATTAGGGTGATTCTACCCCTTTGCAGAGGTGCAGTCGGCGTATTCTACACACCAGATGACAGGGCTGGTCGCTTTCCGGTATATCAGCCTAGATGGGAACTATTGTTAAATAATGAGGTGGAAAAAAATTAAGTTACGTGTAGATAAAAGTGGAAAGGTGCTAGAAATTTTGGGATGACTTATAGAAGGCTACCTGTCCATCTTTGATTAGCCAATGGATGCCAACAGGAGAATAAGTGTGAGAGAAAGAGAGAGGGTGATGAGTTGGTAGTCTGGGATGAGTGGTTGAAGAGAACAGAGGAGGCATTTTTACTCGGAATAAAAAGAGGAAAGCCCTGTGTTTTTTATTAAAAACTATTAACAGCACAAGACAATATATCCCAAAAAAATTCCCGAGTAATTTCCAAACTCAAAGAAATAGCGAGAATGCCCTCTAGCCCAACAACAGATCCACCAACGGACACAGACAGACCTAGCTACTCATATCCACCCAAGAGAATAGTTGAACAATAAGAAGATAAGTATAGAATTATTACTATTATAAAGCTTAATGCCATCCATTAGAGTATGAGGCGCTCAGTGAGGATCAAACTCATTAATAATGGTCTATTAGTCTCCCCAACTTTAACGTAATCATTAACTAAGATTAACTTAGTTTAGTACTGAAGTATGAAGCACCCGGAGAGAATCAAATTCACTAACAACGGTGTTAATCTCCCCAACTAATGTAGTCACATACAGTAAGCACAAGGCCTGAAGTATTGGGCACCCAGTGAGAATCAAACTTACTAACAATGGTGATTTCCGAACTCGAAGAACAGAAAGAATGCTATCCAGCCCAACAAAAGATCCACCAATAGACACAGATAGACCTAATCACTTTTGAAGAGAACAGATGTAAGATGAGTGTCTGTTCTCCAAGGCATTTTTACTTGGGATAAGATAAATGAGCCCAGAAAAAAAAGAACGTCTTGTGTGTGTTATTAAAAGGAGTACAAGAAAAGATATCCCAAAAGATTCCCAAGTTGTTCTAGACTCATTAAAGAACAGTGAGAATGCCATCCAGACACAAAAACAGATCCAAAAAACGGACACAGAAAGACCCAGCCACTTTTGATCCAGAACAACAGAGCCCAACTCCGATCCAGCCAAGAAAATAGTTGAACAGTAAAAAGGTAATTATAGAATTATTACTATTACAACCAACTACTTTCAATGGAATTCCTCTATGCAACAGAGAGAGAGATGAGTTGGTAGTCTGGGATGAGTGGTTGAAGAGAACAGAGGAGGCATTTTTACTCGGAATAAAAAGAGGAAAGCCTTGTGTTTTTTTATTCAAAACTATTAACAGCACAAGACAAGATATCCCAAAAGATTCCAAAGTAATCTTTGTTGCATAGTAAGCTTGGAGAAAAAAAACTAGATGGGAACTACACACCTATGCCCGGTGCTGTTTTAAACCAACCCCCGGAAGCAGAACTCCACAAAACAGCAGCTATCCACTCACTTGCCCCTCATCACTCAAATCCTCCAAGTAAGACAAACGAGACATGCATGGCACTGTTGAGGAAGTAAGCACGAATTCATAGGCAAGGATCTGTGCTGTGCAGCAAAGTAGGAAGCTGGTGGTAGGTGTGATGTTCTACTTCCAACGCAAATCAATCTCGCTGGTCTAGCGCAGGTGAAAAGAGGATATACTCCCTCGGTGTCCGGCTGATACCGACGATAGGCCACTTCGGTTGATTTATCTTATTTATAGCAGATAATACATTACCTTGTACTAGCAAATATATGCACCCTTCGGGTGCAAGTATTTAAGTTTTAATATAATAAAATATCATATTAAATTAGAAAGGCTAATGAAACTGAATAAGAATGTAGATAAAAAGATTTGGAACAGAGGGGGTATGATTGAAAAATAGAACAACTTTGAAACTAACTCTTCCATCATTTTCCGTTACTCCCATCTTTCATTGGTAAATTTTCCTAATTTACCTATTTAGTTAAATTAGGAAGTAAAGAATAATATTACAGTTATTTCTTCTTGTTGATGGATTTCTTTTAAGATTTATTGGAGAGATTTTTGCTCATATTCATTAAGATAAAACCAAACTATTAGAAATCAATAATACTAAGCATATATATTTATTAAAATCAAATTTTTAATATCAATATGCAAATTAGCTTTCCCATTCACACTGTAATCCGCTATTTCATTGTATATATAATTACAATTGCATGTTTTAGGTATGTAGATATGGTCAACGGTATAAGTAATATAAAACAATTTTATTAATTATTGAGGTATAAATAAAAATAAAATCATGGTAAATGTGATGTAGATAACAAAGGGAATTGTGACTTGTATAGTAATATAGTTTCGGTTACAGACAGACAAACCCACAATCTCCATTATAATAAGATTTTATTGTTTTTATACAATACAGAGCCATTTTCTTATTTAAAAAGAACGTAGCAAAAAATGTTGGTGTTTTTGGGTTGGATGGAATGGATGGAACGGATTAATGATGTTTCAGTTTATTTTAATGAGGAAAATTGATTTGATAAACGAGGAAATTGATTTACGAGCGGAACGAATTAAACTCGTAAGTCAAGATACTACTGTATTAGTTGATACTAATTTTTCTTTGCCCACACAATTGTCCTGAAAAACCGCAAGTGTCCTCGAAAAGTAATAAAACTTCTATAATTATTAAAAAGACTATGTCATTGATATTTCGCGCCACAAGCCATGGCCTGTATCTCAAATGCGCCATAAGTTATTTGGCGCCGATTTGATAAAAATACCTTCGAGAATCTACGAGACGAAAGCAGAAACCGGAGGCTACCAAAACGATATCACAAAATGAACAGGGAAGAAAAATACTCGCAGACGACAAGTTTGTAACGTGTTGGGTTACAGCATAAAGAGTGGAAATAAGAGTGAAAAATACAGAACGAAAAGAAGAGTAAAGAAAAGAGAAAGAAAAAAAGGAAGAAAAATCAGACAAACGGTTTATCCACACGAAAGAGAACAGACAAAAAAGTCTAAGCGTCTATGTGACGCATGCAAGAGAGAATATTTTTAGCATATGTGTGCTAGAAGGTTTAGGTTGGGGGTCTTAGTGTCCTGTTCGTGACGTTAAACTGCATCTAGTGGTGAGGCTCCTGTTCTGCAAATCTGGGGTGATTTGAGTTACTCACCATTGCCATTACTGCTAGGTTCACTCAGACCCAGAGTGAATAATAATATAATACTCAACAAGAATTAATTAAACAAAAATGTATTCGGCATGCAATAACCATTACTACCAGGTCCACTCAGAGTATCGAATAATCAACAAGAATTAGTTAAACAAATATTTATTCGGCATAAAATAACCCAATGCCTTAAAACCCAACCAAACATATTTTTTAAATTTCATTCTAAACTAAAGATAAAAACGATTTTATTATTTCTCGAGGAATATTAAAGAATCAAAACAAATATTATAACGTATCACTTGTAATACTTGAAAAAGTATCTTTTTCATAATAATTTGAAAATTATGAAAGCTAACATCTTCTATTATAGTTATTTGAAAATCATTACAGAGAAATATCCACTGGAATGTTTGTTTGTTTTTTTTCCTCCTAATGTAAGCTTATTTTTATCACAAGTTTGTTGCATTTTTGTGTGAATATTTCCGTGTGATTTCACTAAATACTGTGTAAGTTTTGTGTTTCAACAGGTTGCCCACATTTGCTGAAATGGTAGTTTCCCCTCACAAAAGTTGCCACATTTCCTTTATTGCATCAGTTTTGAAAGTATTGCTGGTATCTGTAGTGGACCAGTAATGTACCACACCTCTGTGGTATAATATAATAATATGTTTACCGACACGTGCACGAAAATGGTAAATTGACTGTGTTATGTGTTGGTACACATTAGGCACACATTTATCTGTGATTTATTTATGATCTGTATCTATTTCATACAATATCATATAATATCAATATATAATATTAACAAATGATTTGTAAAAAGTTATTAGTAATATAAATAAATAAACATAAATATGTATAGATAAAAGGATATGAAAATGAATCTTATTTAAGGCTATTCAGTCACTTTGTAATACCCTATGAAGTCTCTCTCTCTCTCTCTCTCTCTCTCTCTCTCTCTCTCTCTCTCTCTCTCCCTATACCTCCTCTCCCTCATATCAACTTTAATTCCATTCCCTTTAAGTCTTCATTTTTTGTTCGGTATATGTTAGAATAGATAGATGGATAGATAGATAGACAGATAGATTATATTCTAAAAGCGATGTTAACAGAATGGGATACATAGATCGATAGATATATAGATATTAAAACATTAGGGTTCATATATATATATATATATATATATCTTATTATAATGGAGATTGTGTGCTTTTCTGTCTGTAGCCGAAACTATATCACTACTTAAGTCACAATTCCCCTTGTTATTTATGTCACATTCTCCATGATTTTATTTTTATCTAAACCTCAATATCTAATAAAATCGTATTACTTTATTAATACTGTTAATCATATCTACAAATAAATAATAGGCAATTGTATTTATATATATACACTAAAATAGCATTTTACAGTGTGAACAGGAAGGCTAATTTGCATATTGAAATTAAAAAATTGATTTTAATAAATATGTGCTTAGTATTATTGATTTTTAATTGTATGGTTTTATCTTAATGAATATGATAACAAATCTCTTCAATAAATCTTAAAAGAAATCGATTAACGAGAAGAAATAATTCTGATTTTATTCTTTACTTCCTATTTTAACTAAGTTATTAAATTAGGAAAATTTAGCAATGAAAGACGAGAGTGATAGAAGAGTAAGTTTATGTTGTTCTATTTTTCGATTATGCACCCCTCTGTTTCAAATCATTTTATCTGCATTCTTATTTAGTTTCGTTAGCCTTTCTAATTTAATATATTCTATTACATTAAAACTTAAATACTTGCACCCGGAGGGTGCATATATTTGCTAGTATATATAAGTATAGATAAAAGGATATGAAAACACACAATGCTGTTAAAATGAAAATATTTTATATCATATTCATAGCTAATATTGAACAATATTTCGATTTATAAAAATCATCATCAGAACTTGTTTTTAAATCAGTTTCAGCTTCTCTCTCGATGAGTCCGGATTAAAAACAAGCTCTGATGATGATTTTTATAAATCGAAATATTGTTCAATATTAGCTATGACTATGATATAAAATATTTTTATTTTAACAGCATTGTATGTTTTCATATCCTTTTATCTATACTTATACCGTCGGATTCATTTCCTTACTCTTAACTTATATATAAATATGTATATTTATTTGGCTGTATATTGATTTTTATTTTTGTTTTACTTTCATATTAAGGAAAAGATAATATTTTTTATATGTTAATTTTAAAGGATTGTTATCAATGCACAGTTGAAAAAGTTAATATTTGTATGCAGCCTTATGTGGACAGAAATTGCACGCACAGGAAAACGAATAACAAAGAAAAACATCACGTGATTGGAAAAAAAAGTAAAGGACAAATACGCCATTCAAAATGGCTGACAAAAAGCAGAAGTTGAGGAAAAAAAGCCTACGAAGAAAAGAAAAGTTTGAAATTGAACAAAGTAGTATTATCTGCATTATTCGGACTATTGTCCCCATCTTCATTGTTATTTGTACAACGTTTCAGCCGATAAACCCTCCGGCCTTCTTCAGGTATTTCTTGTCGGACTCGGGAACCTTCTCAGACTCGGGAACCTTCTTTTCGAACTTGGGAACTTTCTTGTCGTAATCGGGAGCCATCACGGAACTTTGAAGAAGGCCGGAGGGCATATCGGCCAAACGTTGTAAAAATAACAATGAAGATGGGGACAATAGTCCGAATAATGCAGATAATACTAATCTTCAAGCCTCATCCCAAACATTCAGAGAAATTGAACAAAGTATTAGAATACTAAAAATGTGCACTCAACTGTTTTGTACTGACACTGGATGTCACTTAGAGAACGTGCCAAGAGCGGTACCGAGTTTCCCCGAAATAAGACCTACCTGCAAAATAAGACCTACCCTGATTTTTCAGGATGGTTTTGATATTAGCCCTCCACTTGAAATAAGCCCGAGTTGAGAGCGGCAGACAGACAAAAGAAATAACCATTCTTCACAAGCGACGCAAACACTCGACATCCCCCGTGTTAGATTTCGGAGTGAAAATTAAAATAAGTCCTGTCTTATTGTCGAGGAAACCCGTTAACTAATAGGGACGGATGGTGAGTGATAGTCAAGGCAATTCGTGCTTTGATGATGATGATGATGATGGTGGTGATGATGATGATGATGGCGGCAATATGTTTAATTGTTTTCCCAATTTACAGACATTTCTCTTTTGGCTTGCATATGAAAATTTGTATAAATCTCATTATATATATATATATATATATATATATATATATATATATATCTTATTATAATGGAGATTGTGAGTTTATCTGTCTGAAACCGAAACTATATTACTATACAAGTCACAATTCCCTTTGTTATCTACATCAAATTCTCCATGATGTTATTCTTATTTAAACCTCAATTATTAATAAAATTGTTTTACATCATTAAGACTGTTGACCATATCTACACACTAATAACATGCAATTGTATTTATATATACAACAAAATAGCGGATTACAATGTGAATGGAAAGGCTAATTTGCATATTGATCTTAAAAATTTGATTTTAATAAATATATGCTTAGTATTATTGATTTCTAATTGTTTGGTTTTATCTTATTGAATATGAGCAAAAATCTCGGGGATAAATCTTAAAAGAATTCCATTAACAAGAAGAAATAACTGTAATTTTATTCTTTACTTCCTATTTTAACTAAATAGTTAAATTAGGAAAATTTACCAATGAAAGACGGGGGTAATGGAAAAGGATAGAAGAGTTAGTTTCAAAGTTGTTCTATTTTTCAATCGTACCCCCTCTGTTCCAATTTTTTTATTATCTGCATTCTTATTCAGTTTCATTGGCCTTTCTAATTTAATATGATATTTTATTATATTAAAATTTAAATACTTGCACCCGGAGGGTGCATATATTTGCTAGTATATATAAAGGTTTTTTTTATAGTATGTTTGAAGCATTGTGCGTATATATAATATAAAGATTTTTGAAGGCAATAGACAATGCAATATGTGTTGAAAATTATATTTATTTAACTTTTTTTTCTTTTTAAATTTTTTAATTTAATTCAGAATTTTAAAAAAAGTCAAATAAATATAATTTTCAACACATATTGCATTGTCTATTGCCTTCAAAAATGTTTATATATTATATATATATATATATATATATATATATATATATATATATATATATATATTAGTAGAGGAAAAAGTTAAGGTTCTACCATGGTTTCAATCCACATGATTTCATCAGGACCCTACCCTACGCTTAACGAAATCAATGTAATTCCTAAATTAAACTCAGATACATTTCGGATAATAACGCTTGAACGCTTCGTTATTTTTCTCTTCTATTATTATTATTATTATTATTATTATTATTATTATCATTATTATTATTATTATTATTATTATTACTGCTCTATGATTTTAATATATTGAGCACTTTTGGATTATTTACTGATGCCAATGCAACGGAAAAGTTAACGCGGCAATTGGATACTATATATATATATATATATATATATATATAGAGAGAGAGAGAGAGAGAGAGTGATGGATAGAGAGAGAGAGAGAGGGGGGAGGGAGGGAGAGAGAGAGAAAGATAAAAGTATCCAATGGACATGTAAGTTGAAGATGATTCAATTTGGAATCATCTAAATCTTCCGTATATCCACAACGCATGCCCATGCAGATGCAAACCTATAGATTTATACAAGGATTATTTCAAATCCATTAGAGAGCTCAATGTAAGATAATTAATAAATTAATTATATACAGACCTCTGTGTTGCAGAATACAGGAGTCAGCAATTGGAGAAGGTGTGTGGTCACATGACCTGAAAATGAGCCCGATGTTGTCGGGGACTGAGTGTAAATATATATATATATATATATATGTGTGTGTGTGTGTGTGTGTGTGTGTCATCAAGAGGAGAATGGAAAATGGACACATCCCAAAAGATCTTTTGTATGGCGAATTAGTAAAAGGCTCCCGATCGGTTGGTAGACCACGCCTACGATTTAAAGATGTCTGCAGGAGAGCTATGAGGATATGCCATATTGACACAAACACGTGGGAGGTAGATGCAAAAAATAGAGCGGCCTGGCGCCTCAACGTTAAGCAAGTCACGGAGAGGGGTGAGGCAGAGAGGAGAGTAGCATCGACAGAAAAGAAAGCCAGAAAGAGAGAGAAAAGCCAGCAGCCCCAGAAAGCATCACAGTTTGTGTGCATTCAGTGCACCAAAGGCTGTCACTCAAGAATTGGCCTGCTGAGTCACTTGTGCAGATGCAGATACAATTTTTATTTTCATTTGGGACACCACGCCATCGTCTTTAGTGAACGGAACGGATCGAATAATAATGTCATCAACAAACAACTGCAGAGGAGTTGTAGAGTAAACCAAATGTTCCTCTCCGGAATAGATAAGGCCGAAAGGAATTATGGAGTTGCGTTCAAACCAGCTGATCAATCGTTCTTATATATATTTACCAACCCCTCCGCACGAGCAGGATGCGACACAAGGTCAATTTCTTAAGCGGAGTTTAACAGGTTTGAATTCAGAGTTTTCCTTCTCCTAGACCGGTTGCCTTACCAAGGTTAAAAAGCCCAGTCTGCCCTACTATTTACCCATAGCTGGAGGGAGAGTAGGATTCATACCTTTCCCAAGGGTATTAGCGCTAAGTGAAATGCAGTTACCACGTCCAGGATTTGAACTCTGGGCGATGAGTCCATTTCCCATGACTTTCACCATTACACCACGCGCTTCCTACATCAATCGTTCATATAAGTGCGAGAACTTCAAAGACACTGGATCAAAATACGTTCACCCCAGGGATTAGAATTAGTTGTTATAGCAATTTGTTCGTCTTCAGACGACTGGCCTGACACCCCCTACCCCACCCACGTAATCCAATCGGCCATTGAAATTTATAAAAGTTCTACATTCGCTGTAAAGACTTCGTGGCACCATTTTTATTCCTAACTCAGAGGAGCAATCACTGATTATCAGAAGTTGATTCGGCCCGTCCCATTATTTGTGTTCGGTAGGGGTCATTGCAATGTGGGTAATGAAAACTGGATTATTTTAATTAATGAATGAAATGGGGACGGGGTAGGGAAATGTCTGAGAGAAGAGGAGATGGACAAAACAAGAGGAAGGAAGGGAGGAAGGGACGGAGGAAAGATAAAAGAAATAAAGGTTAATAGAAATGAAAGAAAGAAAGAAAGAAAGAAAGAAGGGAAGAAGAAAGAAAGGGAAAGAAGGGGGGATGAAATGAAGGAAAGATAAAAGAAATAGAGGTTAATAGAAATGAATGAAAGAAGGAAAGAAAGAAAGAAATGAATGAAAGAAAGAAAGAAAGAAAGAAAGAAAGAAAAGGGAAGAAGAAAGAAAGGAAGGAAGGAATTGGAGGGACGAAAGGAAAGAAGGGGGAGATGAAATGAAGAAAGAAAGATGAATAGAAATGAATGAAAGAAAGAAGAAAAGGATGAATGAAAGAAAAATAGGAAGGAAAGGAAGAAGAAATGAGGAACGAAAGGGAGGAACGAAAGGAAGGGACAAAAGCAAGGAAAGAAAGAAAGAAAGAAAGAAAGAAAGAAAGAATGAAAGGTAAATAGAAATGAATGAAAAATTTAGATAAAAAACAAACAAAAAACATGAGAAAAATAAAAGAATAAAATATTTAAGTTTCCAAATTGATTACGCCAAAGAAAATATGTTTAAGTGTAGCGAGATCGAACGGCAAGTCCCACAAACCTGTGATGAGGCAACAACGGTCCGTCAGTCGAAGAGACAGCGAGTGGCATGTTGTGTGTGTGGGCGGAAGCAGAGAAGGTGAAATGTGAAGAGTCCGAGGCGGGCACGAGACGAGTTGTGAAGGAGATGAAAGCGTGAGTGTCCTTGAGGCCGCGATTTGTAGCTTGTAGTTGTAGTCTCGTGGCTGGCGAGACGAGAGTTGTGGCGTGTCTCGGTCAGACCTAGTATAAAAGGAGACGGTTGGACATAGCGGAGGACAGTGGCGAAGAGCGAACACGACGGAATTAGTTTGTCAGAATTCTTCTCAAGGTTGCGAAACGTAAATTGGACGTGTTTCTTGTAGAATACAGAGGTGAAGCTTTGGCGTTGGCACTAGACCTTATTTAGGCCAAGTGTTACGTTGTCTTTTGCAGAATCAATTTCATATTTATCAAGAGTAAGCATTTATTTATTAAAGAACAAAATAACATTTATATAGATTAAAATTTAAAAAAGGTGTTTTAGTAATCTAATACTGAATAGAATTAAACTTGAATGTGGATTTTTTATGAAAAATAACATCAGTAATAAAGAATAACCGTATATGCATATTTTGCATTAGAAATATAAACAATACATTGTTACGCTCTTAATTCATTTTCTTAGAGATTTAATAATTTTCATATTTATTAAGTGAGACCAGTTTTTGTTACGTATTTACTTCTGGGTATATTTATAAATCAACCTTGTTCATTATTTTATACAGTAATTATACTGACTTTTAATTACATACCTATTGATAAACTTGCTTAATTCTTGAAGTGACTGTGACGTAAGCAGTGACGTAGTTTCGGTTACAGACAGAAAAATACTGAATCTCCATTTTATATATCTTAGCAAATATATGCACCCACCGGGTGCAAGTTTTTAAGTTTTAATTTAATAAAATATTATATTAAATTATATTGAAACTAAATAAGGATGCAGATAAAAAAGATTTGAAACTGGGTGGAAGGGGTATAATCAAAAATAGAACAATTGTTGTCTTTGGCAGAATCATTAAGAAAAATAAATATCAAAAGATATCACAACACATAATTCATTACATTCTATTTTATTATCACTAGCAAATATATGCACCCTCCGGGTGCAAGTATCTAAGTTTTAATGTAATAAAATATTATATTAAATTAGAAAGGCTAATGAAACTAAATAAGAATGCAGATAAAATGATTTGAAACGGAGGGAGGTATAATAGAAAAATAGAACAACTGAAATTTACTCTTCCATCACTCTCGTCTTTCATTGTTATTTTTTCTAATTTAAGTATTTAGTTAAAAGAGGAAGTAAAGAATAAAATGACAGTTATTTCTTCTTGTTAATTGATTTCATTTAAGATTTCTTGAAGAGATTTTTGCTTATATTCATTGAAATAAAACCAAACAATTAGAAATCAATAATACTAAGCACATATTTATTAAAATCACATTTTTAATATCAATATGCAAATTAGCCTTCCCGTTCACACTGTAAACCGCTATTTTGTTGTATATATAAATATAATTGCATGTTGTCAGTATGTAGACATAGTTAACAGTATTAATAATGTACAACAATTTTATTAATAATTGAGATTTAAATAAAATTAATATCCTGAAGAATGTGATGTCAATAACTAAGGAAATTGTGACTTGAGTACTAATATAGTTTCGGTTACAGACAGAAAAACACACAATCTCCATTATAATAAGATTTCATACAATATTGGGTTATTTCCTTATTTAAAAATGTAACAAAACAATTAGGGTGTTTTTATTTTTGCGGTTGGGGGTTGATTAATGGTCACCAAGAACAGTTTTGAAGCCATTTAAACTAAGAACTATAAAAGGCTTACCACTCTTTTCAGCCATAGAAGATTAGATTGTTGCATTTCCTGGAACTGCATTATTTGTTGGAGCATCAGATTTCAATGCACCTTTAAATTTGAAAAATAATAAGTAAATATTGCAGAAGATTCATGTATTGTTGTATGGTCATTTTCGTAAATTATTCTAATATCTGTATCGGACGTCTATTTTCTTCTTTCGAGCTGGGGTTCTTCTGCGTATCAGGATGGTTTTCTTGTTCCATCAGGGTTATATGATTCTCTGTGCATCCCATCTTAGTTTTTAGCCATGGAAACAACACAGAGGCATTTTCTTGTGCACACAATCTTTTATTGGCCTGATATATTCTTAACCTACATGTGTATCATCATCATCATCATCATCATGTCGCGCTGTTAGCACGGATATCCATGACAATCTCTCTCCATCCGTCCCTATCGCTCATCATTCTCGGGAGGTCCTCTATGCAGCATCCTACATCCGCACAGAGCTGATCAACGTACGTTTTTGCTGGTCGGCCCACACTGGCTTGTCCATGTGCTGGCTTCCACAGGACGTCGCTTATGAGTTCGTCCTTGCTTCTCCAGCAGTGTCCCGCTTGTCTTGTCCGTCTTCCTCGGATGGTTTGGGTGATATGTGGTAGGTGGCCGTACAGCTGTTTTCTCGTAGGGTGCTGTTTCCACGTCTTGTTCATGATCACGCGCAGCATTCTTGTGCAGCTCCCATCTAGTTTATTCTCTCGTCGCTTAGTTAGGGTCCAGGTGAGGCAGCCATACAGTAGTACTGACACGACAACGACCTGGAAGAACTGTCTCTTTAGCTTGTCTGTGAGATTGGACCTCCATATGATAGATAATCTATTTAGAGCGGCCCATGCCTTAGACCTGCATAATTAGTAAAGATTGTGTATATATATATATATATATATATATATATATATATATATATATATATATATATGGGAGTAAATATGGAAATTAAATCCGACAATATAAAGAAAATTTGAAAAAATAAGTATTCCGAAATTGGGATGAATTTAATAATCGATGTTTAAAACATTTCGGCTACATTGAACCTTCATCAGGATGTCTCTTGGGGTGAAGAAAATGATGGATGTTTTTATATGTGACAGGAGATGAAAATCTTTTTAGTTATGTAACTGTATTTGATCAGCGTTTTAATTTTGAAAGGCAAGTCGCGATCTACTCACGCGAAGGTGTCATGACGCGTGACGCCACTCGAAGAAATGCAAAAGACGAGAAAAAGTATTAATTCCCTATGTTCTCTTTAAAATAATCAGTCCATTAATACTTTTTCTCGTCTTTTGCATTTCTTCGAGTGGCGTCACGCATCATGACACCTTCGCGTGAGTAGATCGCGACTTGCCTTTCAAAATTAAAACGCTGATCAAATACAGTTACATAACTAAAAAGATTTTCATCTCCTGTCACATATAAAAACATCCATCATTTTCTTCACCCCAAGAGACATCCTGATGAAGGTTCAATGTAACCGAAATGTTTTAAACATCGATTATTAAATTCATCCCAATTTCGGAATACTTGTTTTTTCAAATTTTCTTTATATATACTAGCAAATATATGCACCCTCCGGGTGCAAGTATTTGAATTTTAATGTAATAAAATATGTTAAATTTGAAATACTTTTGAAACTAAATAAAAATCCAAATAAAATGATTTGAAACAGAGGGGGTATAATCGAAGAATAGAACAACTTTGAAACTAAGTCTTCCATCAATTTCCATCACTCCCTCGTTTTATTGCTGAATTTTCCTAATTTAACTATTTAGTTAAATTAGGAAGTAAAGAATAAAATTACTGTTATTTCTTTATATTAAAGGATTTCTTTTAAGATTTATCCCCGAGTTTTTTGCTCATATTCATTAAGAAAAAAACAAGCAATTAGAAATCAATAATACCAAGCGCATATTTAATAAAATTAAACTTTTAATATCAATATGCAAATTAGCTTTCCTGTTCACACTGTAACCCGCTATTTTGTTGCATATATAAATACAATTGCATGTTATTAGAATGTAGATAAAGTCAAAAGTATTAATAAGGTATAACAATTTTATCAATAACTGAGGTTTAAATAAAAATAAATTCATGGTGAATGTGACGTCAATAACTAAGGGAATTGTGATTTGAGTACTGATTTAGTTTCGGCTTCAGACAGAAAAACACACAATCTCCATTATAATAAGATATATATATATATATATATATAGTTAGGATAGCATAGACACACAGTCAGTAAGCCTTTTTGTAAGTACTTGATCCAATGATTGCATAGGCAAGAAACTGACAGTCACCAAATGCTGTTGACTATGTGTCATCATTTTTTATTTTTTGATCGATTTGACACACAAAGAAATGGAGTTACGAGCAGAACGAATTAAACTCGTAAGTCAAGTTAACGGTGTATTTTATTTCTAGAGTCCCTGTAATGAATTATTACATGGAATAAAAATTGAAAAAAATTCAAAATTCTTTAAAATAATCTCCATCCCTAAAGTCGATATAATGCCCTACCATACATATTATTATAATGGAGATTCGGCTTCTATCTCTCTGTAACCAAAACCACGTCACTGCCTACGTCACAATACACTCAGGAATTGTGCAAGTTTATCGGTGTGGAAAGTGGGTTCGGCCAACCGAGTTTAATCTCAAGTCGAATTAAATTTCAATTTCTTTATAGGCATAGAAACAGCACTTCTCGTAGCAGCAGCAGCAGCAGCAGCAGTAGTAGTAGTAGTAGTAGTAGTAGTAGTAGTAGATACTTCCATCTGAAAAGATAGCTTTTTTATAAGAGATTTTCTAGATGAGAGAGTTAATCGCTCGAAGATATCACTGGTAACTTCGGCGTAATAGGCAGACGAAATATATAGAGCTAAAACAAAATTGATTAAAAAAAGAAATTAAAAACGACAAAAGAAAAGATAAGCGTATTGTATCATTAACCAACAAGATAGTGTCCTGGGTATGATGTTATCAATGAGTATTTAATTTATAGTCAAAATCATAGATACATAGAATAAATCTTATTTATCAACGATCTCTTTGTGAAAATCTTAGATTTGCCTCAATACAACATATGTTATTATAGAGTTTATAATCCTGCAATGTGTCTCATATATCACTAAGAAATACATTATAAATTTATTATATTTTTTATATTATTATTTATTATAATAAAGTTTTTGTGTCCCTGTAATATCAGGGGCACAAAAACCTTATTATAGTCTTCCGAGACTGAAATGCCAATACAAAATCCTGCAATGTGTCTTATATATCACTAAGAAATAAATTATATATCACTAAGAAATAAAGGCTTGCATAATATATGGTTTTGTTAATTTGCATACTGGTTCTAACAAACCCGGGTTAAATAGTTAATTACTAGGTGTCATTGATCTCTAATGTTATTGTTTTATTCTCCAAGGTATTTAAATCAATCCTTTGAGAGAATTTTTATAGAAACCAATTAGAATATAGTTTATGTAACGAGAGAAGAGACTTACCTCGTGCAAAACGGGCTAGGGCTTGCTTTGCGTGCAAGTCCACCTTGCCTGAGACATCGTAACTGAACGGGTGAACGAGGAGTGGGTGTAGGCATGCAACATCGAAAAGTTAGAGAGGAGAAGGAAAGGCTTTTTTATAGAAGCGCCTGAGGCATTATGGGTAGAGGTTGGAGATAAAACGTCTGCTTCTCTGAGAGAGGGGAGAAAAATGTTCATTTAGTCGATAGACTCGAGCGAGCAACGACGTAAATCAAATGAGGAATGAAGGAGAGGTGGAACAGAAAACGGAGGAGTGGAGGAACTGGGAGAGGAGGAGAACAGAGCTGTGAAGGTCAAAAGAGAAGAATCGCTGGTTCTGTTACGTTGCGGGTATGGTCACAGAACCAAAAGCGATATATGTAGTAGTCGGACTTAAGAAAATCACAACACATGTGTATGGTAGAAACTTCCGACTTTATTTCTTCTTACTCGGCTGTGCTGTGGGTGGTGAGCGTTGACAATGAGCGTTGACAATGACTGCTACTGGGATGGCTAGCGTTGGTGAGGTAAAGGGGTGGCTAGGTGGGTCTCACAGCCTCTCAGCCGTGATGGGCCGTGAGCGTTGTCACTCACTTGTGCTCTGTCCCGAGGTTTCTGTCTGACTTACCGCTGGTATCTCTGGCTTTCTTTTATATATATAAGCCGCGTACGCATTTTCTTTTGTTATACTTATCAGCGGAAAATCTACTTCCGAATTTTATTGTTATACTTTTTTTTCTTTGTTCGCGTTAACCGGAAAAAAGTCCTTTGTCATTTTTGTCGTTTTTCTTTGTTTCGGTTTAAACGGAAAATTCTACTTCCGCCCTTACAATATGCAACAGTTCAACCACGAGCAAATAGTTTTAGAGACAGTTTAAATAAGTGTATTTTTTAGTCTTTCTAATTCAATATATTTAATTACATTAAAACATAAATACTTTTACATGGACGGCGCGTATGCTTGCGAGTTTTATATAAAGAATATCTAAAATGTTTCAGTAATTTTTGTTTAATTTTTTTTAAGGGGTGGGGGGTCGATTTAAGACGATCTGAATGGATCTAAAATCGATGAGAAACCATCATAGATGAAGAAGAAAAAAAATCATTGCACGTTCTCTTTTGGAAGCATTGATTCCCAAACTTCCATTTCCAGCAAAAATGTCGAATAACAGGGTTGTCACATGACGAACGTTTATGGCAATAAAAACTTCCGCCATTAAAATCGAATATCACTCACTTCGAAGAGCCAAATAATCGATAGCCATTTTGAAATCGATTATTTACGATTTTTGCTACGGTAACAATACACGAGACAGACACCTACTGTGAGTTATGACATAGGGCAGACAATTGCTCAGTCGGCGTTTAGAAAGTATAGGCCAATGCAGAATTTAGGTCTGGCCTTGTATTCTATTATCCAATGTAGCTTGGAGCAGTGTCCATGGCATGTAGGATAAAGATTTTAACACGTATTATAAATATGTTAACTGAATGGCTTAGGATGAAATTACCTATCTTAGACAAGAATACTATTTTATAAGCAGGGCCTATGGATATACCACAGTATGATAATTTGATTGTTACAACGTTTGAAATGTTTACTTAAGAGCTATTGCTAATACTTCAATATGTAAGAAGTATAATAATATTGATTTAACTCTATCTCTCTGTCTCTCTGTCTCTCTCTCTCTCTCTCTTCATCAACTGAAAGAGATTAGCGTTGTTGTTTTTGCGTTCTAACCCCTCTATCTTTCTCCTACACCCTTTCTTTCTTCTTTCTTTCTTTCTTTCTTTCTTATTATATTTCTGTGTAGCTTGCACTTTCTTTCTTTCTAAAAATAACGGAATGGTCCATAATTCAGCTGAGGTGACGGCACTCATAAGAAATAAGAATTCAGCGGATAAGCGACACCAGATAATTTTTATTTACATTTTTGCATTGCATCATGGAAATGTTGATCGTTCCCATTTCTAACCAGAGGGAGATGTAGGATGACAACGGACGGAAAATTTAAGAACACGCGTATTAATAAATAGATTGGATTATACATTTGTTAAATACTCTTTCTTAATTCTATCATTGGACTTTCGGGTCCAATGTTCTGTGTCCAACAGTTTTGGCCTTTGAACCGGTAAAATATGACAATCAGCGTGAATCCCAAGGGTGCACCCGTTCAGGCAGTACCCTCATCTAAAACGGAGAGGGCTGGGTTTAATGTTCAGATCCTAAGGCGCCTTAAAAGAGGAATGCTGATGGATTCGCGCAATTTGTAAACGCTAGGCACGCATGACCTTCGTTTTCTGTTGAATATGCAAATTTCACACGGGTCAGACCGCGCAGAGTGGGATTAGCCCGGATGTAAGATCTTGGCGAGGGTGTTACATAATTATTAGATACCTAATATTTATGTGCAATAGTGTAGAAATAAAAATGGCTGTTATAAGTTACAGCCCACGGCCTTGAAGGATGAGTGACAAGGCTTGATCTCAGTCCTAACCTTCCGGTGGATACCGTGAGAATCGGTGGAGGAGACCCTCTTCCGGTTTAGATTAGAAATAGATTTTAGTCAGTCGGCGAGAAACCACGACGGTGGTGAATCGTGTTATACACGCTCCAACTCACTCTGAGCAGATGTCTGGTTGGGGATTTAAAAATAAAGTAAGATCAAGCAAGTCGGAGTCTTGTGTTTATTACCTCTAAAAACTAACAATGACACAGGGCTTCTGATAAAGTGAAATCCCCAATAGAAGACCAGACCCGAAGACCCCAAGAAAGTCCAGACCTTAGAAGATTCCAGACCAAGACAAGATGTTATAAGATTCCAAGACGGCCAGAAGAATAAAGTAGGGAAGTAATTAATGAAGAGGGTATGCAACAAGGGCAGCTACTTATTATTTACAGCCTGCCTTCCCACACCGCGGTGGGTTGAATTTTGATCTTCCGAATGTGAAGAGAGGCGTATGTTAGAAGAGTGAACTTTGGTGGATTGTGCGAGAACTGTTATAATATTCTTTCAAGCACAAAAGATTTTGTATGTGGACTTTTACAGTTGGGAAATTGATTACCGTGGTTGCTTTCGATTTCAGCCTTTACACAAAAGATTTCACTACGGAATGTTAGTAAATACTTATTCTTAATTCTGCTAACGTCTGCTGCATGTTCTCTGTCATTTACGCGCATCGCCTGGGGTATCTGCTTATTTTCTTTATCGGTACTAGCAACAGAAAACACCCTCCGGGCGTCGTAAAAATTAATTTTTAAAAGACTGAGAGGGTGGGAGTTAAAAAATCAATGTCAGAGGGTTTGTATCATAAGTAAGCAAAATCCTCATATTTATTAAAGGAGTAAAAAAAAAAAAAAAACAATTTGAAATGAAAACTGAGCCCCGTCCCTCTCAAATAAAATGTTGCGTGCATGTAATAATCAAACAATTATTTTGAATATTTTCCACGTCAATTTCACACAAAATCGTAGGTATTTATTTATTTGTAAACTTTTTAGTTAACTTCTTGGTACTGTAAAAAAAACAGTGGGGACGAGAGTAAAAAAACAACAATTTTTAAAATTGCTTACTCAAATTTTGGGTGTATATAGCATAAGAATATTGTGACGTAATCTGTGACGTAGAGCTATGAGGTAGTTTTTGTTATAGACAGAAATACAGACAATCTCCATTATTAATAGATTGTCTGCTTCTCTGTGTGTCTTCTTTCAGATTGGTACTATTTAACCTGTTGTATACTCTCTTTACTTCTATTATTCTTCTGCTCATCTTTGGTATCTTACGTTCTTCTTCTAGCGTCTGGACTTCGTCTTGGGGACTTCGTGTCTGGTCTTCCATTGGGGATTTCTCTTTATCAAAAGCCCTGTGTCATTGGTAGTTTTTAGATAATAACCCAATACTTCGATTTGCTTTAGATCATATTTTATTCCGAAATCCCCACCAGACTACCTGCGCAGATTGAGTCGGCCATGCGCTTAACACGACTTACCACCTTCGTGGTTTTCGCCGATACTGACTAAAAGCTCTTTCTAATCTAAACCGGAAGAGGGTCTTCTCCACCGATTCTCACGGTATCCATCGGAAGGATCAGGATGAGATCAAGCCTTGTCACTCAATCCTTCAAGGCCACCGGCTGCAACTTATGTAACAAACCCATCACTGGGGGATTAGACTGTTTATACTTTTCCCAAGCTAAACTGAACGTTAGTAATGAGACTGGAGTTCGAACTCGCTTACTACGATGTTACAGTCCAGCACGTTAACCACTACGCCACGGGGACTCCCCTCCACGCACACAATATTTAATGGCATCGAAAAATAATGTAGATACTTGATGAAAAGAAATTTGATTTAGCATCCACCCTTATCTCTACTAATCGTATCAAAATAAATATTTCCAAATAATTAAGCAACATTTTTGCGTTGAGTATTTCATGTATCCAAAAGATTTATTATTATCTAATGTGTGGGTGGCAAGATGGTTAACGGTGTGGAAAGTGGGTTCGGCCAACCGAGTTTAATCTCAAGTCGAATTAAATTTCAATTTCTTTATAGGCATAGAAACAGCACTTGTCGTAGCAGTAGTAGTAGTAGTAGTAGTAGTAGTAGATGCTTTCATCTGAAAAGATAGCTTTTTTATAAGAGATTTTCTGGATGAGAGAGTTTATCGCCGAAAAATATTACTGGTATCTTCGGCGTAATAGGCAGACGAATTGTATAGAGCTAAAAAAATAGATTTAAAAAAAAAGAAATTCAAAACGATAAAAGAAATGAAAATAAGCGTATAGTATTATTAACCATCAACATAGTGTCCTGGGTATTACGTTAAACTGTATCTAATGGTGAGGTTCCAATTTTGGGGCTCTAGGGAATGTGGAGTACTCTTTTGTCACAATTATGGCAAGCCTCGACTATTTTTATCATATATATATTTACCAACTCCTCCACATGAGGAGGATACGACGCAAGGTCAATTTCTTAAGCGGGGTTCAACAGATTTGAATTCAGAGTTTTCCTTCTCCTAGACTGGTTACCTGGCCATGGTTAAAGAGCCCAGCCTGCCCTGCTATTTACCCATAGCTGGAGGGAGAGTAGGATTCATACCTTTCCCAGGGGTATTAGCGCTAAGTGAAATTCAATTACCACGTCCAGGATTTGAACTCGGGGCGACGAGTCCATTTCCCATGACTTTAACCATTATACCACGCGCTTCCTATTTTTATCATATACGTGCTAGAAGGCGATGGCTGAGGGTCTTGTTGTTCTGGAGCTGGAAGTAATGGTGACAAAAGAGTACTCCACATTCCCCAGAGCTCCAAAATTGGAACCCCACCATTAGATACAGTTTAACGTAATACCCAGGACACTATGTTGTTGGTTAATAATATTATCCGCTTATTTTCATTTCTTTTAAATCCAGGAACAGGCTGTTTGCGTTTCATTTCGCGCTAACAGATATTTACCAACCATTCCACACGAATAGAATGTGACACAAGATGAATTTCTTAAGCGGAATTCAACTGGGTATTCATTCTCCTAGACCGGTTGCCTAACCAAGGTTAAAGAGCCCAGACCACCCCACTATTTACCCATAGGTGGAGAGGGAATTTTTGGATGTATTTACCTTTCTCAAAGGTATTATCATTATTACTAGCAGGACCAGTTGATACACCACAGTATGATAATTTAATTATTACAATGTTTGATAAGTTTACTTAAGAGCTATTGCTAAATAGTTCAATTGGTAAAAAGTATAATAATTTTGATTTAACTGTATCTCCCCTTTTTTTCTTCCCTGCTTTTCCTCCTTTCATTTACTTCGATTGAAACAGATTAGTATTCTCTCTATCTCCCTCCTACTCTTTTTCTTTCTTATTATATTTTTTGTAGCATGTCATTCGTGCCTTTCTTTCTAGATTCTACGATTTTTCTTTCTTTTTTGT
>CM042157.1:86863818-86866318 GCA_023376005.1 Doryteuthis pealeii | reverse complement strand
TTCCAGTTCTTTCCATTTATTGACCCCTCTTTCTTTCTCCCCCCATCTCTCTCTTTCAATCAGCATTATTATTATTCCTTTTGAGTTTTCACATCAGTGTTAGCTGATGGTCTTTCACTGGAGTCTGAGTGACAGCAAGTCTCCTCAGGTCTCCAGGACTCTTCTGAGTATTCTGGCAGATTGCAGCAGTGCAGTGTTCTGAATGGTTTCAATCCTTCCTCTGATATCCAAACTTTCCAAACCTTTTTCTAATCCCTTTGGGACCGTTCCAAGTGCACCAACTACAACTGGTATAACTTTCATTTTCATATTCCATAACTTTTTCAGTTCTCTGGCAAGGTCCAGATATTTGTCCATTTTTTCATTTTCCTTTAACTTCACCCTGTGATCCGCTGGCACTGCAAAATCCCCAGTTGACAAGTTCTTTCTTTTTTGTTAATCAACACTAGGTCTGGTCTTCTTGCTGGGATAAAGGTGATCCGTTTTAATTTCAAAGTCCCAGAGAATTTTGTGCGTTTCGTTCTCAAGAACAGATTCTGGTTTATGCATATACCATTTTGTTGTGTGGTCAAAATTTAATTTCTTGCATAATTCCAGTGGATCACCTTCCAACCCAGTCGTGTCTAGTTTTGTATTCTCGTTGTGCTAGTTTGCTACATTCGCAGAGTATATGGTTAACAGTCTCATCTCTATTACCGCAAAGTCTACATTTACTATTTTGTTGGGTCTTATCAATTTTCGCTTTGATGTAGTTTGTCCTTATGGCATTATTTTGTGCAGCAATTATAAGTGATTCTGTTTCTCTTTTGAGGTTTCCCTTTCTTAACCATGTCCAAGTCTTTCCATGTGCAACCTCATCTATTTGTCGTTTGAAGCGTCCATTATTATTATTATTATTATTATTATTATTATTATTATTATTATTATTATTATTATCATTATAAGTAGTATAAGTTGTAGTAGTAGTAGTAGTCGTTAGGCGAAAAGCTTGTTTTTTATACATCTAATTTCATGTATGATAAAGTTATTCATCATTAGTCTTACCCTCTCTTCTTACCCTCTTTATTTCTTTCCTTCTTCCTTTTTGTCCCTCTCCCTCTCTCTCTCTCTCTTTCTCTCTTCACTCTATCTTCTCTCTCTCTCTCTCTTCTTCTCTCTCTCTCTCTCTCCTCTCTCTCCTCTCTTTACACACACACACACACACACACACGCGCGTGCGTGCGCGCATGCTATCTTCACACTCTCTCATATCAACATATGGGCATATCTCTTTTTTTTCACTCACACATACCTTTCCTCCCTCCCCCCACTCTCTCTCACTCTCTCTCTCTCTCTCTCTGAATCTCTCTCTCTCTCTCTCTCTCTCACTCACTCGCTCGCCTTTCACTCTCGCTCTTCAATTTCTCTTTGCCGCTCTCTATCTATCTATCTATCTATCTATTTCATATTAATGTATGGGCATATCTCTTTTCTTTCTCATAGACATACTTTCTCTGTCTCACCATCGATCTATTTTCTCTCTCTCTCTCTCTCTCTCTCTCTCTCTCTCTCTCTCTCTCTCTCTCTCTCTCTCTCTCTCTCTCTAAATATAATATCTACGTACGGGCATATCTTTTTTCTCTGTCCTAAACATGTATTCCCCTCTCTCTCTCTGTCTCTCTTTCTCTCAGTCTCTCTCTCTCTCTCTCTCTCTCTCTCTCTCTCTCGCTCACTCATTCTCTCTCTCTATATATATATCTATCTATCTATCTATCTGTCTAAATCTAATATCTACGTACGGGCATATCTTTTTTTCTCTGTCCTAAACATGTATTCCGCCCCCTCTCTCTCTCTCTCTCTCTCTTTTCTCTCTCTCTCCTCTTTTCTTTCTATCTCCCTCTCTCGTCTCTTCTCCTCTCTTCTCTCTCTCTCTCTTCTTTCTATCTATCTATCTATCTATCTGTCTAAATATAATATCTACGTACGGGCATATCTTTTTTTCTCTGTCCTAAACATGTATTCCGCCCCCCTCTCTCTCTTTCTCTCTCTCTCTCTCTCTTCTCTTTCCTCTCTCTCTTTCTCTCTCTCTCTCTCTCTCCCCTCCTTCTTTTCTCTCTCTGTGTTTATTTCATATCTCCGTATGGGCATATCTTTTTCATTCTCATTGACATATTTACTTTTCTCTCTCTCTCTCTCTCTCTCTCTCTCTCCCTCTCGCTATCTCGCTATCTCGCGCTCGCTCGCTCGCTTGCTCTTCAATTTCTCTCTTTGCCGCTCTCTTATATCTATCTATGCTATCTACTCTATCTATCTATCTATTTCAAATTAATGTATGGGCATATCTCTTTTCTTTCTCATAGACATATCTTTCTCTGTCTCAATCACCATCGATCTATTTTCTCTCTCTCTCCTCTCGGCTCTCTCAGAGTCTTAGAGCTCACTGCCGACTCTCTCCTGCATCTGCAGTTCTCTCTTCTCTCTCTCCTCTTCTCATCTCTTCCTAAATTAATATCTAGGTACG
>CM042157.1:86855507-86863718 GCA_023376005.1 Doryteuthis pealeii | reverse complement strand
TTTTTTTTATTTTTTTTAATATATATTTTTTTTTTTTAATCTATTTACTCTTTTAATTATTTATAATAATTTTTTCTTTTTTATATTATTAATCTTTAATTTTTATAATTGTTTTTTTTTAATTTTTTTTTTTTTATATTTCTTTTTTTCTTTTTATTTTATCATTTTTTCTCTTTTTTTTATGTTTTTTTTTTTTTTTTCTTTTTTTTTTTATTCCATTTTTTATTCTAATAATATTTGTTTTTTCGTTTAAATTTTTATATTTTATTTCTAAATTTACATTTCTTCTTTTATATAATACGTCTATTATGTTTTTATTAATTTTTTTATTTAAAATTATTCTTTTTTATATTTTTTTATAATAGTTTTATTTTTTATTTTATTATATTTTTTATTATTAATTTAAATATTCGTTTTTAAAAAAATTTTAATATATTTTTATTTCTTTTATTTTTAATTTTTTTTTTTTCTTTTTTTTTTCTATTTTATAAGATAATTTTTTTTTTTTTTTTTTATTTATAAAATTATTTATTTTTAATTTTCTTTTTTATTTTTTAAATATTTTTTAATTTTTTTTTATTATTTTTTTTTATTTTTTAATAAATCTTTTTTTATTTTTTTTTTATTTTTTTTTGATTATTATTTTTATTTTTTTTATTATCTTCTTATATTTTTTTTTTTTTTTTTGTTTTATTATTTTATTATTTACTTTTTTTTTTTTTTTTTTTTTCTTTTTTTTTATTTTTTTTTTTTTATTATATTTTAATTTTATTTTTTTTAAATTATATAATATGTTATTAAATTTATTTTTTTTATTATGTTATAATATATAAATTTTTAAAAATAAAATATAAAAAATTTTTTTTTTTTTTTTTTAATATTTATTTTTATTCTTCTAATACCATGTTAAACATTTTTTCTCTTTTTTAATTTTTTATTTTAAACTCATGTTATATCTAAGTTATAACTATACTTAACTAACAAATCTTTTTTAAAATCCTTTTATATTTCATAATTTTATAACTTTCTTAAATATATCTTTTTTATTATTATTTTATTTTTTTTTCTAAATAGTTTAATTATATTTTTTTTTATTTATAAAATAAAATAAGTAAAAATTTTATAAATCTTTATTTTTTTTTTTTATTTATTTATATTCTTTTTATTTTTTTTTTTTTTTATTTTAAGTTATATTATTGTATTATATAACTATTTAAAATTTTTCATTTTGTTTTAAATTTTCGTTACCTTACCTTATTATTGTTTCTTTTTTATATATTTTTTTTATTAATTTATATTTTACTAATTATTTATCTTTTTTTAATATATTTAATTATTTTCATCACTTATATTTATAGTTATTTATAAAATCAAAAAAAAAGATAATTATACAAACAAAACCAAAAAACATTTACAATAAGAAAAAGGGAAAGGAAAAGGAGCAAGAGAAAAGGGAAAAAAAAAGGCGGGAACAGGAAAAGAAGACAATAACAAGAGATAAGAAAAAAGGGAAAACAGACTGAAAACGAAAATAGAAAAAATTGAACAAAAAGAAGAGAATGGGGAAAAGCAAAACAAGACGGGAGGAAGGGGGAAACGCGCACAAGGAGAAAGAAAGAAATAACCATCTAAAATAGAGAAATATAAGACTCAGGGTATACGGAAGACGCCAGAGAGAAAAAGTGATAGTTGAAAAAGTTCTAGAAGTTGCAATTATGGATCAGTTTTTAAGTAAAAAAGGTGAAAAAAATACAAATAAACAAAGGCGAAATTAGTAAATATCATAAAAAAATCAATAACATAGAAACTACCAAAAACAACTCCAAAAAACGCAGCACGAGAAATCGACTATACTCACAAACAAAAGTAAATATAAAAATATTAAAAAATGTAAACAAAAAACACACTCGCATAATCGAAGAGCTAGCAAAGAGACCGAGACAGCAACGAGGGGGAAGGAAGGAAGCGGGTGGTACCAAGAAAAACAGAGGATGCGGATGCGGTGGAGGAGGATGGGGAAAAGAGGGGGAGGAGGGAGAAGAAGAGCATAGAAGGAGGGGAGAGAAGCGAAGCAAGAACCAGGGTAGAAGGGAAATGGGCGGAAATCTAACACAAAGTGCTAAGAAACATAAGCCAGGTTTGTGACAAGTAAAGTATATTTGGAAGTTAGGAGATCGGGAAAAAAAAAGCAGGCAAGTAAAGGGAAAAACAATACCCACAGGACGCCTCGTGTGTATTGTTTGCTGTGGGGATCACAAATAACAGAATGATCGCTGTTGTTCAGGTGTCCTTAAGACACAAAGCTGTTTCTAATGATTCGACCCATTACAAAAGAAGTTGTCTACATTAACTGAAACATTTTTAAAAATTAAGCACTCCTAGGAGATGATAGTTCTACCTTAAATGAAATGAAACCCTTAAATGACTATCTTTAGTGCCTAAACCTCTAACTCCACACCTACACTAAAAAACAATCGACGTTAGGGTTAGGTTTCAGGGTTTAGGGTATGTAATGTGCTACAAACTAGACGTTGAATCCACATTGTGAGATTTTTTAGCAGAAGGTGACACAGCTTCTGGTTTCGATCATATTACGTGTGATAGGAATGTCTTGAGTAATGGGTTGTCCAGTGTTTGTAACGAGCGCATTTAGTAGCTAACAATGTTAAATAAAAAATGCCGGCGATCTTACTTTGTGGTGCGTAAGCGGGGGCATTGAAATTAAAATTATTTTAAAAATTTGAAAAATAAAAAATCCTCCTTTTTTGGAAAAACACACATATGCACACGCACCAACGCATAGCCACTAATTTGAAATATGGAGCCAGTTAACTGTAATGACTTCAATTTATCTGATTCAATTCAGTGGAATTACCCTGAAAGGTCCCCTTACGGTGAAACCTTCGAGTAGGATTATTTCTAGTACACACTGTCATAATATATGAGCATAATAATACCTATTTCAGGATTGCTTTCCCCCAAAGAGGAAAAGGGCCTACCTGTATTTCAAAGATCGCTTTGAATGGTGAATAGGCGTAGAGTTTTAATTACTGACCAAGTGAAGCATGATCTTGTACTTTGAATTAATAAAGAGAATGGTGCCAAGTAGGGATTCAATATTGTTAGAGATTCCAGTACTCGAAAGAGCCGCTGAGTCTTTGATTCTTTCAATTTTGGTTGTTAAAATGTAGGCCAAAAGAAGAAAGTCAACCCAACAGGGTGTTGACATGCCGTTAAAATACCAACCAAGCAAGAAACTTTCATATCCGCGATTGGAGACCGTGTGACGCACGCCAGAGGAGTGATAAATCAATATTACATTTACCATTCAATAGATCAGTGCAATAAAAATCCACCTACACAAATCAAAACGAGCACCTTCCCGCTAACAAAAATTAAAACGAAAGTAAACAAATAAAAAATAATTAAAAAAAAAGCTTAAGAATAAAGAAACACTCAATCAAATTAATATACGAGATAATCCGCCTTTAGTCCGCGCGAGGACAACTCCACCCGCTAGTCCACCTTCCGTTTACCCGAAAGGTAACGCAGTTTAAAAAAAGAAAGGGTAAACAGAAAACCCAGCCAATAAAATATATTAAATAAAATAAACCCTGGGAATAAACAAAGGGCAAGTACAAAGATAAAGATGAAATAAAAGAAAAAAGAATGAAGTTATCAGACAATAAGTTGGACCACTTTACCTTTCCGCCATTTTTGTCTGGTTCCCCCCCCCCCCCCCCGCGCTCGCCCACCGGCCACACACCGGTGTTTTTTTAATTTTCCCGCTATTTGTCTGTCTTCTTCAATGGCGTCTTTATCTTCCCCAATACTTTACTTTTCTCTTGATTCCTGTGACTTTGTTTAACTTCTTAACCAAAGACTTTTTACTTGCCTAACTACTTCAAGGTTTTGCAAAGCGTTGCCCCACCAGGTGGTGTCTGCTATTCCCACCGCTCCTCACTGCTAACCCCCGCGACCCTCACTTGATTTTCCAGAGATGACGAACCTTCTTAATCCACCTTGCCTGAATCCAACCAACACCGAAAAGTGTAAACCCCGCTCTTTACCCGTTCTCCGCGCGCATTACCCAGAAATCCACTGATCGTCTGACAAAGATGGAAGGAAAAAGTTCCAATGATTCATTTTGCGCTACACCCTCACGGAGCCGCCTCTTTATAAGTGAAGTCGCAATCCGTCGTTCGCTGTCGTCCGACATAGTAATAGTTTGGGATCAAAAGAGAAGACATAAAAGATAAATGATGGCGGGCGAGACATCATGAAGATTAATTACAATAACAAAAATGGACTTCGTTTCACTTTAGAACTGTCTATGGGGCCCAGATTACAAATGACAATGCGATCTGTATATGTGGAGGAGAAAGACGAGGGAGAGGGAGAGAAGGGGGAGGGCAGAAGAAGACAACGAAAGAAAGAGGATATGGAAACATAGAGAAAGCCGGATAAAATGAACGAGAGAAAGAAAGAGTAGAGAAGACGCAGGACCCGAGGATCAGAGAGAAAACACGCATGGAAAGACGACAGAGAGAGAGAGTGTTCATTTAAAGAGGTTTATTAAGAAAGCGATAAACAGGCAAGATCAAAATCAGAGAGAAAGAAAATTAAACAAACAAATAGTCCAGTTGACCGCGTTCCGTTTATTAGAACGGTCTATGAGCGAATAAAGAGAATCTGCGACCCTAGTATGAGAGAGGGAGAGAACGAAGGAAGAGAAGAGAGAGATTCATGAACAAAAACAAGACGCGATAGAAATAGAAGAGTATAAGTACGGAAAGAGACGAAAAAATGAGAGAGGAGAGAAAACAGGATGGAAGAAGGGAGAGAGGGTGCCTGATTTAAAACGAGGTTTATTATATGGGAGCCCCGAAAAACAGAAGCCGCCTATATATAACAGAGAATGCAAAGACCAAGTAGAAAGAAGAAAGATGGGAAGAGAGGAAAATTAGAGAAAGAACGTTGTAGAGAGAAAACAATATGGCGAACAACTGAAAGGAAGGAAAGAATGAGAAGAGTGCGGAGGAAATATTTGAGGAGAAGGACGGAAAGAGCTTTTAAAAAGTAATAAGAGAGAGAGAGAGAGAGAGAGAGAGAAAGGGAAGAGGGAGGCGAACATGTTTAAAGACAGCAGAAAAAAAGATCTATTGCCCCGTACGTAGAATACTAGATTTAGACAGATAGATAGATTAGATCAGAAAGAAGAGAGAGAGAGGAGAGAAAGATAAGAGAGAAGGAAGAGAGAGAGAGAGAGAATGAGAGAGTGAGAGAGAGACGAGAGGGAGAGCGGAAATACATGTTTAAAGACAGAAGAAAAAAAAGATATGCCCGACGTATATGAATCTAGATTTAGACAGAGAATTAATAAATAGATAGAAAGATAGATAGACAGAAAGAGAGAGAGGAAGACAGGCAGAGTATGAGAGAGAGAGGGGGGAGATGGTTCTCAATACCCCAGTTTAGACAGAAGAAAAAAGATATGCCCGTACGTAGATATTAGAGTTTAGACAGATAGGAATAGAATAAGATAGCATAGATAGACATAATATAAGAGAAGAGAAATGATGTGAAAAAATGAAAACCTTTTTTTCGAAGGATCCCAACAAAAAAAAAATAGAGAGAAGAAAAACATAAATAACGAGAAGACGACAGAAAGAAGAGAGAGAGAGAGACCAGTGATGCGAGTAAGGAGGATAAAGGGAATGTACCTGATGTTATAGATGACTGAGAGATAGAAAAACAGATTATGCCCGTACGATTCGATATTAGCGATTTAGGACACTGATAGACTAAGATAGTATATAATTAGAATAATGACGAGAGAATACCAGATTCTATGAGATGTTAGGTAGAATAAAGAGAGAACAGCAGGAGAAAAAGAGACGATCGAGGAGATCAGAAGTAAATCAAGAGAGAACGAGGGAAGATAGGAATACATGTATGAAGGACCCAGAAGACATAAAAAAAGATATGCCCGGCGACGATAGATATTAGATTTAGGACAGATAAAACGCAATTATACTACTGATCTAGACTAGAGTAGATAAGGAGAAAGAGAGAGACGCAGGGATTAAATCCACTAGTTAGGGAAACAATGAGAAAAAGATAATGCATATAAGCCCGTACGATAGATAATCTAAGATTATTATGACCATATAAGCCAGAGAGAGAGAAAGTAGTCAGCAAAGAGGGAGAGGAGAAGAGGAGAGGAAAAGCAGACAGGGAAGAAGAGAGAGAAGAGCAGAGAAACATAGAATTTTAGAATGTTTTTGATGCGGAGTATGATCATAATAGAAGAAGAAGAATATGCCATATGATTATTATAAGAAGAAGAGAGTAAGACAGACAATGTGTGTCGTGTGTGTAAGATGTGTGATGTTGTGTGTTGTGTGAGAGAGAGAGGAGAGAGAGAAGAGAGAGAGAGAAAGAGTATAGAGAGATCGAAGATAATGAGTGAAGATAGAAAAGAATGAAGAGAGAGAGGAGTGGAAAAGGGAACAGAAAGAAGAAAGAGGAAATGAAATTTAAAGAAAGAAGTAAGAAGAAAGAGATTGGTAAGAAGAATAACTTTATCTTATAACTTACTACTACTACTAAATAACAACTAATATACTACTATATAATAAAATAATAAAATAATAATAATAAATAATAATAATAATGCTGATAGAAAGAGAGAGATGGGGAGAAAGAAAAAAGGGGGCCAAGAAATGGAAAGAGATAGAAATAATGAAAGGGAAGAAAGAGAGAGAAAGATAAAGAGAGAAAAAAAACACGGAAATAGAGAGGTTTATTTAGAAATTATTTAGTCAGTGAACGGAGAGAGAGAGAAAGACAGACAGACAGACAGACAGACAGACAGATAAAGCTAGAAAAATAGAAAAAAGAGATGGAAATAAAGATAGGGGAAGACAGAGAAAGATGAAGAGAGAGGAAATAATTAATACTACTACTACTACTACTACTACTACTAATAATAATAATAATAATAATAATAATAATCTCCGGGAAAAATTTTTTTTGGATTCGAGATAAAGACGGATCACCCTATCCCAGCCAGAAGACCAGACCTAATATTGATTAACAAAAAAAAAAAAAAAAAAAAAAAAGAAAAAGAGAAAACATGTCAACTGGTGGACTTTGTGGTCCCAGCAGATCACAGGTTGAAGCCGAAGGAAAAATGAAAAACATGGATAAATACCTGGACCTTGCCAGAGCTGTGGAACATGAGAGTGGAAGTGATACCAATTGTAGTTGGTGCACTTGGAACGGTCGCAAAAAGCTTGGAAAAAAGACTGGAAAATCTGGAAATCAGAGGAAGAATTGAAACCATCCAGAATACTGCACTGCTGTAATCTGCCAGAATACTCAGAAGAGTCCTGGAGACCTAAGAAGACTTGTTGCCACTCAGACAAAATACCATCAGCTGACGCTGATGTGAAAAACTCAAAATAATAATAATAATAATAATAATAATAATAATAATAATAATAATAATAATAATAAGACACGACTGGGTTGGGAAGGTGATCCACTGGGAATTATGCAAGAAATTAAATTTTGACCACACAACAAAATGGTATATGCATAAACCAGAATCTGTTCTTGAGAACGAAACGCACAAAATTCTCTGGGACTTTGAAATTAAAACGGATCACCTTATCCCAGCAAGAAGACCAGACCTAGTGTTGATTAACAAAAAAGAAAGAACTTGTCAACTGGTGGATTTTGCATATTGACAAATATCTGGACCTTGCCAGAGAACTGAAAAATGGAATATGAAAGTGAAAGTTATACCAATTGTAGTTGGTGCACTTGGAACAGTCCCAAAAGGATTAGAAAAGGGCTTGGAAAGTTTAGATATCAGAGGAAGGATTGAAACCATTCAGAACACTGCACTGCTGCAATCTGCCAGAATACTCAGAAGAGTCCTGGAGACCTGAGGAGACTTGCTGTCACTCAGACTCCAGTGAAAGACCATCAGCTAACACTGATGTGAAAACTCAAAAGGAATAATAATAATAATAAAAAGAAGTAAGATGAAGATAGACAGGAAAGAAAAAGCAGCAGAAAATCAATGTTGGTGAATAACGAACAAACAACATGATGAAGAAAAAGCAAGAAAGATGATGAATGAGAATAAAAAACTGAAAAAAATAAAATGAATGAAAGAGAAAAAATAAATAAATAAAATGA
>CM042157.1:86843007-86853007 GCA_023376005.1 Doryteuthis pealeii | reverse complement strand
ACTAAATTGAAAAGGCTAATAATTTTTTTCGTTAGTTTTTGATTCGCGTATTGATCCCCCGTACAATGATCTTAGTAATTTTTTTTATATAAATAATTTTTACATTTTTGGAAAGATAATTTAATGACGGAACATATGCAAAAAAAAACTAAATAGCTACTAATTCGGTTTTGGTAATAAGGCATCTTGAAACTTAAATCTCATAAATAAGAAAAATATGTATCTTTTTTTCTTTTTTCTTTCTAAATTGTTAGATTATTTTCTAAAGAATTTTATATTAAAAGTTCCTATAGTCTACTTGTTTTTTTTTTTCAGGGATTTTAAAAAATGTATGTAAAATGTAAATTTAAAATAAATACTTTTGTTTAGCGGATATCAAAATATGTTTTTGCTTCAAAAAAGAAATTATTATACGTACGATCCTCCATACAAAAAATAGTGTACACGTCAAGATGCGATAAATATGTCAAAAAAGATTAAGAATTTACGGGAATTTACGGGAATTTACTTTAAAATGCAAAAAATTAGGTTTTATGTAAGAGAAATTTGTTTTTTCTTTTTTATAACACATAAACTTGGAAGTGTTCTTTATATTAAACATAAAAAAAAACATTAAAACATTAATTTTCCAATTTCTATTGGACTTTTAAAAATATTTTTAACAATTACGCGGGCATTTCGAAAGTGCGCGTTTTGTACATGCCTACCATAAACAATACCCCTACCAATAACCTTCTAAATAGATATACCATCCTACCCAATAACTCAGCTACAACCATTATTGAAAACAAACTAAATAATTTAGTGATAAAAACCGTAACAAACTCCTCAAAAACAATACACAATATTATTAATAACCAAAAAAATAACACTCATACGAATTCTGATGCTGGTGTATACACCATCCAATGTTTGGATTGTAACAAACAATACATAGGAGAAACGTCCAGACACATTGACCAACGAATCAAAATGCTAGTTAGGATACATAACAAAAAAGAGAGAAAAATCTAGAAAGGAAGGCACGAATGACATGCTACAAAAATATGATAAGGGCGAAAAAGAGTAGGAGGAAGTTAATGAAAGGAGGAAAAGCAAGGAAGAAAAAAAGGGGGAGATACAGTTAAATCAAAATTATAATTTTTTTTTACCAATTGAACTATTTCGCAATAGCTCTTAAGTAAACTTATCAAACATTGTAATAATTAAATTATCATACTGTGGTATATCAACTGGTCCTGCTAGTAATAATGATAATACCTTTGAGAAAGGTAAATGCATCCAAAAATTCCCTCTCCACCTATGGGTAAATAGTGGGGTGGTCTGGGCTCTTTAACCTTGGTTAGGCAACCGGTCTAGGAGAATGAATACCCTGTTGAATTCCGCTTAAGAAATTCATCTTGTGTCACATTCTATTCGTGTGGAATGGTTGGTAAATATCTGTTAGCGTGAAATGAAACGCAAACAGCCTGTTCCTGTATTTAAAAGAAATGAAAATAAGCGGATAATATTATTAACCAACAACATAGTGTCCTGGGTATTACGTTAAACTGCATCTAATGGTGAGGTTCCAATTTTGGAGCTCTGGGGAATGTGGAGTACTCATTTGTCACAATTACTTCCAGCTCCAGAACAACAAGACCCTCAGCCATCGCCTTCTAGCACGTATATGATAAAAATAGGAAGCGCGTGGTGTAATGGTTAAAGTCATAGGAAATGGACTCGTCGCCCCGAGTTCAAATCCTGGACGTGGTAATTGAATTTCACTTAGCGCTAATACCCCTGGGAAAGGTATGAATCATACTCTCCCTCCAGCTATGGGTAAATAGCAGGGCAGACTGGGCTCTTTAACCATGGCCAGGTAACCAGTCTAGGAGAAGGAAAACTCTGAATTCAAACCTGTTGAACTCCGCTTAAGAAATTGACCTTGTGTCGTATCCTCCTCGTGTGGAGGAGTTGGTAAATATATATATGATAAAAATAGTCGAGGCTTGCCATAATTATGACAAAAGAGTACTCCACATTCCCTAGAGCCCCAAAATTGGAACCTCACCATTAGATACAGTTTAACGTAATACCCAGGACACTATGTTGATGGTTAATAATACTATACGCTTATTTTCATTTCTTTTATCGTTTTGAATTTCTTTTTTTTTAAATCTATTTTTTTAGCTCTATACAATTCGTCTGCCTATTACGCCAAAGATACCAGTAATATTTTTCGGCGATTAACTCTCTCATCCAGAAAATCTCTTATAAAAAAGCTATCTTTTCAGATGAAAGCATCTACTACTACTAATAATAATACTGCTACGACAAGTGCTGTTTCTATGCCTATAAAGAAATTGAAATTTAATTCGACTTGAGATTAAACGCGGTTGGCCGAACCCACTTTCCACACCGTTAACCATCTTGCCACCCACACATTAGATAATAATAAATCTTTTGGATACATGAAATACTCAACGCAAAAATGTTGCTTAATTATTTGGAAATATTTATTTTGATACGATTAGTAGAGATAAGGGTGGATGCTAAATCCAATTTCTTTTCATCAAGTATCTACATTATTTTTCGATGCCATTAAATATTGTGTGCGTGGAGGGGAGTCTCCATGGCGTAGTGGTTAACGTGCTGGACTGTAACATCGTAGTAAGCGAGTTCGAACTCCAGTCTCATTACTAACGTTCAGTTTAGTTTGGGAAAAGTATAAACAGTCTAATCCCCCAGTGATGGGTTTGTTACATAATTATTAGTACCCTAACACTTATTTACAGTAGTGTAGAAACCAAAATGGCTGTTATAAGTTGCAGCCGGCGGCCTTGAAGGATTGAGTGACAAGGCTTGATCTCATCTTGATCCTTCCGGTGGATACCGTGAGAATCGGTGGAGAAGACCCTCTTCCGGTTTAGATTAGAAAGAGCTTTTAGTCAGTATCGGCGAAAACCACGAAGGTGGTAAGTTGTGTTAAGCGCATGGCCGACTCAATCTGCGCAAGTAGTCTGGTGGGGATTTCGGAATAAAATATGATCTAAAGCAAATCAAAGTATTGGGTTATTATCTAAAAACTACCAATGACACAGGGCTTTTGATAAAGAGAAATCCCCAATGGAAGACCAGACACGAAGTCCCCAAGACGAAGTCCAGACGCCAGAAGAAGAACGTAAGATACCAAAGATGAGCAGAAGAATAATAGAAGTAAAGAGAGTATACAACAGGTTAAATAGTGCCAATCTGAAAGAAGACACACAGAGAAGCAGACAATCTATTAATAATGGAGATTGTCTGTATTTCTGTCCATAACAAAAACTACCTCATAGCTCTACGTCACAGATTACGTCACAATATTCTTATGCTATATACACCCAAAATTTGAGTAAGCAATTTTAAAAATTGTTGATTTTTTACTCTCGTCCCCCCCCCCTTTTTTTACCGTACCAAGAAGTTAACTAAAAAGTTTACAAATAAATAAATACCTACGATTTTGTGGAAAATTGATGTGGAAAATATTCAAAATAATTGTTTGATTATTACATGCACGCAGCATTTTATTTGAGAGGGACGGGGCTCAGTTTTCATTTCAAATTGTTTTTTTTTAAATTTTTTTTACTCCTTTAATAAATATGAGGATTTTGCTTATTTATGATACAAACCCTCTGACATTGAATTTTTAACTCCCAACCTATCAGGCAATGTCTTTTAAAAAATAATTTTCACGACGCCCGGGGGGTGTTTTCTGTTGCTAGTACCGATAAAGAAAATAAGCAGATACCCCAGCCGATGCGCGTAAGCATAAGATAACATGATAGCAGCAGACGTTAGAAGAATTAAGAATAAGTATTTACTAACATTCAACTATGTCCGTAGTGAAATCTTTTGTGTAAAGGCTGAAATCGAAAGCAACCACGGTAATCAATTTCCCAACTGTAAAAGTCCACATACAAAATCTTTTGTGCTTGAAAGAATATTATAACAGTTCTCGCACAATCCACCAAAGTTCACTCTTCTAACATACGCCTCTCTTCACATTCGGAAGATCAAAATTCAACCCACCGCGGTGTGGGAAGGCAGGCTTTAAATAATAAGTAGCTGCCCTTGTTGCATACCCTCTTCATTACTTACTTCTTACTTTATTCTTCTGGCCGTCTTTGGAATCTTATAACATCTTGTCTTGGTCTGGAATCTTCTAAGGTCTGGACTTTCTTGGGGACTTCGCGTCTGGTCTTCTATTGGGGATTTCACTTTATCAGAAGCCCTGTGTCATTGTTAGTTTTAGAGGTAATAACACAAGACTCCGACTTGCTTTGATCTTACTTTATTTTTAAATCCCCAACCAGACATCTGCTCAGAGTGAGTTGGAGCGTGTATAACACGATTCACCACCGTCGTGGTTTCTCGCCGACTGACTAAAATCTATTTCTAATCTAAACCGGAAGAGGGTCTCCTCCACCGATTCTCACGGTATCCACCGGAAGGTTAGGACTGAGATCAAGCCTTGTCACTCATCTTTCAAGGCCGTGGGCTGTAACTTATAACAGCCATTTTTATTTCTACACTATTGCACATAAATATTAGGTATTTTATTAATTATGTAACACCCTCGCCAAGATCTTACATCCGGGTTAATCCCACTCAGCGCTGTCTGACCGTGCAAAATTTGCATATTCAACAGAAAATGAAGGTCATGCATGGCTAGTGTTTACAAATTGCGTGAATCAATCAGCATTCCTCTTTTAAGGCGCCTTAGGATCTGAACATTAAACCCAGCCCTCTCCGTTTTAGATGAGGGGTAGGTACTGCCTGAACGGGTGCACCCCTGGGATTCACGCTGATTCAGTCATATTTTACCGGTCCAAAGGCCAAAACTGTTGGACACAGAACATTGGACCGGAAAGTCCAATGATAGAATTAAGAAAGAGTATTTAACAAATGTATAATCCAATCTATTTATTAATACGCGTGTTCTTAAATTTTCCGTCCGTTGTCATCCTACATCTCCCTCTGGTTAGAAATGGGAACGATCAACATTTCCATGATGCAATGCAAAAATGTAAAATAAAAATTATTGGTGTCGCTTATCCGCTGAATCTTATTTCTTATGAGTGCCGTCACCTCAGCTGAATTATGGACCATTCCGTTATTTTTAGAAAGAAAGAAAGTGCAAGCTACACAGAAATATAATAAGAAATAAAGAAAGAAAGAAAGAAAGAAAGAAGAAAGAAAGAAAGAAAGGGTGTAGGAGAAAGATAGAGGGGTTAGAACGCAAAAACAACAACGCTAATCTCTTTCAGTTGATGAAGAGAGAGAGAGAGAGAGAGACAGAGACAGAGAGACAGAGTTAAATCAATATTATTATACTTCTTACATATTGAAGTATTAGCAATAGCTCTTAAGTAAACATTTCAAACGTTGTAACAATCAAATGATCATACTGTGGTATATCCATAGGCCCTGCTAGTAAAATAGTATTCTTATCTAAGATAGGTAATTTCATCCTAAGCCTTTCAGTTAACGTATTTACAATACGTGTCAAAATCTTTATTCTACATGCCATGGACACTGCTCCAAGCTACATTGGATAATAGAATACAAGGCCAGACCTAAATTCTGCATTGGCCTATACTTTCTAAACGCCGACTGAGCAATTGTCTGCCCTATGTCATAACTCACAGTAGGTGTCTGTCTCGTGTATTGTTACCGTAGCAAAAATCGTAAATAATCGATTTCAAAATGGCTATCGATTATTTGGCTCTTCGAAGTGAGTGATATTCGATTTTAATGGCGGAAGTTTTTATTGCCATAAACGTTCGTCATGTGACAACCCTGTTATTCGACATTTTTGCTGGAAATTGAAGTTTGGGAATCAATGCTTCCAAAAGAGAAGGTGCAATGATTTTTTTCTTCTTCATCTATGATGGTTTCTCATCGATTTTAGATCCATTCAGATCGTCTTAAATCGACTCCCTCCCCCTGAAAAAAATTAAACAAAAATTACTGAAACATTTTAGATATTCTTTATATAAAACTCGCAAGCATACGCGCCGTCCATGTAAAAGTATTTATGTTTTAATGTAATTAAATATATTGAATTAGAAAGACTAAAAAATACACTTATTTAAACTGTCTCTAACACTATTTGCTCGTGATTGAACTGTTGCATATCGTACGGGCGGAAGTAGAATTTTCCGTTTAAACCGAAACAAAGAAAGACGATAAAAATGACAAAGGACTTTTTTCCGGTTAACGCGAACAAAGTAAAAAAGTATAACAATGAAATTCGGAAGTAGATTTTCCGCTGATAAGTATAACAAAAGAAAATGCGTAGGCGGCTTATATATATAAAAGAAAGCCAGAGATCCCAGCGGTGAGTCAGACAGAACCCTCGGGACAGAGAACAAGTGAGTGACAAGGCTCACAGCCCATCACGGCCGAGAGGCTGTGAGACCCACCTAGCCACCCCTTTACCTCACCAACGCTAGCCATCCCAGTAGCAGTCATTGTCAACGCTCATTGTCAACGCTCACCACCCACAGCACAGCCGAGTAAGAAGAAATAAAGTCGGAAGTTTCTACCATACACATGTGTTGTGATTTTCTTAAGTCCGACTACTACATATATCGCTTTTGGTTCTGTGACCATACCCGCAACGTAACAGAACCAGCGATTCTTATCTTGTGACCTTCACAGCTCTGTTCTCCTCCTCTCCCAGTTCCTCCACTCCTTTGTTTTCTGTTCCACCTCTTCTTCATCTCTCATTTGATTTACGTGTTGCTCGCTCTAGTCTATCGACTGAATGACGATTTTTTCTCCCGTCTCTCAGAGAAGCAGATGTTTTATCTCCAACCTCTACCCATAATACCTCAGGCGCTTCTATAAAAAAGCCTTTCCTTCTCCTCTCTAACTTTTCGATGTTGCATGCCTACACCCACTCCTCGTTCACCCGTTCAGTTACGATGTCTCAGGCAAGGTGGACTTGCACGCAAAGCAAGGCCTTGCCCGTTTTGCACGAGATAAGTCTCTTCTCTCACTACATAAAATATATTCTAATAGGTTTCTATAAAAATTCCCTCATAGGATTGATTTAAATACCTTGGAGAATAAAACAATAACATTAGAGATCAATGACACCTAGTAATTAACTATTTAACCCGGGTTTGTTAGAACCTATATGCAAATTAACAAAACCATATATTATGCAAGCCTTTATTTCTTAGTGATATATAATTTATTTCTTAGTAATATATAAGACACATTGCAGGATTTTGTATTGGCATTTCAGTCTCGGAAGACTATAATAAGGTTTTTGTGCCCCTGATATTACAGGGACACAAAAACTTTATTATAATAAATAATAATATAAAAAATATAATAAATTTATAATGTATTTCTTAGTGATATATGAGACACATTGCAGGATTATAAACTCTATAATAACATATGTTGTATTGAGGCAAATCTAAGATTTTCATAAAGACATCGTTAACGAATAAGATTTATTATATGTATTTATGATTTTGACTATAGATTAAATACTCGTTGGTAACGTCATACCCAGGACACTATCTTGTTGGTTAATGATACAATACGCTTATCTTTTCTTTTGTCGTTTTTAATTTCTTTTTTTAATCAATTTTTTTAGCTCTATTTATTTCGTCTGCCTATTACGCCGAAGTTACCAGTGATATCTTCGAGCGATTAACTCTCTCATCTAGAAAATCTCTTATAAAAAAGCTATCTTTTCAGATGGAAGTATCTAATACTACTACTACTACTACTACTACTACTACTACTACTGCTGCTGCTGCTGCTGCTACTACAAGTGCTGTTTCTATGCCTATAAAGAAATTGAAATTTAATTCGACTTGAGATTAAACGCGGTTGGCCGAACCCACTTTGCACACCGATAAACTTGCACAATTCCTGGATGTATTGTGACGTAGGCAGTGACGTGGTTTTGGTTACAGAGAGACAGACACCGAATCTCCATTATAATAAGATGTATGGTAGGGCATTATATCGACTTTAGGGATGGGGATTATTTTAAAGAATTTTGAATTTTTTTCAATTCTTATTCCATGTAATAATTCATTTAAGAATTTCAAATTTCGTAGGCTTTTTGGTTTACGGTCAAAGCATGCTGAACACACCGATTCACGTTCGATCACCGAAGTTAAGCAGCATATCGCCTTATTAGTACGTGGATGGGTAACCTCTTGGGAACTTCAGAAATAAAATACACCGTTAACTTGACTTACGAGTTTAATTCGTTCTGCTCGTAACTCCATTTCTTTGTGTATCAAATCGATCAAAAAATAAAAATGATGATACATAGTCAACAGCATTTGGTGACTGTCAGTTTCTTGCCTATGCAATCATTGGATCAAGTACTTACAAAAAGGCTTACTGACTGTGTGTCTATGCTATCCTAACTATATATATATATATATATATATATATATATATATATATATATATCTTATTATAATGGAGATTGTGTGTTTTTCTGTCTGAAGCCGAAACTAAATCAGTACTCAAATCACAATTCCCTTAGTTATTGACGTCACATTCACCATGAATTTATTTTTTATTTAAACCTCAGTTATTGATAAAATTGTTATACCTTATTAATACTTTTGACTTTATCTACATCTTATTATAATGGAGATTGTGTGCTTTTCTGTCTGTAACCGAAACTATATCACTACTTAAGTCACAATTCCCTTTGTTATTTACGTCACATTCTCCATGATTTTATTTTTATTTAAACCTCAATTTCTAATAAAATTGTTTCACATTGTTAATACTGTTAATCATATCTACAAATGAATAATATGCAATTGTATTTATATATACACTAAAATAGCAGTTTACAGTGTGAACAGGAAGGCTTATTTGCATATTGAAATTAAAAATTTGATTTTAATAAATATGTACTTAGTATTATTAATTTTTAATTGTATGGTTTTATCTTAATTGATATGATCAAAAATCTCTTCAATAAATCTTAAAAGAAATCGATTAACGAGAAGAAATAATTCTGATTTTATTCTTTACTTCCTATTTTAACTAAGTTATTAAATTAGGAAAATTTAGCAATGAAAGACGAGAGTGATAGAAGAGTAAGTTTCAGTTGTTCTATTTTTCGATTATGCACCCCTCTGTTTCCAATCATTTTATCTGCATTCTTATTTAGTTTCATTAGCTTTTCTAATTTAATATACTTAATTACATTAAAACTTAAATACTTGCACCCGGAGGGGTGCATATATTTGCTAGTTCTAATAACATGCAATTGTATTTATATATGCAACAAAATAGCGGGTTACAGTGTGACAGGAAAGCTAATTTGCATATTGATATTAAAAGTTTAATTTTATTAAATATGGCGCTTGGTATTTATGATTTCTAATTGCTTGTTTTTTTCTTAATGAATATGAGCAAAAAACTCGGGATAAATCTTAAAAGAAATCCTTTAATATAAAGAAATAACAGTAATTTTATTCTTTACTTCCTAATTTAACTAAATAGTTAAATTAGGAAAATTCAGCAATAAAACGAGAAGAGTGATGGAATTGATGGAAGACTTAGTTTCAAAGTTGTTCTATTCTTCGATTATACCCCTCTGTTTCAAATCATTTTATTTGGATTTTTATTTAGTTTCAAAAGTATTTCAATTTAACATATTTTATTACATTAAAATTCAAATACTTGCACCCGGAGGGTGCATATATTTGCTAGTATATATAAGAAAATTTTGAAAAAACAAGTATTTCCGAAATTGGGATGAATTTAATAATCGATGTTTAAAACATTTCGGTTACATTGAACCTTCATCAGGATGTCTCTTGGGGTGAAGAAAATGATGGATGTTTTTATAGTGACAGGAGATGAAAATCTTTTTAGTTATGTAACTGTATTTGATCAGCGTTTTAATTTTGAAAGGCAAGTCGCGATCTACTCACGCGAGGTGTCATGACGCGTGACGCCACTTCGAAGAAAT
>CM042157.1:86829001-86842997 GCA_023376005.1 Doryteuthis pealeii | reverse complement strand
AACAATACATATATATATACATATACATATATATATATACACAACCATATATATACATATCATATATATACATATATATATATATACTATATACATATATTATATATATAATACCACCACACACACATATATATATATATTATATATTATATATAATATATATACACAAACATATATATATATATATATAATATATATATATATATATATATATATATATTTTATTAAAAAAAGAAGGTCCGCAACATGTATTTTTTTTCTCAGAAGAATTATTTTAATTCTTTTTGTTTGACATTATCAACACGTGTTTCAGATCTTCTGGTAACTTCTCAGGCCTTTGATTGATAATATCATCAATATATATATATATATATATATATATATATATATATATTAATATATATATATTTACGTTTTATTTTTTAAATTTATCTCAGTCGGTAAGAGCGTTCGGCTCTAGAAACCACAAGGTTCCTATTTCGATACCGGTCTCCGCTACTCAGCGTATGAGTAGCACTGGGATCTGTGCGGTAAGTAAGGAGCTGATGTAGGTGTGGCGCTCCACCTCAGACGCCAAAAAAAAAAACATCTGTTGGTCTAGCGCTATTGAAAAGGGAATAGACTCCCTGCTGACTGGCTGATACCGACTTTAGGCCGCCCCGATGAAAAAAGAAAAAGAAAATATATATATATATTTCCTATGTTTTTTTTTATTTTTTTTATTTTTTTCATTTTTTATGTTTTATTTTTATTTTATGTTTTTTTTAATGTTTTATTTTTTTAATGTTTTTTTATTTTTTTATGTTTATATATATATATTATATTTCTTTTATATATTTTTTATGTTTTTATATATTTAATTTTATATATATATACATATATAATAATATGTTTTGGATTTGTTTTTGTCTGCTTTGTTGTTCATTTAATTTGCCCTTCCGCCATTTTAATTTTTTTTTCGTCTTTCTCTCTCGACTTTCATTTTATTATTTATTTTTCTCTTTCATCATTTTTATTTTTTTCAGTTTTTATTCTCATTCATGCATCTCTCTTGCTTTTCTTCATCATGTTGTTTGTTCGTTATTCACCAACATTGATTTTTCTGCTGCTTTTTCTTTCCTGTCTATCTTCATCTTACTTCTTTTTATTATTATTATTATTCCTTTTGAGTTTTCACATCAGTGTTTAGCTGATGGTCTTTCACTGGAGTCTGAGTGACAGCAAGTCTCCGGTCTCCAGGACTCTTCTGAGTATTCTGGCAGATTGCAGGAGTGCAGTGTTCTGAATGGTTTCAATCCTTCCTCTGATATCTTAACTTTCCAAGCCCTTTTTCTAATCCTTTTGGGACTGTTCCAAGTGCACCAACTACAAATGGTATTAAACTTTCACTTTCATATTCCAATTTTTCCAGTTCTCTGGCAAGGTCCAGATATTTGTCAATATGCCAAAATCACCAGTTGACAAGTTCTTTTTTTTGTTAATCAACACTAGGTCTGGTCTTCTTGCTGGGATAAGGTGATCCGTTTTAATTTCAAAGTCCAGAGAATTTTGTGCGTTTCGTTTCAAAGAACAGATTCTGGTTTATGCATATACCATTTTGTTGTGTGGTCAAAATTTAATTTCTTGCATAATTCCCAGTGGATCACCTTCCCAACCCAGTCGTGTCTTATTATTATTATTATTATTATTATTATATTATTATTATTATTATTATTATTATTTGAGTTTTCACATCCAGCGTCAGCTGATGGTATTTTGTCTGAGTGGCAACAAGTCTTCTTAGGTCTCCAGGACTCTCTGAGTATTCTGGCAGATTACAGCAGTGCAGTATTCTGGATGGTTTCAATTCTTCCTCTGATTTCCAGATTTTCCAGTCTTTTCCAAGCTTTTTGCGACCGTTCCAAGTGCACCAACTACAATTGGTATCACTTCCATCTCATGTTCCACAGCTCTGCGCAAGGTCCAGGTATTTATCCATGTTTCATTTTCCTTCGGCTTCAAACTGTGATCTGCTGACCACAAAAGTCCACCAGTTGACATTTCTCTTTTTTCTTTTTTTTTTTTTGTTTAATCAATATTAGGTCTGGTCTCTGGCTGGGATAGGGTGATCCGTCTTATCTCGAATCCAAAAAAATTTTTTCCCGGAGATTATTATTATTATTATTATTATTATATATTAGTAGTAGTAGTGTAGTAGTATTATATTAATTATTCCTCTCTCTTCATCTTTCTCCTGTCTTCCCCCATCTTTATTTCCATCTTCTTTTTCTATTTTTTCTAGCTTTATCTGTCTGTCTGTCTGTCTGTCTGTCTGTCTTTCTCTCTCTCTCCGTCACTGACTAAATAATTTCTAAATAAACCTCCTCTATTTCCGTGTTTTTTTCTCTCTTTATCTTTCTCTCTCTTCTTCCCCTTTCATTATTTCTCTCTTTCCATTTCTTGGCCCCTCTTTCTTTCTCCCCCATTCTCTCTCTTCTATCAGCATTATTATTATATTAATTATTATTATTATTATTATTATATAAGTAGTATAAGTGTATTAGTAGTAGTAGTAGTTATAAAGATAAAGTTATTCTTCTTACCCTCTCTTCTTACCCTCTTTATTTCTTTCCTTCTTCCCTTTCTGTCCCTCCCTCCCTCTCTCTCTCTTTCTATCTTCACTCTATCTCATCTCTCTCTCTCTCTCTCTCTTCTCTCTCTCTACCTCACACACACACACACACACACCACACACACATGCTGTCTTCACACTCTCTCATACACATTGGGCATATCTCTTTTCTTTCTCATAGACATATCTTTTCTCTGTCTCACCATCTATCTAATTTTCTCTCCTCTCTCTCTCTCTCTCTTCTCTCTCTCTTCTCGGTCTCTCCTCTCTCTCTCTATCTATATGTCTAAATCTAATACTACGTACGGGGCATATCTTTTCTCTGTCCTAAACATGTATCCCTCTCTCTCTCTTTCTCTATCTATCTATCTATCTATCTATCTAATCTGTCTAAATTAATATCTACGTACGGGCAAATATCTTTTTCTTCTGTCTTAAACATGTATTCCCTCCTTCTCTCCCTCTCTCTCTCTCTCTCTCTCTTCTCTCTCGTCTCTCTCTATCTGCTCTCTCTTTCTATCTATCTATCTATCTGTCTAAATCTAATATCTACGTACGGGCATATCTTTTTTCTCTGTCCTAAACATGTATTCCCCCCTCTCTCTCTGTCTCTCTGTCCTCTCTCTCTCTCTCTCTCTCTCTCTCTCTCTCTCTCTCTCTCTCTCTCTCTCTATATATCTATCTATCTATCTATCTATCTATCTGTCTAAATCTAATATCATGTACGGGGGCATATCTTTTTTCTCTGTCTTAAACATGTATTCCCTCCCCCCCCCTCTCTCTCTCTCTCTCTCTCCTCTCTCTTCTCTTCTATCTATCTATCTATCTATCTATCTGTCTAAATCTAATATATACGTAGCGGCATATCTTTTTTCTCTGTCTTAAACATGTATTTCCGCCCCCTCTCTCTCTCTCTCCCTCTCTCTCTCTCTCTATCTCTTCTATCTTTTCTCTCTCTCTCTCTCTCTCTTCTATCTATCTATCTATCTGTCTAAATCTAATATCTACGTACGGGCATATCTTTTTTCTCTGTCTTAAACATGTATTCCCTCCCCCCTTCTCTCTCTCTCTCTCTCTCTCTCTCTTATTACTTTTAAAGCTCTTTCTCCTTCTCATCAAATATTTCCCCCACTCTTCTCATCTTTCCTTCTTTCAGTTTCCATATGTTTTCTCTCTACATCTTTCTCTATTTTCCTCTCTTCCCATCTTCTTTCTTTCTACCTCTTTCATTCTCTTCATATATAGGCGCATTTCTTTTTCGCTCTAAATAAACCTCTTTAAATCAGCCCCTCTCTCTTTCCATCTGTTTTCTCTCTCTCTTCTTTCTCTCTCTTTCCGCTTTCTCTATTTATCTCTTTTTTTCGTTCTCTCTCTCTCTCTCTTCCTTCTCCTCTCCCTCTCTCCACATACAGTCGCATTTCTTTATCGCTCATAGACGTCTAAATAAACGAACGTCAACTAGGACAATTTTTTGTTAATTTCTTTCTCTCTGATTTTCTTCTTCTTTTCGCTCTAAATAAACCTCTTTAAATGAACCTCTCTCTCTCTCTCTTTCCATCTGTTTTTCTCTCTCTCTCTCTCTCTCTCTCTTCTTTCTCTCTCTTTCCGCTTTCTCTATTTCATCTCTTTCTTTCGTTCTCTCTCCCTCCCTTCTCCCCTCTCTCTCTCTCTCTCCACATACAGTCGCATTTCTTTATCGCCCATAGACGTCTAAATAAACGAACGTCAATTTTTGTTAATTTCTTCCCCTCTTATTTTCTTCTCTTCCAAACTTTACTAATCGACGACCAACGACGATTGACTTCACTTAATAAAGATGGCGGCTCAGTGAGGTGTAGCGGCAAAATGAATCATTGGAACTTTCCTTCCATTTGACAGACAATCAGTGGATTTCGGAAAATGGCGGGAACGGTAAAGAGCGGGTATACACTTTTCGGTTTTGTTAGGATTCAAGCAAGGTGGATATAGAGGTCGACATCTCTGGAAATAAAGTGAGGGGTCGCGGTTAGCAGTGAGAGCGGTGGGATACAGAACACCGGGCAACGCTTGCAAAACTTGAAGAGTAGGCAAGTAAAAAGTCTTTGGTTAGAAGTAAACAAAGTCACAGGAATCAAGAGAAAAGAAAGTATTGGGAAGATAAAGACGCCATTGAAGAAGAAGACAAAATAGCGGGAAAATTAAAAAACACCGTTGTGAGGTGGCGGCGCGGGGGGGGGGACCAGACAAAATGGCGGAAAAGTAAAGTGTCCAACTTTGTCTGAATTTCATTATTTTTTTTTTTTTCATCTTTTTTTACTTGCTGTTTTTCCTGGTTTTATTTTATTTATTATTTTATTGCTGGGTTTTCTTTACCTTTTTTTTTAACCGTTACCGGGAAACGAGTGACTGCGTGAGTTTCCTCCCGACTAAGCGATATTCGTATAATTGATTGAGTGTTTCTTTATTCTTAGCTTTTTTTTAATTTTTATTTTTTATTTTTTATTTTTAGCGAAGGCCGTTTGATTGTGTAGGTGGATTTATTGCATATCTATTAATGGATAAAAAGTAATCTTGACTTTACACTCTCTGGCGTGCGTACACGTCTCAATCGCGGATAGAGAAAAGTTGCTTGGTTGGATTTTACGGCATGTCAACCCCTGTTGGGTCATCTTTTGCCACATTTTAACAACCAAAATGAAACGAATCCAAAGACTCAGCGCTCTTTGAGATACTGGAATCTCTAACAATATTGAATCCTACTTGGCACCATTCTCTTATAATTCAAGTACAAGATATGCTTCATTGTCAGTAATTAAAACTCGGCTATTAACCATTCAAAGATCTTGAAATAAAGTAGGACCTTTCTCTTTGGGGGAGAAGCAATCATGAAAATAGGTATTATTATCTCATATATATTATGACAGTGTGTATAGAAATAACCTACTCGAGTTTCACCGTAAGGACCTTCAGGGTTAATTCCACTGAATTAATCAAGATATTGATCAATTACAGTTAACTGCATCAATATTTCAATTGTGTATGTGTGCGTGCATATGTGTGTTCTTCCAAAAAGGAGATTTTTATTTTTCAATTTTTAAAATAATTTTAATTTCAATCCCCATGCACCACAAAGTATCCGGTTTTTTTTTTAATTACTACTAAAAATGCTTCCAAACTGACAAACATACAAAGACATCCTTCACACGTCGAAACCAAAGCTTGTCACCGCTAAAAAATTACAGTGGATCAACGCAGTTTAATGAATACAACCCTAACCCTAAACCCTAACCAACGTCGATGTTTTTAAGTAGGTGTGGAGTTAGTTTAGCATAAAGATAGTCATTTAATTTCATTTATTTAAAGTAGATATCATCCCTAGGAGTGCTTAACTTTTTAAAATGTTCAGTTAATGTAGACACTTCTTTGTAATGGGTCGACCTTAAAACTTTGTCTAACACACACACACACACACACACACAAACATACACACACAAACATACACACACACACACATAAACATACACATACACACACAAACTTACTTGTCTACGGAAAAACTATACATATGGATGTTTACTCCTCTGAAGATATTTATCCATAAACACCACGGATTTACCTATACTTATGGGCTACTTATTTAATAGTTGGAGTGTATTATGAACAATTTTAATATACACTTTTTATATAATTATACACTTTTTTAGATAATTTTACATCAGGCTCTTTTGAGTCTTATTATAAACTATAATGCTTCTGATTTCTTAAAAATTAAAAATAAAATTCATTTTATTTTTAAATAAAATTCCTTTTATTTTTAATACAGACAGCGCATTTTTTGTAAAATTCCAACTTTTGACTAACAGCGTTCTGTTTGCGCATTCTTTCTTCTAACGATCATTTTATCCCGTCTTATTTTTGTTGAAGACCGATCTATTACATACGGTCGATACAGATATTCCGAGGGGCCTCACATCAGTGAGGGGGGGGCGATGTTGCTTTTTAAAACCGTTGAGAGGAAGGTCCCGAAACGGTTGCACATTCTCTCCTGATGATCCCATGCATTTGTAAACATCATTTGTTTTTTTCAATATATCAAATTCACACATATATATACACACAAACGAACAACGATATTTTTGGCACTTATCTGAGAATCAGTTCATTCATTAGAAAAATGTTACTCAAGTGGTGCACGATTGGCCTTAGAGAAAGAAAGAAAGAAAGAAAGAAAGAACGAGAGAGAATAAAGAAAATAATTAATAAATCTAAAAGCTGTATAATGTTTTTTTTTCTCTGAAAGATAAAGTACAAAAGAAAAAAAGTATTAATGATGTTGGCTACTTATAGAATCAAATTGTATGATCTTATACCTATTGAAGTCAGTTAGTCCACTGTTGGTTTTAATAACAGCAGCTAAGTACAACTCAAGTAGTGTCCAAGACAGTTGGTATAAATAGGAATCAAGAATAATCCATCCATGAATCTGGGTGATTTGGGTGATTCCATTCCTTGAGTTCTGATTGGCTGCTTGACTGCTTGATTTGAATGACATTGTGGAGTCTTTTATATACTTTGTCATTTTGCAGTGGACTTTGTAGCATTCGGGTGGTTCCATTGGGAGTTCTTATCCCTGTTCCGATGAACAGTCAGTGGATTCAAAAGCCCCAGCCGACAGGGCGGATAGAGAAAAGTGAGTCTGTAGATTTGAATGCTGTGATGAATGTGAAAAGTTATGTTGTTCTTTCCCTGTTTTTTTATTGATTATTCTGGACATCTCTCATTCTCAATCTCATTAATTATAAATCAGGATTCAATGAGTTTAGTGCAATCGAAGGTTTAATTAAGAAAATTGCGATAAGAATACAAAGAAGAGTTCGGATTTTATGACTTTTGACCTGGATGTAAGAATTGAACACTCAGGGGAAATATATATCTCTATGCCCTGCCCAGCACCCTGCACATCGCAGCTCAGCCCAGCGCAATACGACGCAGAAAAACATATGGTATCATTTGCTATATTTTCGGCTCGTTTCAAAATATCCTGTTCCCTATATCAACCATTAATATTCTCCTTACTGCAAATCTTACTTTTTTTGCACAACTCAATTGCTCATCAGCCAGTCAGCGAGGGAGTCTATCCCCGTCTATCCCTTTTCAATAGCGCTAGACCAAGGAGATTGTTTTAGCGCCTGAGTGGAGCGCCACACCTACCATCAGCTTCTTACTTTACCGCACAGATCCCTGTGCTACTCATACGCTGAGTTGGCGGGGACCGGTATCGAACTATATATATATATATATATATATATATATATATATATATATATATATATATATTGTTTTATCTATCTATCTCTATATATATATTTTTTTAAATTGTCGGCTAAAAAAAAGCCTATTCCAAACACATCGTTTTTATTTATTTACTTCTCATATATATATATATATATATATATATATATATATATATATATATATATATATATATAGAGATTTATCCAAAACTTGGTAGTAAGGGATGATTCTATATGTGATTTCTAAGATCCACTGTACAAATATTGATGATTCAGTATGTATAAATACAGCGAATCTTTAAATCACTGAAGAGAGCTCAATGTAAAATAATCTTTTAGATTATATACAGAGCAATATATATTAAAAAAATGAAGGAAGAACTCAATACAGTGATCCCATAATAAATTTATTTCGACGAAAATTGGGGCCCATATAAATCTAAGTTGATTTAAACCGGCTCCCCAAATTTCCGTCTCATCAGATGGGTCTCATCAAAATGGAGACTGCCTCGAGGACATTGAGATGGTGACTTGTCCTAGCCTTGAGTAGATTAGAAAATTGCTGATCGCTGTAGTTTATTTTACAACTATTTGTACTACAAAGGTGGTCACCGATGGCAGACTCATATGCCTGTGAAATCCCGGATGTTGTTAGGGGTGGCTTCTTATACTCCTCGGGACGTGTTGGTTTATTCGGACGCTTAACCTCTGCGTTGTCCTACCAATGTAGCTGGCAGCACACCAGCATTGGTATTTGTAAATTACGTAACTTTGTTCAAATATTGCAGGACGGGGTTGGTAAATATATATACCACGAACGTATCTATCAGCGTTTGTAGAAGTTTTGTTTGGTTTCTTTGTTTAATAACAAATCAACCTCCGTGGGTTATCTAATGCCACAGCCATATTTGTAGAAAAACGGTGATGGTACTATTTAACCCATAGCTGGAGACGATGGATTTCATACCTTCTCAATGATATTAGTCGGAAAGTAAACGTGATAGCCTGACTGAAGATCGAACTTGCTTACATCGATGTCGTAGGCCAGCACATTATCCACTACACCACGGTATCACCCCTAGCAAAAGAGACATAACTTAATAGAAAAAGAAATGACCTAATTCTAGTTCTTTTTTTTATTCAATCCTTCGGGGGCATCGGTCAGTTTTTGACTGACTCTAGAATATACAAACGAATTATCAGTTGTTCAGTGATTGTTTACACTTCTTCTTCTTCTTCTTCTTCTTTCTTCTTCTTCTTCTTTCTTCTTCTCTTCTTCTTTCTACCTTCTTCTTTCTACCTCTTTCTTTTTCTTCTTCTTTCTACGTTCTTCTTCTTCTTCTTCTTCTTCTTCTTCTTCTTCTTTCTTCTTCTTCTTCTTCTTCTTTCTCTTCTTTCTACCATCTTCTTATTCTTTTTTTCTTCTTCTTCTTTCTTCTTCTTTCTCTTCTTCTTCTTCTTCTTCTTCTTCTTCTTCTTTCTTCTTTCTTCTTCTTTTTCTTCTTCTTCTTCTTTCTTTTCTTTCTTCCTTCTTCTTCTTCTTCTCTACCATATTCATCTTTCTACAGTCTTCCTTTTTCTTCGTCTTCTTCTTCTTCTTCTTCTTCTTCTTCTTCTTCATCTTTTTCTTTCATCCTTCTTCTTTTCTTCTTCTTCTTCTTCTTCTTCTTCTTCTTCTTCTTCGTTCATCCTATTCTTTCTTCTTCTTTTTCTTTTTTCTACCTCTTCTTCTTCTTCTTCTTTCTTCTTCTTCTTCTTCTTCTTCTTCTTCTTCTTCTTCTTTCTCTCTTCTTTCTTCTTCTTCTTCTTCTTCTTCTTTCATCCTATTCTTTCTTCTTCATCTTCTTCTTCTTCTTCTTCTTCTTCTTCTTCTTCTTCTTCTTCTTCTTCTTCTTCTTCTTCTTCTTGTGTCTGTGATAAAACATCAATAAAGATCTAACCGAATTCCATCCATTTATGTGTCTACTTCCGTCTTCTTCTTCTTCGGCAATGCAATGGGGGAAAAACGATCAAAGTTAAAAGTAATTCTTTTATTGTCCTTTTATATAATTATCTTACATCAATTTATCTATGTTGCTAATGCGAAACATTACATTAATTGCATTGATATAGATTCAAAGAAGTAAACCGTAGCGTAATGCTGGAAACAAACATAGAACCGATTTCGAATTCCGGCTGAGTGTGGATTAGATATATACAAGCAAATATATTCAAGTATAAGTATTAAGTATTCAAGTTTTAATGCAATAATATATTATAATAAATTAGAAAGGCTAATGAAACTAAACAAGAATGCAGATAAAAAAATTTGAAATAGAGAGGGGTGAAATTAGGGACTGGCAAAATGAGCCTAAAATGCGTTTTTGACAAAATGACTTTAGCCCCCCTACAGAAAATAATTTACCAAAAATCAGGGAATTATTGGATTTTAATGGAATTTTCAGTGTTTATTTATCAATGAATGATCTTTATAATGCGTATATTTATTTTATTTTAAAACTTTCTCATTTTCTTCAGGTCGCTTAATTTTGACCCCCCCCCCTTATGTTGGGGGCGTAAAATGTTTTGCAAGTTGGTCATATATTGTACTAATTACAGTATAAATAATCAGATAAAAGACCGAACTTATGAATAGAAACAAAAACAAAATTTTACAGTAGCGCTTCTATGAGAAAATAAGTACCGAAAATCGAAAAATGAAATGTAAAAAAATAATAAATAATTTATTTTTTGGGAGATTTCTTTTTTACTCCTTTCGATAATTATTTAATTGGCTATTATTTTATAAAAGAAAAAAATTACACATCGATGTTTTTTTCTGCTTAAAAAGGGGAGGGGGTACATTTTCAATCGAGTTTTTCTTCAAAACGTATACTTTTTTCGAAAAAATAAGGTTTGCATTAAGTAAATATTTATTTTTAGAATCTAAAAATATAACATTTTAAACTTAAAATCGGAACATTTTTATTTTAAATGAATTTTATATATTAATTTTTCATAGCAAAAATACTAAATTAAAGTTTTGAAATAAAATAACTGATGCATTATAAAATTCATTAATTGTTAAATCAATACTGAAAATTTTATTAAAATCGGATAATTACCTGAATTTTGGTAAAAAAAATTTCCATCCCAAATGTTACGTTAAAATTGTAAACAAGCGCCTAAAACCATTGAAAAACAGCCAAAATGGCGAATCGCGTCGAAATTGACCAAAACAAATAGTTTTAAATCTTTTAAAAATAAACTGCAAATGTAATTATATTTTTCTTTTTTTAATGATGGTTATTACGTTACTACTTATCTATTTAGACAAAGTTTAACCTTAAATAATAGATTTAATTATTCTTAATTCGCTTTTAAAACTCGTAGTATCCGATTTTTTTTGCCAGTCCCTAGGTAAAATCGAATAGTAGAACAATTGAAACTTACTCTTTCACTTCTATGGGGCTATATCAAGGTTTTTGGTACTGGTATTTTAGCCCCATATATAAGCTTGGTTCTTTAGTTCCTCTGGGCTGGTGAGCTGAAATAGAACTTAGGCACTAAAAAGGAAAGAAAAGGAAAGAGAAAAAGGCAAAAGGTTGTTTCTTAACTCAGGCTTTACTGAACAGAGTCATAGTGGTTGGTAGCAAGGGCATATGGCCCTAGCTAAGGAAATGATGTACACTCAGTTGCGGCCTTCGTTCGAATGACCGAGGGATTCTTCTTGGGAAAGGGAGTCAGGCCTTTTTGTCGGGCCTGCGCAGATGGTATTTCCGGTCAAGGCCCCATGGGAGTTTGTTCTTTTTTTTATTTTTGAAAATGGTCCACCAGTTTCTTCTTCTTCTTCTTCTTCTCTTCTTCTTTCTTCTTCTTCTTCTTCTTGCTCTCTCGACACTGTTACTGAAGAACAAAAATGCAGTCTGTCGTTCAGGCCAAAATAGTTCGCTTTTATAGTCAAATGAAATTTGCAATGCACTATGGGTAGTCACCCATAATTCCTCGCAACCTCTATAAAAATTCCATTCTGTCCCCTCCAATTTCTTGACACTTCTTACTCAGAGTGGGCATAATGGCGTACCACATTCCCTCTCCCCCCGACCACATTCCTTTCCTTGCCAGGGACAGTTTCGCAGGCCAGGTATCGAGGACGCTTTGAGTCAGGTAAGTTCGACTCGTTACTACAATTTTGTTTTTACTTTTGTATATTTTTAATCTCCGCACTACCGTATTTCATTGCTAAAGATTTCGTAATTTAACTATGTAGTTAAAATAGGAGGTAAAGAATAAAATTACAGTTTTTTCTTCTTGTTAATGGATTTCTTTTAAGATTTATCCCCGAGATTTTTTGCTCATACACATTAAGATAAAAACAAACAATTAGAAAACAATACTAAGGAAATATCTAATAAAATAATTTGTTTTATATCAATACGTAAATTAGCCTTCCCGTTCACACTGTAAACTGCTATTTTGTTGTATATATAAATACAATTGCATGTTATTCGCATGTAGGTATGGTCAACAGTATAAATAGGGTAAAACATTTAATCCTCTCTCTATGTAAGTGAGAGTTAAAACGGAGAGTTATTGTGTTAGAGACATTTAACTATGTTAAAATTAATTAGGGGTGAGTAGGTACTGGCGTAACTACCGTAGACAAGTAGTGGAACCGTCCAAGAAAGCCTCCTCTCCAGTAGATATAAAAAAAGGATATTTTGGCTGTGACGTTGGGGATGTGGAGCAGATTGTAATGTGGTACTTCTGGGTAGCGAAATCTTTCTTGTATATATATATATATATATTTACTTTGTCGTTAATTGTTTCATCCAGCCATACATACATTTGTAGCGAGGTGGTGAATATCCTGAGTTTTGCGAGGACTACTATTAGAAAAGGAGGAAGAAGAAATAAGAGAGAGTAAAGGGTTTTAAAAAAGTGATGAACACAAAACGGTTTGTCGGGAATTTGACCGTGGCGTGACCCCCCGAATGGAGAATTGAAAGCCAACCGGAAGTTTCGGGTGTTGACCGGAACCGGAAGTCACGTAGTGACGTGGAACGACGAAGAAAAATACCGGTCTCTTTTTGATTTCGGGAGCTTAGAGTACGGACAGGCCTCTGGTCCTTAATGTGGGATCACAGTAAATTAACAGTGTCCTCTCTCTCTTTCTCTCTGCATTTCCTCCTCTCCGAAACAACCCACGAGACGAGCCTGGAAATAAAAGATAAGCAGCTTGTGATGATATATTTCTCGCGTTGTACTTTTTATCGACAAGATGACCGCCACGTGCCGAACACCTTTTTAGTGTCGTGAATTTGGAGGCACGTTGATAAGACCCGCTATACAACATATATCGCTATTAGAATGTTACGTATATCTGTTTTGGTACTGTGACCATATATTGTCACGTTACACATTCATACTAACTGCCTTTTATGTATGTATAGACGACATTCCCCAGCTGAACACAGAGCTTCTTTTAAATTGATACTTGTATTAAAAAATGTCTATGTTTTTATTTTTTGTTTTTTGTTTTTTTTCCCCTTTTTTGTGTTAAGATCAAATTGAGGCGATTTGTAGCTATTCCAGTTCAGTTGATTTGACGAGACGAAACGAAGTTTTTATTTTATTTTTGTATCCTTCTATTTTTATGGGATTAATTGTGGAAAATGTTCACTATTTGAAAAAGTGTTCAATTTTCCAAATTCTAAAGATTATTGGCCGATTCAAAATTAGTGTTTATTTGGTCAATTTGCCACCAGCAAAAAAGACCGAATTAAAAAAAAGGAAACTAAATGAAAAATAAAAAGTCACCAATTTTCCATTCGATTTCAATTGAAATGTTTCAATTGGACATTTTTTTCCTCTTTTCTTTGCTCCATCTCAAGTAGGATTAGTTATATCCAATAGACAGGGTGGCACTTAACAAATATTATATAATGATACGAGCTGACCTGCTCAATTCTAAAGAAGGCGACTGAGACCAAGAAGGAGGTGACCAGGTTCATTTCTAAGAAGAAAAATTGATAAAGATAATATTTTTTCTATTAACTCGGATCATCATCATCATCATAATCATGTCTTACTAGTGTTGTATACCCTTTTCTTACTTACTTCTCTTCTTCTT
>CM042157.1:86804001-86824001 GCA_023376005.1 Doryteuthis pealeii | reverse complement strand
TAACCGAAACTATGTTACTATACAAGTCACAATTCCCTTTGTTATTTACATCCCATTCTCCATTATTTTATTTTTTATTTAAACCTCAATTATTAATAAAATTGTTTTGTATCATTAAGACTGATGACCATATCTACATGCTAATAACATGCAATTGTATTTATATATACAACAAAATAGCGGATTACAGTGTGAATGGGAAGGCTAATTTGCATATTGATCTTAAAAAATTGATTTTAATAAATATATGCTAGGTATTATTGATTTCTAATTGTTTGGTTTTATCTTACTGAATATGAGCAAACATCTTGGGGATAAATCTTAAAAGAAACTCATTAAGAAGAAGAAATAACTGTAATATTATCCTTTACTTCCTATTTTAACTAAATAGTTAAATTAGAAAAAAATACCAATGAAAGACGGGAGTAATGGAAAATGATGGAAGAGTTAGTTTCAAAGTTGTTCTATTTTTCAATCATACCCACTTCTGTTCCAAATCTTTTTATCTGCATTCTTATTCAGTTTCCTTAGCCTTTCTAATTTAATATGATATTTTATTATATTAAAACTTAAATACTTGCAACCGGAGGGTGCATATATTTGCTAGTTCTATTAATTATTAATTTGAAAAATAAATAAAACTTTAGGCATATATTAGCGAAATCATATTTAGTTGCACTAAACATAATAATAATAATATAGATAATCCTCATAGGAAACGCGTGGTGTAATGGTTAAAGTCATGGGAAATGGACTCGTCGCCCCGAGTTCAAATCCTGGACGTGGTAATTGCATTTCACTTAGCGCTAATACCTTTGGAAAAGGTATGAATCCTACTCTCCCACCAGCTATGGATAGATAGTAGGGCATATTGGGCTCTTTAACCATGGCTAGGTAACCAGTCTAGGAGAAGGAAAACTCTGAATTCAAACCTGTTAAACTCTGTTTAAGAAATTGACCTTGTGTCGCATCCTGCTCCTGCGGAGGGGTTGGTATATATATATATATATATATATATATATATATATAATATATATAGAGAGAGAGAGAGAGAGAGAGAGAGAGAGAATTCTTATAGATTATTAAATCAATAATATAAAGAGGATTTCTCATAATCTTTAGAATAAAGAATCTATTCAGGTTTCCAAATCCCTCAGTGACTATATATATATATATATATATATATATATATATATATATATATATATATATATAATATTTGGGGGGGAGAATATGTGCTTAATTGGAGTCGTACCTAATTTTGAAAATTAATTAATTAATAATGAATTAGGCGGGAATGCCTATTTAAATGTATGGCTAAACAAATCGAGAAAAATCAATCTCTGTATGTACATTTCGGCCTATTAGGCCTCATCAGCAGAGCTATAGACAGGAAGGCCGCCCTGTGCGTGATTTGAAACCGGACTGCCAAGCTGTCGGCAAAAAGCCATTCCAAACACACCGTGTTTACAACTTATCATATATATATATATATATAGTGTGTGTGTGTGGCCAACAAGTCACTGGGGGATTTTGAACTTGAATGGATTCTTTATTTTTGAAGGTACCTTAATGGAATGTTAACATAATATGACGAAGACAATGGTGATTTGTTTGAAAAAAAAAAAATGAAAGAGAATTTATTTATGAAAAATAACATCTTTTAAATGGTTTCAATTTTCAGCTTCACTAATTCGGTCCTCAGGGACTTCTTGGCTAACCTGTACAAGCATCATAAAACAAACAATTGAGTAACCTTTTATTCGTACTAGCACATCTATTGTCCCTTTTTCATTGCTACCGATGTCTCTATCAACTCAAACTCTATAAATCAGTAACATATTCCGGATTTAACTGGCTATTGTTAATGATCTCAGCTCATTTATCTTTCACCCTTTCATTCTAAAAGCTTCACCTGAAAACCTATGTTTGTTTCGTAGCTGATATTTATTCTGAATGATCGAATGTTTCCGTGATAAAATGTAATTTAGGATCTTTGTTCTTTGACAAAGCTAAATCAAGACTGTTTCTATCTATAGGCCATAATTACGATTGGATATTTGTTGCATGAAAATAATATAGCCCGAAATTCAGAGTAGAATCAGAAAGAAAAGAAATTGTTGGGCTGTGTAATAAACAACACAGACTGTAACATAATGACGCTTGCTTTCTGATATTTACAGGACTCTGTTCGGCAGGGTTTGAAGATACATTTCTGTTGCTTGACCAAAACTGTATTCTTTATACACAGAGAGAGAGAGAGAGAGAGAGAGAGAGAGAGAGAGAGAGAGAGAGAGAGAGAGAGAGAGAGAGACATATATATATATATTTATTTATTTATTTTACAGAGTTTTCACAGATCAATGTTCATTATAAACAGCGACCCAGGTTTCATGCCAAGGGGCAATCATCAGGTCGTTGAGCAAGATCCCATGGTGTTTGTTGAAGATCTTTACTCAATGTCCTTTTACAATGACATTGAGTAAAGATCTTCAACAAACACCATGGGATCTTGCTCAACGACCTGATGATTGCCCCTTGGCATGAAACCTGGGTCGCTGTTTATAATGAACATTGATCTGTGAAAACTCTGTAAAATAAATAAATATTAGCTCTCACAATTTGTGATTGAGCACTGTATTTTCTTTTTTTCATCACAAAAAAAAATTGTTTTTATATATACCTATATATATATATATATATATATATATATATATAATATATATATATATATATATAAAATGTTGTTCTGGTTCCAACGGGAGAAAATGTTATATTTTATAAAAAAGAAGGTCCACAAAATTTATTATGTTCTCAGAAAAAATGTTTTTAATTCTTTTTATCTTACATACGCGACACGTGTTTCTGATCTGTTGTCTTCTTCAGGCATTGAGTTATTATTTTTGCAGAATATGTCCGATATTTTTTTGTGTGTGTTTCTGCAACTTTTCTATTATAATAGAAAAGTTGCAGAAACACACACAACCTATCAAATATCGGACATATTCTGCCAAAATAATAACTCAATGCCTGAAGAAGACAACAGATCAGAAACACGTGTCGCGTATATAAGATAAAAAGAATAAAAAATAATATATATATATATATATATATATATATATATATATATATATATATACCGCACGTAGCGTTCAAACGTTATTATCTGATAAATATATTCAATTTTAACTGAGGAATTACATCAACTTGGTTAATGTAGAGTGGGGTCCCGATGAGATCATTTTTTGATTGAAACCATAGTAGACCCTTTATTTTTCATCTAACAATAATATCAATAGTAGTATTACTGCTCTATATTTTTAATATATTGAGCACTTTTGGATTATTTACTGAAGCCGCTGCGATGGAAAAGTTAAAGCGACAATTGGATACTATATATATCTTATTATAATGGAGATTATGTGTTTTTCTGTCTGTAACCGAAACTAAATCACTACTCAAGTCACAATTCCCTTAGTAATTGACGTCACATTCACCATGAATTTATCCTTATTTTAACCTTAATTATTAATAAAATTGTATGACATTATTTATACTGTTAACCATGTCTACATACTAATAACATGCAATTGTATTTATATATACAACAAAATAGCAGTCTACAGTGTGAACGGGAAGGCTAATTTGCATATTGATATTAAAATGTAATTTTAATAAATATATGCTTAGTATTATTGGTTTCTAACTGTTTGGTTTTATTTTAATGCATATAAGCAAAAATCTCTTCAATGAATCTTAAAAGAAATCCATTAACAATAAAAGATAACTGTCATTTTATTCTTTACTTCCTCTTTTAACTAAATACTTGAATTAGAAAAAATAACAATGAAAGACGAGAGTGATGGAAGAGTAAATTTCAATTGTTCTATTTTTCAATCATATCCCCTCTGTTTCAAATCTTTTTATCTGCATTCTTATTTAGTTTCATTAGCGTTTCTAATTTAATATAATATTTTATCACATCAAAACTTAAATACTTGCACCCGGAGGGTGCATATATTTGCTAGTATATATAAATAATCCAAAAGTCCAGAGAAGAAATCTTCCTTACGACACAAGAGTTTTATTTTAAAAACCTGTCGCAGTTTGAGAGCTCAATGTGTGCTCTTAATATTAGAGTCACAGAGCAAATCTATAAGTACAGAAATAACAAAAGACTTACAGATTTTGCGTTATAGTCTAAGCTCCTTGAAATAGACTATAATGCAAAATCTCTAAGTCTTTTGTTATTTCTTTACTTATATATATATATATATATATATATATATATATATAGAGAGAGAGAGAGAGAGAGATAGAGAGAGAGAGAGAGAAAGACAAACAGACAGACAGACAGACGGACAGAGATAACAAAAATATTTTCTTTTATATAAACAGGTTAGCTGACGGTAGAGCGTTCGGTTAGAAATCACAAGGTACCTAGTTCGATATCGGCCCTCATCAACTCAGAGTATGAGGAGCACAGGGATCTGTGCGGTAAAGTAAGGAGCTGATGGTAGGTGTGGCACCACCTCAGACGCTAAAATAATCTCCTTGGTCTAGCGCTAGTGAAAAAGGTGATAGACTCCCTCGCTGTCTGGCTGATACCGACCTTAGGCCACCCTGACGACTTTACTACTTACTACTACTATATATACAAGGTGAGTCATAAAGTAATACAATTTTGTTTAGGACAGGTATAGTTACCAAAACAGTAACACGTATCATACATCAGAATGAAGCTGGTCCTCTGTGAGTTGCATCCCTACTTCTCTTCATAGTCACAATTTCTCTCAATAGCAATGTTTGCCTCTCGAACCCTCTTTCATAGGGCCGACGAAAGGATAGTCTTAGGTAGGTTTCCCAAGGCGAAAAAGATGACTTTTAATTTGTAATTTTGATGGTGGGGGAAAAAAAAGCGGCCAAATGAATGCCTATAGACTTCTGAATATCATACTTTTTTCTGCTGCGTAAATGATAATATTAACCTTTATGCAAGGTTTATTATGTTAAATATAGTAGGGGGGGAGTAAATTTAACGGGAAAAATTGGTGGTACCCACGGAAAACTTCAAAACAAACAACATTTACGCAGCAGAAAAATAGTATGATATTCAGGAGTCTATAGGCATTCATTTGGCCGCTTTTTTTCCCCCACCATCAAAATTACAAATTAAATAAAAAAACTAGAGTGATTTTGGCCATTGGGCCCGTAGCCTATCTGAGGCAAACATTATTCCAGTGATGAGACAGTGAAATCTGTTGTAAAGAAGTGGATCAAAACAGTCAAAAGAATTTTACGGGACATATATATGCTAAATATAATTATAATAATGGAAGCGCGCGGTGTAATGGTTAAAGTCATGGGAAATGGACTCGTCGCACCGAGTTCAAATCCTGGACGTGGTAATTACATTTCACTTAGCGCTAATACCCATGGGAAAGTGTTACATAATCTATGCGGTTGCATAGATTATTGTCAACCCCCTGTATTTCTGAGAGGATGACGCTTTTCATATCACGGGCGGGTCTTTCCATGGAATATAACAGAAAGCCTGCGAAATACCTGAAGTCACGTGAGACCTGGTTTCAGCTTGGACGTCCGGCAGATAAGATATGTCTGCTTAGCCGGGACTCACCTGCATACGCGCGCTATGTTTAGTTACATGAAATGTTTAGTTAAGTAAATAAAAGCTTACGAAAATAACATGGTTTTGTGGTTGATGAATGTCTTGGTAACAAGACTGACCTAGAAGACCAGACACGAAGTCCCCAAGACTAGGTCCAGACGCTGGAAGAAGAACGTAAGATACCAAAGATGAACAGAAGAAAAATAGAAGTAAGGAAAAAAAGGGTATACAAAAAAAATGTATGAATCCTACTCTCCCTCCAGCTATGGATAAATAGTTGGGAAGACTGGGCTCTTTACCCTTGGTTAGGCAACCGCTCTAAGCAAAGGAAAACTCTGAATTCAAACCTGTTGAACTCCGCTTAAGAAATTGACCTTGTATCACATCCAGCAAGTGCGAAGGAGTTGGTAAATATATATATATATATATATATATATATATATATATATATATGCCAAATAGAACAGAGATGATATTTTCTGCTACTCCAGTCTCATCCAAAATATCGGTAAAAATGTAAAATACCGCGCTAAAGATAAAATGATTAGAATCGCATTTTACGAATAAATAGCATTACATTACGGAAACTCCCGAAGTAGCATAACCCTAACCATAACCATAACACTAACCCTAACCCTAGCACTAACTCTAACCCTTACCATAACTCTAACCCTAGCGTCTGAAATGTTTCGGGTATTTCCGTGAAATGTATTTTTTATGCTTTTTATACGTAATCTAATGATTTTGACTCTTGCGTGCTATTGTGCATTAGTACTGAAATATAAGTCCGTAATTTCTCGACGGTAACCAAGTTTTATTCTCAACGGATTTCAAGAGTGATACACATATAAGAAATATAAAAAGGATAGTAAACATATTTACGTACACAATACACATACAAACATTTATACGCACACAAAACAAATCCGTTAATTATTGATTATTACCAAAAATATATAGTCATACAAAAAGACAACAGCTGATCTACTCAAACTCCTGTTATTTGTTTTCTGCTTTTATATTTATAATTCATTTCATCATTAACCTTTTATTCCAGTGCCCGGAAGATTTATTTGTTATAATATTGGCTTTCATTTTGTTACAAACTTATCACACTAATTTTCTAATTCGCGCTACCATGATTCTATCATGTCTTGACTTCGGGAATGAATATTAAGTGGGTGGCACAGGCTGACTGCAGGCATGTTCGTGACTGATTAGGCCGTTGCAAGAGAAGCTGAAAGTCTGCTTAAGGTTTGATCGTACTGTGTTGTGGTTCTTCTTTATATGTATTTGTTTTTTGAGGCTAACCCAGCGGGTGTTTTCAAAATATGGTTAGTGGTGAGACGCCAGGAGACACGATTCTCAGATAGGATAGACCAATGGTGATTGTTGATATGACTGTTAATACCTAAAGTATCACAATGAAATTAATTTTTCGAAAATATTTGTATGTTTTGTTTTGTATTGTTTTTTTTGTTTTTTTTTGTTTGTTTGTTTTTTGTTTTTTTGGTATTTTTGTAAAAGTTGAAATCACATTATCTATGCATGTCAATTTTTACTGCCTGCTGATTAAAATTTCTGAAAAATATTGATTTATTCCTAGTAAAAGTTTGAGTTGGGAATAAACTATTTTCTGCGTTATTCGGACTATTGTCCCCATCTTCATTGTTATTTGTACAACGTTTCGGCCGATATACCCTCCGGCCTTTTTCAGGTATTTCCTGTCGGACTCGGGAACCTTCTCGGACTCGGGAACCTTCTTTTCAACTCGGGAACTTTCTTGTCGTAATCGGGAGCCATCACAGAACTTTGAACCTAACCCTTTATTTATTCCACGGGGGTATCCTGTTCTCGTTCCGATAACCGTAGCTGGGGTAGTTGTGTTCATTATTTTTCTAACTGCCTCTACTCAGGATTGAGCTCTGGATCCAGAGATAATTGTCACTTGGAACTGTTTTAACCTAACTACCTTATCCGCTAGGCCATGTGTCCAATTGGATAAATAGTAGGGAAGACTGGACTCTTTACCCTTGGTTAGATGTTTCATCCTACTAGCTAACTCAGCAAGAGTCTCATCTTTAACTTGCCTTAGTCTTATTAAACCCCGAACGGCCTCGACAGGGTTCACAAACTTACCATAATGGGCAGATAACTGCTCAAATAGTCTTTCACAAGAGATGTTTGGATATTTATTGTTGTGATGTTAGTTCAACAGTAAAAAAAGAAGTCAAGTCGAGGTAGGGTAAAAAGAGACAAGTGTATTTACAATAAGGTACAAGAACGGCTAGCTTGCCGCTAAACAGTAACAGTACAACCTTTTCACTCGGTGTCTCACTATTTATAGCGAGAACCGGTGTATATTCTCCACTGTAGGAACGGACGGTACAACATTTATCAAGATATTCTCCGATCCAATCTGACGGGACCCCATCTGAAAAATCTTAGGCTAGATTAAGGAGCTCGGGATCTGTTAATTTATAGATCCGCTCTTTCTTTTTTAACGCTGTTAGCCAAGGTTTCAAATTGGACGGTCTTCCAGTAAATATTGGGATCTTTGATCCGCTCTTGACCACTCTTGTCACCGGACTTGTGTTCGTTTTTGCCATTTTTATCAAACTATTGTATGACTAACGAAAAAGAGACCGACTATTTGTGCAAATCTTATTATAATGGAGATTGTGTGTTTTTCTATCTGTAACCGAAACTATATTCCTACTCAAGTCACAATTCCCTTAGTTATTTACATCACATTCTCCATGATTTTATTTTTATCTAAACCTCAATTATTAATAAAATTGTCTTACATTATTAATACTGTTAACTATGTCTACGTACTGATAACATGCAATTGTATTTATATATACAACAAAATAGCGGTTTACAGTGTGAACGGGAAGGCTAATTTGCATATTGATATTAAAAACTCGAATTTAATAAATATGTGCTTAGTATTATTGATTTCTAACTGTTTGGTTTTATTTTAATGAATATAAGCAAAAATCTCTTCAATGAATCTTAAATGAAATCCATTAACAAAATAAAATAACTGTCATTTTATTCTTTACTTCCTCTTATAACTAAATAATTAAATTAGAAAAAATAACAATGAAAGACGAGAGTGATGGAAGGGTAAGTTTCAGTTGTTCCATTTTTTATTATACTCCCTCTGTTTCAAATCTTTTATTATACTCCCTCTGTTTCAAATTTTTTTATCTGTATTCTTATTTAGTTTCATTAGCCTTTCTAATTTAATACAATATTTTATTACATTAAAACTTAAATACTTGCACCCGGAGGGTGCATATATTTGCTAGTCCGAATAATGAAGATGAAATACTAATCTTCAAGCCTCATCTCAAACATTCAGAGGAATAAAATATTTTTCCTTTCCAAAATGTTGTCCTCAACATTTCTAAGTTACAAGTCATTTCATGCACTGCAGTTATGATTGTCCCGTCCCTATTGCCCTTATGGTAAAGCCATCTCTACATCTTTTTATGACATAGTTTTGTTTTTGTTTTTATTGAATCAATGTCGAAGGACAATTCAATTGGAGGAAATAATCGAAACTTATGCAACATTTCCTAAAAGCGAAATACGAATTTATACGAGTTATTTTGATGTATAGTGATCTTGAAAATCTAGAGAATTTTATTTGGCAATCTTTCAAAATCTAATCTGCCTTGATTCCAAACTAAACAAAGAAATATTTTTAGAATATATTAATAATATTCTTCATCATCAGAGGTTCATATCAGACATTTCTGATATGAACCTCTGATGATGAAGTTTATACTTCGAAATCGATAAGACAAAAATGACATCTTTTTGTTTTTATTTTTTATACGCATTGTAATTTCCTTCAAATTATTAATATATTATAACATACTTAACAATGCTACATTTTGGCTCTTACATAGATGGGCGATCAGAGAGACCTCATCTGATCAATCGGCTGGCCACTAAGTTCTAGCTCTTATATGATTGTCCCAATCCTATTTTCCTTATGGCAAACAAACTCTTTTTATCATATATGTGCTAGAAGGCGGTGGCTGGGGGTATTGTCCTGGGTATGACGTTAAACTCTATCTGATGGTGAAGTTCCAATTCTGGAGCTGTGGGGAATGTGGAGTACCCCTTAATTACCATTACTTCCAGGTTGATTCTGGCCCGAGGTGGTAATACCTGTTAGGGTCCCATCTATAGGTTGAATAGAAAAAATAAGTTTTTAAAATGTTTTTAAAAATTTAGTCTAAAATCTTGCATATATGATTGTCCCAACCCTATTGCCCGTATAGCAAGCCCCCTTTTTTGTTATCATATATGTGCTAGAGGGCGGGAGCTGAGGGTCTTAATGTCCTAGGTATAACGTTAAACTCTATCTGATGATGAAGTTCTAATTCTGGAGCTGTCGGAATGTGGAGTACCCCTTCACCATTATTACTCGCAGGTCCACTCTGACCCGGAACGGTTGTACCTGTTAGGGTCCAATCTATAGGTTAAACAGAAAAATTAAGTAACAAAAACGTGTTTAAAAAATCCAAAACGTATTCGGCATAAAATAACCCATTAAGGGTTGACATGCCGTAAGATTCAACTAGCCAACCGAACTCTCTGTTTTAGACACACATCGATTATTTCAAAAGCGACCTGGCACTAAAGATTTGTGTATGTATATTAAAATTTGCATAGCAACGCGTTGCTATTAAAAGTAAGATAGAAGAGAGAAATAAATAAATAAAAAATAGAAAAAGTCGTCTTTACTTTCAAGACATCCAGTCTCCTTATGCATGCTTGAAGGCCTTTACTAGGAATAGCCTTGCATTGAGGATGGAACTCCCTGTAGCGTTAGTTTCGTATTTGCCTGGGAGAGTTGTCTGCCCGGTTTAGTTTGCTGGTGCCCGCTAGGGGCTATAGTATTTAAGCGCCGGGTTCAAACCCTTCTGCCTCTTTTTTCCTGTTCCAGTAACCACGAGGCACATGGGTTAGATTTTGGTCTACCCCTTCTCGTTGGGGCTTTGGCCCCCCTTACATTACTATAACTGAATTATACAGCATGGACTATTCTTAGTCTCATGTCTGTACTTTTATGTATATCTTGTACCATTCATGAATGTGTATTTATCTTTCTACATGTAACTTTGTTTTACCTATGTATTATGTATCTTGTTATATCTATGTGCTGTATACGTATTAAATGTTTTGTTTATCAAACCTTTGTCGGAGTCTTGTATTCAAGTATTCCACTTTGAATCCTGTTTTACATCCCTATACTATTAATAGTCCGGAAAGGAGACATCGTTTAACATTAAGCGTTCTTAGTTCAATAAAATATAACCGAGTAAAATTTATTTCGCACAAAGAAATAAGAAATAATTGACTGAGTGATTGATTGATTGATTTTAACGGTTTCGATTTATTTTAGGGAATCACGTTCATTGTATCTTCTAATCTACATTGAGTAATTGCTTTCTTAAAGTTTTTTTTTTAATTCCTACTAGTCCAAAATAAAAAACACCATCCGGGCGATGTAAAAATAGATTTTTGAAACATATTGACTGAGGGGTAGGAGTACAAAATTCAATGTCAGTGAGTTTGTACCCTAAGTAAGTAAAATCATCAAATTTATTAAAGGATTAAAAAAATGAAATAATTTAAAATGTAAACTTTAAATATGTATTAAAATAAAACAAACTATATATAGATATATAATACCAGTCATGCATTTATTAAAACTTGTTTTAAAAAACAATGAGGGCTGTCTAATGTTGCATGTTCAAATTTTGAGTGTATTCATACTATTTTATGACGATTTTGGGTAATGTGACGTAAGCTGTGACGTAAGCAGTGACGTAATTTTTGGCATAAACAAAAACAGAAAGCGAATCTCCATTATTAATAGATATTTATTAAAACTTGTTTTAAAAAACAATGAGTACTGCCTAATATTGCATGTTCAAATTTTGAGTGTATTTATTCTATGTTATGACGATTTGGGGTAATGTGACATAATCAATGACGTAGTTTTTGGTATAGACAAAAACCGGAAGCGAATCTCCATTATCAATAGAAGAGATGTGGTATAATCGAGCACAGATAATTTTTAAACAGATCGATTTAACCCATAAATGGGACCGTAACAGGTACTACTACTTCGATCCTGGGAGTAATGGCACTTCTCAGATATCCAGAATTGGAGCCTCACCATCAGATGGACCAGAACATATCTTCTTTTCTTTCTAGAAGGATGTCTTAGCCTTCTGTAGTTCATACGGTGGGTATTCTAAGCCCAGGTACAGCCACTTCGAACCTGAGAGTAATGGCAATGAAGGAGTAATCCACACAGGCATTTCCAACCCGTCCTTCGGGACAGGGGTCCAATGCGATTCGACCACTGGACCGGTCATGTTAAATTAATAGCGTCGATCCCAGGGGGCTATCCCCCCCACCAGGCAACACCTGCCCCCTTGACTTAAAGGGGCAGGGCTGGGTTTATTGCCCAGCGCCTGAGGCGCTCCCTCGAGGGGGAATGCCGAAGGGATCGACGCAATTTTTGTTCTTTCCCAACCATGAGCTTCAGTTTGTGGGTGGGCCCACGCTAATAGGGCCTTGTGCCTAACCCGTACAAGTACGAGGTAAATAAAATGAAGGAGTAATCCACACTTCCAAGATCTCCAGAACCGGCTTGGTTCTTCTATCATCTATCTTGGCATGGTATATCTTCTAACGTCTCGTCTGGTCTTCTATTGAGGATTCCGGGTCTGGTTTCTGTTGCTAGGGATTTCTTGTTATCAGAAGCCCTGTGTCATTGTTAGCTTTTAGTAATAACCACAAGACTTCGATTTACGATGATGTTACTTTATTCGTAGAACCCCAGACCAGACAATCACGCAGTGAGACTCACATCTTGCTAGCTTCGCTTCTAAGTTCTAACTCTAACTGACTGAGTTGCTTACCCCTTAAACCGGAAGGGGTCTTCTATAGGGGTTCCCGTTTCTCACGGTTTATCCCGCAAGGCAAGGTCAGAGTGAGGTCAAGCGCCGTCACTCACCCTCAAGGCCATCAGCTGCACTAATATGATTTCTACACTATTGTCATAATCATTAGGTATCTAATGATTATGTAACACTTGTTCGTCATGGGTAGGATATGATACAAGGTCCCAAATATGGGGCATCCAGCGAGGATTGTACTCGCTATTTAGTAGTAATAGATATGCGATACTAACTTGTTCACCATTACACAACGGTGGGATGCCCTAAACATGGCACACCTATGAACATTCGTTGAGTTGTGTCGTTATTTAAATGTTGTGACGGAGTTATTAAATAAAATCATTGAAATCCGGAAAAAAGAGTTAATATAGAATGGGCCGGGTTAGCTCAGTCGGTAGAGCGTTCGGCTAGAAACCACAAGGTTCCTAGTTCGATACCGGTTCTCACCAACTCAGAGTTATGAGTAGCACAGGGATCTGTGCGGTAAAGTAAGGAGCTGATGGTAGGTGTGGCGCTCCACCTCAGATGCAAAAACAATCTCCTTGGTGTAGCGCTATTGAAAAAGGGATAGACTCCCTCGCTGATTGGCTGATACAGACATTAGGCGACTTTACTTTTACTTATCCTTTCGTATAAAAATATAAATAAGATAGAGTCCAACGCGCAGCTCTTTAACAACAGTAATCATAATCTCAGCAGCAAGACGAGCTACCACTTTACTAGTACCCTCGCGTAGTCCGTATTATTTATGCGTTTCGTTGGAAGAGTTCAACTTTTTTTCTATGGGAAATATCTTCCCTTATAAAAAATAAATAGTCTGCTGGTAAAGCTTGCTAAATCTCAGATTATATGAGGTGTGCAACGCCAGTGAACTGTATTTTGATGCTTCGTTTTGTTCGGTTTTTTATGTTCTAGCAACGAAATGAATAAAAGATGATTTTCCCTTTTTGTTTGTTAGATCTTACGATAAATTACAACCGAGTGGGTTTCTCTCTAAAAACAAAACAAAAAAAAGAATCTGGCTCTGTTTTAAGATACTAAAAACATATATGATACTTATTGATCACAACAGAAAATAAAAGCGAAGATGATGAGTATGTAGAGAGATGAGATCTTTTCATCTCTACATCTTTTTATGACATAGTTTTGTTTTTTGTTTTTATTGAATTAATGTCGAAGGACAATTCAATTGGAGGAAATAATCGAAACTTATGCAACATTTCCTAAAAGCGAAATACGAATTTATACGAGTTGTTTTAATGTATGGTGATCTTGAAAATCCTGAGAATTTTCTTCGGCAATCTTTCAAAATCTAATCTGCCTTGATTCAAAACTAATCAAACAAATATTTTTAAAATATATTAATAATTTGAAGGCAATTACAATGCGTATAAAAATAAAAACAAAAAGATGTTATTTTTGTCTTATCGATTTCGAAGCATAAACTTCATCATCAGAGGTTCATATCAGACATTTCTGATATGAACCTCTGATGATGAAGTTTATACTTCGAAATCGATAAGACAAAAATAACATCTTTTTGTTTTATTTTTTATACGCATTGTAATTGCCTTCAAATTATTAATATATTATAACATACTTAACAATGCTTCAAGCAAATTACCAATTACTTTTAAATATTTTTAAGTTTTGTTTTTTAAATAGAAATCTTTATGAATATTATAGATTGGGTTTCGTTTGTTTGTTTAATGGCATATAAACATTCGTGGATTATTTTATGCCAAAGGCATACTCGTAGAAGAACCCACCCTGTCAGCTGGGGTTTTAGAATACGCCGACTGCATCTCTGTAGATTGGTAAGAATCCCACCCCAATGGTACGACCTGTTAACCGTGGGTGGCGACTCGTGATGCTTAAGAACGGAACCTTGGTGGCTGAGCAGTCCATGACATGCAACACTACATTTTGGCTCTTACATAGACGGGCGATCAAAGAGGCTTCATCTGATCAATCGGCTGGCCACTAAGTTCTAGCTCTTATATGATTGTCCCAATCCTATTTTCCTTATGGCAAACAAACTCTTTTTATCATATATGTGCTAGAAGGCGGTTGGTGAGGGTCTACATGTTCTGGATATGATGTTAAACTCTATCTGATGGTGAAGTTCCAATTCTGGAGCTCTGGGTAATATGGAGTACCCTCTATCACCATTACTCCCAGATCCACTTTGAGGGTCTTAATCTCCTGAATATGATGTTAAACTCTATCTGATGGTGAAGTTCCAATCTTGAAGTTTTGGGGAATGTGGAGTACCTTTCATCACCATTACTCCCGGGTCCACTCTGAACCGGAGTGGTAGTACCTGTTAGGGTCCCATCTATGGGTTTAATAGAAAAATGTATTTATAAAAAAAATTGTATTATCCATTAAGAATTGATTAGTACCTGTTAGGGTCCCATCTATCGGCTAGAGAGTTCTAAATATGAGTTTGAAAAAAAATGAATACCCAACAAGATGGAATATAAGTTTAATGTGTTTAAAAAACTGAGTTTTAAAAAATTGAGTATCCATGAACAATGAATAAAATAAAATGTATTCGGCATTAGATAACCCGAAAAGGTTTTGCATGAACTGAATTCCAACGAACAAACCAATTTCAATCAGTAATAACCTACTCGAGTTTCACCATAAGGATCTCCAGGGTTAAATCCACTGAATTAATCAAGATATTGATTAATTGCAATTGACTGCAATAAATCTATATCTTGATTAATCCAGTGGATTTAAGCCTGAAGATCCTTATGGTGAAACTCGAGTAGGTTATTACCGTGTACCTTTATGATAATATATATATATAGACACACACACACACACACACACACACACACACACACATATATATATATATATATATATATATATATATATATATATAGTAGAAATGTATATGTATAGATAAGAAATTGACTAATTAAAGATAATTGTCTTTGATTAATCAATTTGTTGATTAATTCATCACAATTAACTGATGATCCTTTCTTGGTGAAACTTAAGTAGACTATTTACATATATCCTTCTACTAAATCCACTCTTTCAACCTATCAAGCACTTCATATTCTTTATAACCCTGACTTATTCGGTTAATATTTGTATCCACTGTCGATGCTGCGATTAACTCGATATTCTATTCCCTGGTATATATATATATATATATATATATATATATATATATATATATATATATAAAGAGTAAGGAAATGAATCCGACTGTATAAGTATAGATAAAAGGATATGAAAACACACAATGCTGTTAAAATGAAAATATTTATTGACTGAGAAACGCGTAGCGGATGTGCTAATGACGAAACGATCGCATGACTTGTACGCTTTTTGGAACATCAATGTTTTTGTTTTGAATTCAAATTATTTTCTGCTTCTCTCTCGGTGAGTCAGGAATTTAAAAAAAAAAAGCTCTGAAGATGATTTTTATAAATCGAAATATTGTTCAATATTAGCTATGAATATGATATAAAATATTTTCATTTTAACAGCATTGTGTGTTTCATATCCTTTTATCTATACTTATATATATATATATATATATATATATAATATATATATATATATATAGAGAGAGAGAGAGAGAGAGAGAGAGAGAGAAAAGGTGGCTTACCGGTGGATATGGGCACGATGGAGGTGCACAGAATCCAGGGGTTAAGTCAGCGATAAAACAAATACAGAGTGCTCAATACAAAGTAGAGCAAATTTATTAAAGAAATGGATGAAATAGAAACCTACTCGAGTTTCACCATAAGGATCTTCGGGGAAATTCATCGTGAAATTCATAAACAAGCGTCTCCCTATAACGAAATATCTTATTCAATGAATACACGTGTAATCGGCTGCAATTAATCGGTACCTCGATTAATTCAGTGGATTTAACTCTGAAGATCCTTATGGTGAAACTCGTGTAGGTTTCTATTGTATCCATTTCTTAATAATTAATATATATTTATTTATTTATTCATAGATAAACCCTAATGTTTTAATATCTATATATCTATCGATCTATGTATCCCATTCTGTTAACATCGCTTTTAGAATATAATCTATCTATATATCTATCTATTCATCTATCTATTCTAACATATACCGAACAAAAAATGAAGACTTAAAGGGAATGGAATTAAAGTTGATATGAGGGAGAGAGACAGACAGACAGAGAGGTAGAGGGAGGAGAGAGAGAGAGAGAGAGAAGAGAGAAGAGAGAGAGACTTCATAGGGTATTACAAAGTGACTGAATAGCCTTAAATAAGATTCATAGCAGACACATTGAATGTTGCTGACACCACCACCACCACCACCGACCCAATGTGCTCGGCCGCCGCCTCCGCCTCCGCCCCCCCCCTCCACCATCGCTGCCACCCGAGATCGAAGTGAAAACGAGAAAGGTGGCACAGCACGCATTTCAAGTTAGCACTACCGGAAAGAGAATTCTGGGAATAAGAAGAAAAATCTATCTGACACTCTGATCCGATTTCCAACTTCCGGAAAAAAAAATGGCACCGAGACATGTGAGTAAAAGGGCGACGGAAAATCACATCAATAACCCAACCCCCCATATATATATATATATATATATATATATATATATATATATATATATATAAGTGTGTGTGTGTATGCGTGTGTGGCACTACAGGCATTATTGTTATTTTGATATATATATATATATATATGTGTGTGTGTGTGTGTGTGTGTGTGTGTGTGTGTGTGTGCGTTTGTATGTGTGTAAATTCTTATACATGTCTTTATACCACACATATTCATACAAATAAACACATACCTCATATACAACGCAAACAAACACGCATACACACCATATATGTATATATATATATATATATATATATATATATATGTGTGTGTGTGTGTGTGTGTGTGTGTGTGTGTGTGTTTGAGCGTGTGTGTGTGCATTTGTGGCACTATAGTTACTCTTGTCATTTATATATATATATATATATATATATATATATGCACAGAGCTATATATATATATATATATATATATATATATATATATATATATATATATATGTGTGTGTGTGTGTGTGTGTGTGTGTGTGTTTGTGTGTGTGTGTGTGTGTGTGTGTGTTTTGAGCGTGTGTGTGTGTGTGCATTTGTGGCACTATAGTTACTGTTGTCATTTTGATATATATATATATATATATATATATATATATATATATATATGAGAGTACGTAAATAAACAATGTGTTTATTTGATATGGCTTTTAGCCGACAATTTTTGTTTAATTGAAGTCTAAATTCATTAATTATTAACGAATTAATTTTCAAAATTAGGTATGAATTCAATTAAACACACATATCCTCCATATATATATATATATATATATATATATATATATATATATATATATATATATATATAATATAAGGTATGAAAAACTGGTAGTAAGGGATGATTCTACTTCGGATCTTCAAAATCTCACTGTATTAACCATATTGCATGCTCCTGTAGGTGCAAACATATATTCATACAGGTATTTTTATGAATCCCTAGAGAGAGCTCAACGTATAATAATCAATAATTTAGATTAAATACAGAGCAACATATATATATATATATATATGTGTGTGTGTTGTGTGTGTGTCTGGATGTTTATAGTCGACGATGCAACCTGTGGTACCACCATCCACCATTCTGACACTCCCCATCTAGAGAGAAGAAAATCCACTAACCACCCCCAACCACTCTTCCCCCTACTGACGACCTTCTCTTTCAGCATTTTGAGAACGTCCATAATTGAAGCAAGTACTATATCCAAGTCCTGAAGATGGTCTAATAGACCGAAACGTTGCATCATCGACAATAAACATCCACTTTCCATAACATCCCGTGTTTGTCTACCTTTCTCCACATACTGTCAGATTAACCTCCTCACATTTTCCCCATATATATATATATATATATATATATATATATATATAAGTGTATTTTGGCAGCATTTTTTCTTTTATACAAGTTTTGTTGAACTGTACAGACAATTCCTGTCGGACAAGTTTTTCGTTGATCCAATTTTCGGGCCATCTTTCTGGTGTCGAGGTGTAACTGGTATAACAGTCTCCCAAAGGTTTCAAAACGAGCGCTTGCGGCAATACAATTTGCCATCCTCAGGTAGGAAAGGAAGGTATGATTTTGTGTCTCGTTTTTAACGAGAACGAGTAGTAGCAAGGAATTAGAAGTGGGAGGTAATAACCATTGGTAGTACCAGAAAGATGGCCCGAGAATTGGAATGGATCAACCAACAACTTGTCCGACAGGAATTGTCGGTACAGTTCAACAAAACTTGTATATATATATATATATATATATATATATATATATATATATATATATATATATTTCCTATCAATTTTTTTATATTTACGCAATTCAAAGTTCCCTGAAGGCTTTCGAGTTCCACAAGAAGGTTCCCAATTTCAAAGAGAAGGTTTCTGTGTTCGAAAAGAAACAACTGAGGAAGGCTGGAAGGCACAACGGCGAAAACGTTGTGTAGATAACAATAAAGATGAGGAGAATAATCCAAACAATACAAATTTACGCAATTACTTCTATTTTCCCCGATACATACACACACACACACACATATATATATATATATATATATATATATATATATATATAGAAATTTAACATTTTTGAAAAAACAAATGATGTTGTATAATGGCTGACAGAAATCTGTTTCGACCAGCTCGATAGATCGGTCATCATCAAGAGCAATATATGAGAGAAAGACGGGGAAAAATAACCGTTAGAAGACAGGGTACAAACAAACGCTATATTAAATGCTGGAATTTTTTTTTAATGCGTGTTCTGTGTTAAAAATAAAATAAATTTTATTTCTAAAAATCAGAAGCATTATAGTTCATAATAAAACTCAAAAGAGTTTGTTGTAAAATTATATAAAAGGTATAATGACCACAGAACACGCAATATATATATATATATATATATATATATATATATATATATATATGATGCTTCAAAGGAGTCTAATAATAGATGAGAAAAACTTTCTATCAGGGACCCCAATCTCAAAAAGTGTTTTAATACTTTTGAGAAGGGTCCCTTGGAAAGGATTTTCATTATCCCCTTCATTTCATTCATTTTTATTTTATCAATTCATTCATTTTACCATTAATTTTTAACTATATATATTTTGAAAAGACTTAAAAAGATCGCATAATCGTTTGCCAAATTCCTTGACATGGTTATTTTCTAATAATCGAATTTTATACGATATCGCATTGTAATTGCCTTCAATGCAAAAATATAGATAATAATATATAATATATATAATATATATTATATATATATATATATATTAT
>CM042157.1:86796501-86799001 GCA_023376005.1 Doryteuthis pealeii | reverse complement strand
TATGATTATCCGCGCGACTTTTTCACTTTCCCTGTAAAATGATTTTTAATGATTTTTCTAACAATACTTTCTCAGTATAAGGTTGTTGAATAACTTGCTCAAACAGTCAGACTTCGCGAAATGATTATTATTGAAGAATAATAAATACATATTCCACAGTTCTTTAATACCTTCTTCTACTCTGTTCTAAATTTATTAAATTTACTTTATTTTATACTGTCTATATTATAATGTACTAGCAAATATATCCACCCTGCGTGTGTAAGTATTCTAATGTAATAAATATATCGGTAATTTATGAGGAAGTGCGTCCCGGTCTCCTGCCTTAAGAGTTGCTGCCCGGTGACTATTAAAATAACAACCCAGCTCAGTCTATTCAAAACTATCCATCTATCTATCTATCTCAATTTGTTCATATTTATGTATATTACTTTAAATACTAAGTTTTTTTATTCATGTTTGTTTAATGTCTTGTTTTTAGTTTAAATAAACAAGAATTACGACAAAAAAAGAAGCGACCCCCCCCCAAATACATTTACTTGTCAAAAATATCTATCTATCTCCATTTGTTCATATCTATATTATTTTGTTTGTTTATCTATCTATCTATCACAGTCTATTCAAAACTATATATCCATCTTCATATCTAAACAAGAATTACGACAAATTACGATAAATAAACAAGAATTACGACGAGCTGGGGTTGTTATTTTGATAGTCACCGGGTAGTGGTTTTTGAGGCGGGAGACCGGGACGCACTTCCTCATAAATTACGAAAATATCATATTACATTAGAAAGGTTAATGAAGCTAAATAAGAATGCAGATAAAAAGATTTTAAAACAGAGGGGGGTAAAATCGAAAAATAGAATGTACTCTTCCATCAATCCCGTCTTTCACTGCTAAGTTTTCCTGATTAAACTATTTAGTTAAAATAGGAAGTAAAGAATAAATTTACAGTTATTTCATCATTTTAATGGATTTCTTTTAAGATTTATCCCCGAGAATGTTGCTCATATTCATTGAGGTAAAACTAAACAATTAGAAATCAATAATACTAAGCACATATTTATTCGAATAAATTTTTGATATCAATATGCAAATTAGCCCTCCGGTTCACATTGTAAACCGCTATTTTGTAGTATATATAAATACAATTGCATGTTATTCGTATGTAGATAAAACCGCCCACGTGTTGGGGATCCAGTGTCTTCGGCCCTGGATCTTTACAAGTTAATAGCGTCGATCTCAGATTATTTATTTATTTTCCTATTAAACTAACCCTAACCCTAAACCCCAATCCTCCTAGTTAAAATTATTTATTGATGTTACTATATCTAATCTACTTTATCCCATTAAGGCGTCAATTGAAGAGAATTCACAGATCGTTACAAGCAATATATCAGCTGATAATTGCAGCTGCTTTTCTGACAAGCGCTTTTAATAACATAAAATATATCTGAAATATACAGAGTAATTATAAAGTAACCCCCCTATTTTAAATATCTTATAATCTATTATAAAATATACAGGGTGATTATAAATGTGGAGCACCCCTTCATCACCAATGCTCCCAGGTCCACTCTGACCCGGAGCGGTAGTACCTGTTAGGGTCCCATCTATGGGTTAAATAGAAAACATGAGTTTATAAACAAAATTGTATTATCCATTAGATGATTTTAGAGACAGTAGCCATGAGAGGCTTTGAAGAAGAAGAAGAAACATCAAGAAGTAGAAGTCGACTGCGACGAGACAAAAACTGGAGAAGAAAAAAGAATTATTTTGAGTATCTTATAATCTATTTCTGAATCATTATTTTTACAAAAAACCGCACATGATAAGAACACACGTAACATGGAGCTTTATTTAAAATTCTATATGAGCACAAGCATTCGTCTCCAACCTCTCAAGTCGCTCGGGAATCGAATTAATTGTGTTGTATACCCTTTTCTTTACTTACTTCTATTCTTCTATTCTTCTTCTGACGTCTTTTCCATCTTAATTTCTTCTTCTAACATCTCTTCTAGAGTCTGGACTTCAGTTGGGGACTTCGTGTTTGGTCTTCCATTGGGGATTTCTCTTCATCAGAAGCCCTGTGTCATTGGTAGTTTTTAGATAATAACACAAGACTTCGATTTACTTAGATCACATTTTATTTCGAAATCCCCACCAGACTACCTGCACAGATCGAGTCGGAGCGTGTATAACACGACTCACCACCGTCGTGGTTTCTCGCCGACTGACTAAAATCTATTTCTAATCTAAACCGGAAGAGGGTCTCCTCCACCGATTCTCATGGTATCCACCGGAAAGGATCAGGATGAGGTCAAGCCGTGTCACTCATCCGTCAAGGCCGTGGGCTGCAACTTATAAAAAATATATAAATAGTTTAAAATACAGGAGTTACTTTTCAATCATTCTGTGTATATACATATATACATATATATGGAGGCGCGTGGGCTAGTGGTTAGAGTCGTGGAAAATGGACTCGTCGATTCCTA
>CM042157.1:86789001-86791501 GCA_023376005.1 Doryteuthis pealeii | reverse complement strand
AAGAAAGAAAGAAAAGAAAGAAAAAAAGAAAAAAGAAGATAAAGAGAAAAGAAAGAAAAGAAGAAAAAAAGAAAAAAAAGAAGGACAAAAGAAAAAGAGAAAAAGGGAGAAAAGAAAGAAAAAATGAAAGAAAGAAAGAAAAAAAAAAAAATAGAAAGAAAAGAAAGAAAAAAGAATGAAAAAAGAAAGAAAAAAAGGAAGATAAAAGAAGAAAAAAGAAAGGAAAAAAAAGAAAAAAAGAAGAAAAAAAAGAAAATAGAAAGAAAGAAAAAGAAGAAAGAAAGAAGGGGAGAAAAAGAAAGAAATGAAAGAAAAAAGAAAAAAAGAAAAGAAGAAGGAAAAGAGAAAAAGAAAGAAGGAACCGAGAATGAAAGGAAAATCCAAAGGAAACAAAAAGTAAAAAGAATAAAAAATCACAGAAGCAACAATCTTAAAAGTAGGAATATCAATGAAAGGAAAAACATTTTTCGAATTGAACGAAGAAAGATCTTCACTTTTGATAATGACGCCCGATATGTTCCAAACTGAATATATGCACTATTATTTATAAGCGCCCATTTCATATATATATATATATTATATATATATATATATATATATATATATATATATTATATATAGTAGATAATGATAATGATAATGTTAACTCAAATATATATATATTTGTACATAATAATAATAATAATGATAATAATAATAATAATAATAATAATAATAATGGGGACTTTGAGATAAAGACGGATCACACCTATCGCAGCCAGGAGAACAAACCTAGTATTGATTAACAAAAAAAAAGACAACGTGTCGACTAGTGGACTTTATGGTTCCAGCGGATCACAGGGTGAAGCTGAAGGAAAACGAAAAGATGGATAAATACCTGGACCTTGCCAGAGGATTGAAAAACCTGTGGAATATGAGGGTGAAAGTGATACCAATTGTAGTTGGTGCACTTGGAGCGGTCCCAATAAACTTAGAAAAAAGACTGGAGGATCTAGAAATCAGAGGAAGAATTGAGACCATCCAGACTACTGCAATGCTGTAATCGGCTAGAATACTCAGAAGAGTCATGGAGACCTGAGGAGACTTGTTGTCACTCAGACTCCAGTGAAATACCATCAGCTAACGCTGATGTGAAAAACTCATAACTTACATATATAGATATTTTTGGACACTATACTATCGTCTCTACTAATGAATATATATATATATATAATATATATATATATATATATATATAAGTCGGGGTGACCTAAAGTCAGTATCAGCCAATTAGCGAGGGAGTCTATCCCCTTTTCACTAGCGCTAGATCAAGGAGATTATTTTAGCGCCTGATGTGGAGCGCCACACCTACCATCAGCTCCTTACTTTACCGCACAGATCTCTGTGCTACTCATACGCTGAGTTGGCGAGGGCCGGTATCGAATTAAGAACCTCATGGATTCTAGCCGAACGCTCTACCGACTGAGCTATATATATGTATATATATATATATATCTTATTATAAGGGAGATTGTGTATTTTTTTCTGTCTGTTGCCGAAACTATATTACTACTCAAGTCGCAATTCCCTTAGTTATTTACGTCACCGTGATTTTATTTTTATTCAAACCCCAATTATCAATAAAGTAGTATTGCATTATTATTATTTTTGGTCATATCTACATATGCAAAACATGCAATTGTATTTAAATATATAAACAACAAAATAACGGTTTACAGTGTGAACAGGAAGGCTAATTTGCATATTGATATCAAAATTTTGATTTTAATGAATATGGGCTTAGTATTATGGATTTTTGATTATTTGATTTTAACTTAATGCATATAAGCAATAGTCTTGTCGGTACATCTTAAAATAAATCCATTAACAAAAAGAAATAATTTTAATTTTATTCTTTACTTCCTATTTTAACTGAATAGTTAAATTAGGAAAATTTAGCAATGAAAGACGAGATAAAAGAGTAAGCTTCAATTCTATTTTTCGATTATACCCCCTGTCTAAAATAATTTTTATCTGCATTCTTATTTAGTTTCATTAGCCTTTCTAATTAAATATAACATTTTATTTCATTAAAACTTTAATACCAGCACCCGGATGGTGCATATATTTGTTAGTATATATATATAAAATGTTGTTCTGGTTCCAACGGGGGAAATTTAGTATTTTATAAAAAAGAAGAAGGTCCGCAAAATGTATTATGTTCTCAGAAAAAAATGTTTTAATTCTTTTTATCTTACATACGCGACACGTGTTTCTGATCTGTTGTCTTCTTCAGGCATTGAGTTATTATTTTGGCAGAATATGTCCGATATTTGATAAGTTGTGTGTGTTTCTGCAATTTTTCTATTATAATGGCTGTGTAATAACGGTTGAACGCTACGTTATTTTTTTCAATCCTTGCGTGCGATTTGCGCGTGACTTGCGTGCGACTTGTGTGCAAAAATTGAGAAAAAATGATGTAACGTTCCACAATCTTTGATCATTATAATAGAAAAGTTTC
>CM042157.1:86784001-86786501 GCA_023376005.1 Doryteuthis pealeii | reverse complement strand
GCACACGTACAAAAAAAAATAAACGCATTCACGCTCACACGGAATACAGTTATTTAAAAAATAACGTCATTTCAAAAAGAAAAAAAAAATTCATTTAGGAAAAAATGCCATAGCTGGTACTGCTTCAGTTCAATTCTTTTTGATAAAGAGGTATTACCTCGAAAATTCAAGAAATAATAAAAAATACAGGTCAACACACAACACCATTGTTGCCGTATTATTATTTTTTATTTATTCCAAACTACATTGTGATAGCCTTCTAAATCAACCTCCTAACCAATATATATATATATATATATATATATATATATTATATATATATATATATATATATATATATTAATCAGCAGTGTGTTGGTTTTATGATGATACTAAGTTGGACATGCTTTTAACAGCAGCTCTGGTCCAAGTTTAGATCTCAATGTTAAATTATTTTGTAAGAGAGCAATATATTTGGTAAAGAAAAAGTCTTAAAAATCGCAGTTGTAAAATGTATTTTTATTCAAATGGTACCATAACTCAGAGGAATTTTCAATATAATTTCGCAGCCAGGTGAAACTCATATGTATATACATATGCATAGGAGTGGATATAGATCTATAACTGCTAATATGACCGATATGCTCTTTTATGATATATATATATATATATATATATATTATATATATATTATATATATATATAACAATCTTATATTATATATATATATATTATATATATATATATATATATATTTAGTAAATGAAGAAAACTCTAAACTGTTTCATTACAATAATTTATTTCAACCGTATTAATACGGCATCTTCAGGTAATGACAAGAAATGACTCTTACCTTAGAGTCATGTTCTTGTGATTACCTGAAGATGCCATTAATACGGTTGAAATAAATTATTGTTAATGAAGCAAGTTTAGAGTTTTTCTTCATTTACTAATATCTTGCTTATGTCCTTTTACTCACTGGTATTTGGCACATTGAGCTCTTCTAATGGTTACCTGCATCAGCTTGGTTAAACCACCAATGGAAAGACCCTAACTACGGAAAAAAAATATATATATATAAAGATAATCTAAATGAGTCAGACGAACCTATTAAAAGTTTCCCTTAATGCTCTTCAGGTTGAGATCTGACTGAAGAGCATTAAGCGAAACTTTTAGTAGGTTCGTCTGATCATTAGAATTTATCTTTATTATTTGCTCTACTTAGGTATTGAGGAAACTTTTTTACTTATCAGCTTTAGTCTCCTGGCGGGTTTGTATGAATATGTATATCTTATATATATATATGCATATAAATTGTTTTTTTCTTTTGGCCAAATATTGTACCAATAGATTATCTTAGTCTTTTCTTTTTTCCAAATTTTTTTTTTCTCCCCAGTTGATGTTTGGTAGTATATTTTACAATCAAACTATTCGCTGGTTTTTTTCTCATACCGCGAGGATTTACCAATAAGTTTTGGTATATTTTAAATTATATATATATATATATATATATATATATATTTATATATATAATATATATATATATAAAGTTGTAAAATTGAAGGATTGGCCTATTATCTAGTATCAGCCGGACAGTAAGTAAGTCTATCCCCCTTTCTCTAGCGCTACACCAGGATTTTTTTCATAGGGGAAGTGCCATACCTAACCTCAGCTCCCCAATTTGCCTCACAGATCGGATTACCCAATCAGTGCTCCTCCTACACTGTTACCGGTATGGGACCGGTATCGAAATTAGAACCTCACAATTACATTACGGGTGCTCTACCAATTGAGCTAAATATGTCCCCCACACACACACACATGCACACACACACACACACACAACACACACACACATATATATATATATATATATATATATATATATATATTATATTATATATATGAGAAGAAAATATTTAAAAAATATAAAAACACAGGTTGTTATGATCAGGAAACAATTTTTAGTGCCAATACTTAAGCATTTCGGTATATTGTACCATCTTCAGGACACTCTTAAGTAATGTTTATGTGAGGGACAAAATGAAAAATATTAAGTGTATAGTGAATGTGTGAATATCATGTTATTAACCGTTAATTTTTATATGTGCGTTTGTTTACGAAAGCTGATGACGTGATCAATGCATGTGCAAAAATGGAAGATGAAGATCATATAATGACGCATGCATGAACGTGAATAGGCGCAAAACGAAAAGTTAACAAAGATATGACGTATTTCATATGGAATATTAATGTTAAAAAAATAAGAACATTAAAACAATACATAAATACATATATTCCATATATATACGCAATCACTATACACTTAACATCTTTCATTTTGTCCCTCACATAACATTACTTACAGTGTCCTGAAGATGGTCGATATACCGAAATGCTTAAGTATTGACACTAAAAATTGTTTCCCCCTAATCATAACATCCTGTGTTTTTGTTATATTTAAAAAATATTTTCTTCTAATATTGTCGGATTAATTTCCTCACCGTATTTCCACACACAC
>CM042157.1:86772139-86779639 GCA_023376005.1 Doryteuthis pealeii | reverse complement strand
TTCCAATGTTTACGACTGGGCTGAAGCATAAGTTTTCCAAAATTCTTGTTAACCTGAGACAGTTAAGATTCGTTTGGTTTGGTTTTGTTTTGTTTCACGGCATATCAACCTCAGTGGGTCATTCAATGCCGAAAAAGTTTTGAAATAAATCAATTAATGGATAATACAATTTAAAAAAAATACATTTTTTTATTTAACCTATAGATGGGACCCTAACAGGTACTACCACTCCGGGTCAGAGTGGACCAGGGAGCAATGGTGATGAAGGGGTGCTCCACATCTCTAGAACTGGAACCTCACCATGAGATAGAGTTTAACGTCATTCCCAGGATATGTAGACCCGCAGTCACCGCCTTCTAGCACGTATATGATAAAAAGGGATTGGGGCTTGCCATAAGGGCAATAGGGTTGGGTAAATCATATGGGTGCTAGGGCTTGACGTGACCAGCTAGTTGATCGGAGGGGGCCTCTCCGACTTCCCTTCTAGCCCAAGAAAAGCCTAAAATGGAATATTGTAAGTCATGGACTGCTCATCCACCTGGGTTCTATCCTTAAGCATCACGGGTCACCACCCACGGCAAACAGGTGGCCCCATTGGGGGAGTCTTACCCCTCTGCAGAGATGCAGTCGGTGCATTCTAACGCCCCACCGACAGGGCGGAGTTAAGATTCGTGTCGCCAATTTAGCAGGTTGAGCAGATACTACACTCTCATCCAAGCAGATGTGATAGAAAATAGAATTGAAACACTCTGAAAGACAATACCAATTTTCACCTGGCGGAATAGATACATGCCAGAAAATAATAGATATTGTAATAAATCTTTTTAAAATTATGGATCAGATTGGCCCTTATTTTTTGGTTTGTATTCTAAGAAGTTGAGAAAATAAGTAAGAAAAAGGATCAAGATTCTACACTACACTCATAATAGCATAAATGTTGAGAAGGTAACACTTTCATCCTTGGCAGGTCGCACAGATACTACACTCTCATCCTAGCAGAAGATACAAAGAAACAAAGAGAAATGGAGAAAGTCACGCTGTTTATTCTAAATATTGTTGCTAAAATATCAAGAGAAATATAATAGACCTTTAGAAAAAGAATCAAAACAGGAAAAATAACAACACCATAGCTTTGGTTTGTTTTACGGCATATCAACCTCAGGGGAGTGAACCCCATGAACAAATCAGGAGCCGAAACCCCTAAGATGGTGTGAGGCTGAAATCCAGTGCTACTCAGCAACTCCTGTGATACTAGCGCTGTCAAACTGCATTGGTTCCTTGCCTTTCCGTTCGATCACAGCAACAGTGAAAAAAGTGGTATTTGCTGCTTGGGCAACAGCTCATACTCCATATCAACCCGCTCAGACTAAGAAGTTTTAAAAAATGTGGATACTACTCCATCGTCTCTTGTAAACAGAAGAATGCAAATTACATATAAACCTCAGTGGGTTATTTAATGCCGACAAAGTTTTGAAATAAATTCATTCTTAATGGATATTCATCTGTTTTTTTATGAACATATTTCCATTTAACCTATAGATGGGACCCTAACAGGAACTACCACCCCTAGTCAGAGTGGACCTGGGAGAAATGGTGATGAAGGGGTGTTCTACATTCCCCAGACCTCCAGAACTGGAATCTCACCATCAGATAAAGTTTAACGTCATTCCCAGGACACTCAGCCTCCGCCTTCTAGCGGCCATATGATAAAAAGGGTTGGGGCTGGTCATAAGTGTAATAGGTCGGGGCAATCATATAAGTGCTAGGGCTTGACGTGATCAGCCGATTGATCGGAGAGGGCCTCTCCGACCGCCCGTCTAGCATGAGTAAGGGTCTAAGTGTAGTGTTGTATGTCATGGACTGCTCATCCACCAGAATTCCGTCGTTTAGTATCATGGTTGGACACTTTTTGAGGGGGAGTCTTACCCCTTTGCAGAGGCGCAGTCGGTGCATTCTAAAGCCCCAAACGACAGGGCTGTTTTAGGCGTTGAGGTCTTCTATCGGCAAATTCAATAGTAGAAAAGAGTGTAATTTCAGTAGTAGAAAGTCCTTGGTAGAACAACAGCTCACATCCCTCAGGCAATATCTTTTAAAAATATTTTTATATCGCCCGGAGTGTGTCTTTTAATATTGCTAGTAAACTCTATGGAGCTTTGGTAATTGTCAATTCCTCACCTCTGCTGTTATCAAAACAAGACTAATCACATAAGCGAAAAACTGACAGTGACCATGCGTGGTTGACTTTAAATCAATATAGTATTTATTTTATATATATATATATATATATATATATATATATATATATATATATATATTAAAGTTATATGTACTAGTACAAAATAAAAAAACACCCCCGGGCGATGTAAAAATAGATTTTTGAAACATATTGCCTGAGGGGTGGGAGTTAAAAATTCAATGTCAGCGAGTTTGTACCCTAAGTAAGTAAAATCATCAAATTCATTAAAGGATTAAAAAATAAAATAATTTGAAACGTAAACTTTAAATATGTATTAAAATAAAACAATATATATATAGATATATAATACCAGTCATGTATTTATTAAAACTTGTTTTAAAAACACTGAGGACTTGTAGCAAAGAATCTAGTCGTCTCAGTAGTAGAAAGTCCTGTCGTAGTCCTTGCAATCCTAGGTATAACAATAGTGTAATTGTATCAGAGTATACAGTCGTCTAAGTGATAGAAAGTCAAATTGTAGTCCTAGCAATCATAGGTAGAACAATAGCAGAGAATACAGTCATAGTCTTTCAGGTATTAAATCTAGTTAGCAACTGACTTCAGGTCAATTAAACGACCTTAAATGCATTCTATTTGATTCATCATAATATATATATATATATATATATATATATATATATATATATATATGGGTGGTAGAAATGTGAGGAGGTTAATCCGACACATATTTAGCTAACCAATCCCCACAATCTAACACCTGTGGCACCACCATTCACCATTTCGGCACTCCCGATTCCAGAGAGAAGAAGAATCCACTAACCACCCCGAACCACACCCCCCTACTGACGACCTTCCGCTTTCAGCATTTTGAGAATTTCCATCATTGGAGTAAGAACTATATTCAAGTCCTGAAGATGGTCTAATAAGAGACCGAAACGTTGCACCGTCGACAATAAACATCAAGTTTCCACAACATCCCGTGTTTGTCTACTTTTCTCCACATATATATATATATATATATGTTTTTCCTATACGTGCATTAACGTCGTTTACTGTGGAGGAGATGTTACTGCCTAAGTATCTAAATTGTTCTACAGAGTTTAGGAGTTTGCCATCGATGGTTGAGATGTCACTATGGGCCGGTATAAATAAATTATCGATCATATGGAGGTCCAATCTCACAGACAAGTTAAAGAGACAGTTCTTCCAGGCCGTTGTCGTGTCAGTACTGATGTATGGCTGTACCACCTGGACCCTAACTAAGCGACGAGAGAATAAACTAGATGGGAGCTGCACAAGAATGCTGCGGGTGATCATGAACAATACGTGGAAACAATACCCCACGAGAAAGCAGCTGTACGGCCACCTGCCACATATCACCCAAACCACCCGAGTAAGGCGGATAAGACACGCGGGACATTGCTGGAGAAGCAAGGACGAACTCATAAGCAACGTCCTCCTGTGGAAGTCAGCACATGGACAAGCCAGTGTAGGCCGACCAGCAAAAATGTACGTTGATCAGCTCTGTGCGGATGCAGGATGCTGCATAGAGGACCTCCCGAGAATGATGAGCAATAGGGACGGATGGAGAGAGATTGTCATGGATATCCGCGCTGAAAGCGCGACATGATGATGATGATAATGATATATATATATATATATATATATATATATATATATATATATATGAGACGTAAACAAACAGACGATGTTTGTGATATGGCTATTTTCAGCCGACAATATTGTGATATGGCTATTTTCAGCCGCACAAATATTGTCGGCTGAAAATAGCCATATCACAAACATCGTCTGTTTGTTTACGTCTCGTAAGTTCGTGTAGAGGTCACTTAAGAGGAATATAAAATACTACTACTTAACAAAGCGAAGAAAATCCTGCTAAGTCCGTTTGGTGTGGAGGTAAGACACTTGCCTGCTAATTTGACAGACAGGTTTCGAATCACACACGGGGCGGTCTTCGTATCTATAGCTCTGCTGATGAGGCCTAATAGGCCGAAATGTACATACAGAGATTGATTTTTCTCGATTTGTTTAGCCTTACATTTAAATAGTTTAATCCCGCCTAATTAATTATTAATGAATTAAATTTCAAAAAATAGGTTCGACTTCATTTAAGCACATATTCTCCCATATATATATATATAAACTTCAAATAATCGAAGCTCTATATATAAAACAAAAAAAACTACCTTAAACAAAATAAACTTTGAATCAAGTCAACATGTTCTCAAATGCCTATAATTTCCCGCCTATCCTCCTTCCACTATTTCCCTCCCCTTCTCACAACTCGTGTCCCCCTCCCTCAAAATCTCTACTGCATCGTTCGTTCAAACTACTACCAATTCCTACAAACTCTCCCTACCAATTGTTACTACCTCCCACTACCAATTCCTACGCTACTTGTTTGAGTCATTATTTTTTGTCCACTTTTCTTTTACCTTACCTCACACACACACACACACACACACACATATATATATATATATTTATGTTTTTTTTAAAGTTGGGCTTCATTACGAAGCATCTAAAAATAAATGAATGAACTCGATGTTATGGAGTATTGGATTCACTTATTTTTTTATCATTTGTTATCATAAATTTTCGGGTTCGTTAGATACCCTTTTTCAAATGAATGTTACTCGTTCAACGGATCTTTTGTCTTCGTTGTTATTCACAGCGGCAGCGTCTGTAAAATATTTATAATAATGGAGTATTCCGATGTCAGCGTTCAGCCCCCTCACGTGAGTTTGTAATTTTAGAATCCATTTAGTTTCTGCTTGTTTTCTCTCTTATATATATATATATATATATATATATATATATATATATATATATACTTTTGTTTCTGCGTTGTTTGTATGTCTGTCTGTGCCCATTGGTATGTGAAGTAAGTTAAGGCAGTTAAATTAGGTACCATTTGTTGGTGGCATCCCGCACATGCTTACAAAGATATATAGGAATATATAAAGTAAACACTGTTATCAGCATACTGATGCATATCAATAACTGTGTTTGTATCTATCTATCTATCTATCTATCTGTACACACACATACACACAAACACGCACACGCACACACACACACATATATATACATATTTATTTTATTTTACAACTTAAAAAAAGTTAAGTAAATAAATTCTTCTATTTGACCGTTTTTATTTTGAATTCAAGATAGTTACAATATAGCAATATTCACCGGAACTTAACCAGACTAGATTAGAATAAAAATTCAAACCCATTCTCAACAGATATTACAAAGGTAAGAGACGGATTTTATCTTCTCTAATAACTTATAGAATAATTATATTAACTTGATGCTTCAAAGGAGTCTAATAATAGATGAGGAAAACTTTCTATCAGGGACCCCACTCTCAAAAAGTGTTTTAATTCTTTTGAGAGGGGTCCCTTGGAAAGGATTTTTCATTTATCCCCCTCATTTCATTCATTTTTATTTCATCCATTCATTCATTTTACCATTAATTTTTAACTATATATATATATATATATATATATATATATATATATATATATATATATATGTAATATAAAGATTTTTGAAGGCAATTTACAATGCAATATGTGTTGAAAATTATATTTATTTAACTTTTGTTTTTTTTTTCAAAACTAAATATTTTCGGAAGTAAAATTCCATCCTCAGAGTTATTGAAAGTACTAAGTGTTTTTTATAGTACTTATCCCACGGCGATATTGTAATCATCTGTTGTTTTAAAAAGTTGAGGAACGCCGTATATTTGAAATTTTTTTTTTCTTTTTTGGTTACTTCCGTGATGTTAAATCGGCTATATCCGTGATGTTAATTCGGCTCGGTTGCTCCTGTGCGCGTGGAAATTGTTCGAAATTTCCACGCGCACAGGAGCTTCCGAAAATATTTAGTTTTGAAAAAAAAAAGTTAAATATAATTTTCAACACATATTGCATTGTAAATTGCCTTCAAAAATCTTTATATTACACATACACACAATGCTTCAAAGATACTATAAAATTTTTATATATATATATATATATATATATATATATATATATATCTTATTATAATGGAGATTGTGTGTTTTTCTGTCTGTAACCGAAACTATATTCCTACTCAAGTCACAATTCTCTTAGTTATTGACATCACATTCTCCATGATTTTATTTTTATTTAAACCTCAATTATTAATAAAATTGTCTTACATTATTAATACTGTTAACTATGTCTACGTACTGATAACATGCAATTATATTTATATATACAACAAAATAGCGGTTTACAGTGTGAACGGGAAGGCTAATTTGCATATTAATATTAAAAAATCGAATTTAATAAATATGTGCTTAGTATTATTGATTTCTAACTGTTTGGTTTTTATTTTAATGAATATAAGAAAAAGTCTCTTCAATAAATCTTAAATGAAATCCATTAACAAGATAAAATAACTGTCATTTTATTCTTTACTTCCTCTTATAACTAAATACTTAAATTAGAAAAAAATAACAATGAAAGACGAGAGTGATGGAAGAGTAAGTTTCAGTTGTTCTATTTTTTATTATACTCCCTCTGTTTCAAATCTTTTATTATACCCCCCTCTGTTCCAAATCTTTTTATCTGTATTCTTATTTAGTTTCATTAGCCTTTCTAACTTAATACAATATTTTATTACATTAACACTTAAATACTTGCACCCGGAGGGTGCATATATTTGCTAGTATATATAATATACCAAGCGTGTTGGTAGATCCTTGCGGAGAGAAAAAACCCAGCAGAGAGTTTGATTTTAAAAATATACTACCAAACATCAACCAGGAAGAAAAAAAAATGTTTGAAAAAAAGAAAAGACCAAGATATTCGTACCAACAAAAAATAATCTATTGGTATAGTATTTGGCCAAAAGAAAAAACAATTTATATGTATATATATGTATATAAGATATATATATATTCATATAACCGCTAGGAGAAGCTAATCTGTAAAAGGTGCTCGATACCTAAGTAGAGCCAAGTAATAAAGATAATCTACTGAGTCAGACGAACCTACTATTAGTTTCGCATAAAGCTCTTCAGGGCTAAAATCTGACTCAGATTTTAGCCCTGAAGAGCTTTATGCGAAACTAATAGTAGGTTCTTCTGACTCAGTAGATTATCTTTATTATATATATATATATATATATTCTTAGCAGCCGGTAAAAGCATGAACAAAGACAGATTATAAAAAACAGATATTTCCTTAGGCAGTTGCTTCTATGCAAGATTAAACTTCATGTGCGTGTGATTAGTATTGTATTTAAAA
>CM042157.1:86757139-86767139 GCA_023376005.1 Doryteuthis pealeii | reverse complement strand
TTCCTAGTTCGATACTGGCCCTCGCCAACTCAGCGTATGAGTAGCACAGGGATCTGTGCTGTAAAGTGAGGAGCTGACGGTAGATGTGGCACTCCACCTCATACGCAAAAACAATCTCCTTGGTCTAGCGCTAGTGAAAAGGAGATAGACTCCCTCGCTGATTGGCTGATACCGACTTTAGGCCACCCCGTCGACTTTACTTTACATGTAATATGTAGTAATGTGCCATTAAAATCTCTGCTTAGTAGATGGCAAACCTTACAGTAATTTTAGAACCCGAAATTCAATCTCCTCAAATGTTATACGATCAGATACGATCATTGTCAGTCTCTCTCTCTCTCTCTCTCTCTCTCTCTCTCTCTCTCTCTCTCTCTCTCTCTCTCTCTGTGTGATTTCCTGTTTGTTTATATCTGCTTCTATGTGCAGATTGCCTTTAGTTTAAGCGCCAATTTCAACTGCCAAGTCCAAATGTCGCCATTTCATCTCAAGCCTTTAGCACAACATCAAACTCAACTTCCGGTTTAGTAAGTAAAAATATTTGACAGCGCCAATACGTAAAGGTCAAAACTCATTTATTTGTCCAATTGAGTTTGAAAAGACATCTGGTTTTTTTTTTTTCGTTTTTTTTTCTCGTTTTTTAAAAAATCCTGTTCGCTTTAAAAAAAAAAGAAAAAAAAAGAAGCTTCTGACATTTTCAAGGTGCGTGTGGTGGTTTTTGTCTGCTGCTTGTTGTGGCAGAGGTTTATAGAATATTGGGTCATACTTTCACATTAAACTCGATACGTGGACATGGGAATCGCATTAAGAGTCAGAGATTTCCCGTTCTCTCTTTCTTTCTTTCTTTCTTCTTTTTTGATTTTTTCTTTCTTTCTTTCTTCTTGTTTTTCTCTCTTTCTTTCTTTCTTTCTTTCTTCTTTTTTGATTTTTCTTTCGTTCTTCTTTTTTGATTTTTCTTTCTTTCTACTTTTTCTTTCTTCTTCTTCTTTTTTCTTTCTTCTTTTTCTTTTTTTCTTTCTTTTTTCTTTCTTTCTTTCTTTCTTTCTTTCTTCTTGTTTTTTTTATTTTTCTTTCTTTCTTCTTTTTTGATTTTTTCTTTCTTTCTTTCTTCTTCTTCTTTTTTTCTTTCTTCTTCTTTTTCTTTTTTGATTTTTTCTTTCTTTCTTTCTTTCTTTCTTTCTTCTTCTTCTTTTTTCTTTCTTCTTCTTTTTCTTTTTTTGATTCTTTCTTTCTTTCTTTCTTTCTTCTTTCTTTCTTCTTTCTTTCTTTTTCTTTTTTCTTTTTTCTTCTTTCTTTCTTTCTTCTTGTTTTTTGATTTTTCTTTCTTTCTTTTTTGATTTTTTTTTCTTTCTTTATCTTCTTTTTTGATTTTCTTTCTTTCTTTTTTTGATTTTTACTTTTTCTTTCTTTTTTCTTCTTCTTCTTTTGATATTCCTTTCTTTCTTTCTCCTCTTTTATTGATTTTTTCTTTCTTTCTTTCTTTCTTTCTTCTTTCTTCTTCTTCTTTTTTCTTTCTTCTTCTTTTTCTTTTTTCTTTCTTTCTTTCTTTTTTTTCTTCTTGTTTTTTTATTTTTCTTTCTTTCTTCTTTTTTTGATTTTTCTTTCTTTCTTTCTTCTTCTTTTCTTCTTTTTTTTTCTTTTCTTTTTTTTCTTTTCTTTCTTTCTTCTTTTGTTTTTTTATTTTCTTTCTTTCTTCTTTTTTTTTTTTTTTTCTTTCTTCTCTTTTTCTTTTTCTTCTTTTTTTGATTTTTCTTTTCTTTCTAACTTTTTGATTTTTACTTTCTTCTTTTTTTCTTCTTCTTCTTTGATATTCCTTTCTTTCTTTCTCCTCTTTTATTGATTTTTTTTTTTTTCTTTCTTTCTTTCTTTCTTTCTTTCTTTCTTTCTTCTTGTTCTTCTTTCTTTCTTTTTGTTTTTTTCTTCTTTCTTTCTTCTCTTTTTTTGATTTTTTTTTTCTTTCTTTTCTTCTTTTTTTTCTTTTTTTTTCTTTTTTTTCTGTTTCTTCTTCTCTATCTTTCTTTTTCTGTTTCTTTCTTCTTCTCCTTCTTTTGAATCAAACCGGTCAAAACATTTAAAACGGATAATTTCTTCAGTGTTAGTTACACAATGTTATATATATATATATATATATATGTATAATATATATATATATATAATATATATATATATATATATATAAATGTTGTTCTGGTTCCAACGGGAGAAAATGTAATATTTTATAAAAAAAAGAAGAAGGTCCGCAAAATGTATCGTTCTCAGAAAAAATGTTTTATTCTTTTTATTTCACATACGCAACATGTGTTTCAGATATTCTGGTATCTTCTTCAGGCTTTGGTCAATACATATATTGATATACATATATATATATATATATATACACATACATAGGTTATGCGTGTTTCTGTAATTTTTCCGAAAAAACACACAATCTCCATTATATAAAAGTATATATATATATATATATATTAAAATCAGTCAATCAATTTGTGAACATGGCATTTAAACCTATTGCCCTATAAAAAAGCTGTCTATATAGTGCCCTTGTGAGTGACGGGTGATTCTAATACAGATAGTTTGTTGCTCAATTTCAGCATCAATACCATTTAGAAAAAAAAAAAAAAAAAAAAGATTCCCCAAACGGCAGGACAATAAAAACAAATCACGCTGTACTAAATTTATTTTCAATCCTCGGTGGGTGTCCGATTAAGAGAACATCAGATAATGTAAACAGCTTCGAGGTTTTATTCGTAACGAAAAGCAAAGAAAAACTAAATAAAGTGATTATTTCTTTTATTTGTGACCACCCAGGGACCATACGCACTGCAAGGGATGTAGATGGGTTTGTTTTTATATGTCACAAACATGAGATTTCTTTATCGTGATATGATTTCAAACTGCCTATGGCACTTAATGCTTAAAAAAAACGTAGTCGAGTGCCAACATTCTGTTCAATAAATCTTGTAGGTCTGACAGCAAGCAACGCACGATTACCCCCCACCACCAAATGCACTAAACAATGTTTAGTATCTATTTCTCTCTCTCTTTCTCTCTCTCTCTCTCTCTCTCTCTCTCTCTCTCTATATATATATATATATATATATATATATATATATTATTAAATGTGTATGGTTGGCACTAGTATACTAGAAAAAAGTAATAGTAATCCAACGTACAAGTGTTATTAGAAGAGTGCTCAATATCTGTGATAGACGTTGATAGTTCAATGAGAAATCAAAACAAATAAAAGTTTTTGCTTTTATTTATTTAACGTAAGGACAAATATAGGCAAGAAATTCTTAGAACTAGTAAAAAAGCATTTCCCACCTAAACATAGATACCACAAAATTTTTAACAAAAACACAGTCAAAATAAGCTATTCTGTGGACAACCGATGAAGACAATTTTTACAGCCAACATAAAACCCAGAGAAGACCCAACATGCACATGCAGAAGTAAAGAAGACTGTCCTTTACAACAAAGATGCAACACAGAAATCAATAATATACCAGGCAACAATTAAGACAAACAATACAAACCAATCGGAAACAGCGAAAACTACATAGGGATGGTGCAGGGTAGCTTTAAACAACGCTACTATAAACCATTTAACATCCTTCAAACACGAAAATAAGAGGAACGTGACAGCGCTATCCAACAAAGTATGGCAGTATAAAAAACAAGAAAAACATTTTAAATTAGAATGGAAAATACTAGACCAATCGAAACCATATATAAATGGTTAAAAAAAATGCTCATTATGCAAACAGAAAAATTCCGTATTCTTCAAGGAATAAACTCCGAAAAAAAATTTCCTAAACAACAAAACAGAAATTTTTCGAGCATGCCACACAGGAAAAAATTCTTAATATGGAATTGGACTAACCAAAACATCAGACCGCCATAATTAAGAATTCATATATAAATAAACACACATGAACTAAATAAATATAAAAACGGAAAAAATTTAAAAATCCACAATAAGAACAATGACGACAAATAGTGATGCCGTTGAATGATGAAAGCGAAATGCAGGAGCTATTAACGGAATCGCGTGGATACGTGCCGGGAGTTTGAAAACTGTCCCAAATTTTTTTCAAAAGTCAAACGCCTCTGAAGACGAATAACCCAAAAAAAAAAGTTGTTATTCAGAAACCAATGGTAGGAGCGACTTTGTTAATTATAATAAAATAAATAATAAATAATATATATATATATATATATATATATATATTAAAAGTAATTGGTAATTTGCTTGAAAGCATTAAGTATGTTATAAATATAATAATATTTGAAGGCTATACAATGCGTATAAAAAATAAAACAAAAAGATGTTTGTTTTTTTTTACTTATCGATTTCAAATAAACTTTATCTTTATTAAGATAAAGTGTTCTTTGAAATTGATAAGACAAAAAAACATCTTTTTGTTTTTTATTTTTTTATACGCATTGTATTGCCTTCAAATTATTAATATATTATGATATATATATATATAATAATATTGTTAAATAATGCGCCATTTTCTGTCTGTAAGTTTTTGTCCTTTGTTTTTTCGTATTGCCGGATTATCTTTATTAAGATAAAGTTTCTTTGAAATCGATAAGACAAAAAAAAAACATCTTTTGTTTTTATTTTTTATACGCATTGCATTGCCTTCAATTATATATATTATTAATATATATATATATATATATATATATATATTATATATATATATATATTGTTAGATAAATGCAGCCATTTTCTGTATGCAAGTTTTGTCCTTTGTTTTTTTCGTATTACCGGATTATTTTTGTATATCTGGCGAAAATTGGCTGATGTATTTGCCATATGTCATAGACCAAGTACTTTCTGCCCTATCGTGGGCCATCTTCAAGGTATTTTGAAACCGTACAACAATGGGCTATTTCATTTTCCATTTATATTTCGCGAGGACCGGTATCGAACTAGGAACCTGGTGGTTTCTAGCCGAACGCTCTACCGACTGAACTAACCCGTGGATTAAGGTAGTGAGGACATGGTTAGTGACAGTTTCTCGCTTTATGCAAACTTCAGACTAAATTTTTCCGGAAAAAACTGTCAATAATCAGATATTGAGCACTCAATAATATATATATATATTATATAATAATAGTATATATATATATTGGGAAATAAAAAGGCCTTAAATACCATGGGTATCGTGGTTATGGACCATTTCCAATTCCACTCGACGAGTATGCTCACGAGCTTCTTCAGAACCACGAAAATATATCAGTGGTCTGAAGAAGCTCGTGAGCATACTCGCGAGTGGAAATGGTCCATAACACAATACCCCCATGGTATTTTAAGCCTTTTTATTCCCAAATAAATTTGCTCTGTTTACAATAATTAAACATGAGCTCTCATACGGAACCCTGAACTCTACAACAAACTACTGGTAGAGAATTAGGACCCACCTAGTAGAATCAACTACCCTTGTACCAAGAAACTTGGTACCGCACAAAGTATATATATATTATTATATATATATATATATATATATATATAAACATTGGGTAACTAAGCCTGAAGAAATTATACGTTTAAATGGTTTTATCAGTTTAAATCAAACGAAGAAGAAGAGAAGAAGAAGAAGAAGAAGAAGAAGAAAGAAAGAAAGAAAAAATCAAAAAAGAAGAAAGAAAGTAAGCAAAAAGAAAAAAAAGAGGAAAGAAAGAAAGAAAGAAAATACCTAATTTTGAAAATTAATTAGTTAATAATTAATGATTCTTTTAGGCGGGCATATATGTTCAAATGTAAGGCTAAACAAATCGAGAAAATGTCAATCCCTGAATGTACATTTCGACCTATTAGGTCTCATCAGCAAGGTTATAGACAAAATTATGTCTCATGAGCAAGGTGATAGACAAAATTAGGTATGACTTCAATTAACCATATATCCTCCAATATATATATATATATATATATATATATATATATATATATACATACTACATATATATATATATATATATATATTTATATATATATATTTGTGTGTGTGTAGCATGTTTATATATATATATATATATATATTATATATATATATATATATATATATATAATAAAAGATAATCTACTGAGTCAGACGGAAACCTACTATTAGTTTCGCATAAAGCTCTTCAGGGCTAAAATCTGACTATACAAATTAGGCTTTCTCCTAGCGGTTATATGAATAATATAATATTATCTTTTATACATATATATACATATAAATTGTTTTCTTTTGGCCAAATACTATACCAAATAGATTATTTTTTGTTGGTACGATATCTTGGTCTTTTCTTTTTTTTTTAAATTTTTTTTCTTCCCTGGTTGATGTTTGGTAGTATATTTTTACAATCAAACTCTCTGTCGGGTTTTTTTTCTCTCCGCAAGGATCTACCAACACGCTTGGTATATTAAATTATATATATATATATATATATTATCGTAAAAAAACTGACGGAGTGGCCCATTCCCGATATCAACAGGGCAGCAATGGAGTCTATCCTCTTTTCGCTAGCGCTACACCAGTTTCTGAGGTGATCCACCACACATACCGTCAGCTCCTCACTTTGCAGTACATATAAAATTATCCAATCTGTGCTACTCATACGCTGAGTTGGCGGGGACCGGTACCGGAGTCGGTACCATTGCGATTGCAAAATAAACCCAACCCTATATAGGATGTGTGTGTGTGTGTGTATGTGGATATGTGTGTGTGGGTTTGTGTGTGTGTGTGTGTGTGGTGTGTATGTGTTTTCAACTTATTCTTTTATCTATTTTCCCTTGTAGGCCTTCCGTTGGGAACATTACACTTAAACCCATTCAATATTTCTTTGGCTTCCCTTCCTGTTCCTGAGGTTGAAGAAAAAAATGACAAAAAAATGGTAGGGCAGCGATACTCTTTCCCTATTAAGCCGATAGAAACAAATGCAGATACCAGAAAAAAACGCATTGCCAAATCGAGTATTTATTATGTACAAAACAAAAATATACAGTTTCTAAGTATATTAGCAAATCCTGCCAAGTTTCTTCTTCTTCTTCTTACTTCTCTTCTTTCTTCTTCTTCTTCTTCAAAAACATCTCTTTCTTCTTCTTCTTCATTCTTCCTTTCTTCTTTTACTTGCTCTTCTTTCTTTCATCTTTCATCTTCTTCACTTCTTCTTCTTTTCTTTTCTTCTTCTTCCTTCTTTCATAATCCCTCTTCTTCTTACTTCTTCTTCTTCTTTATCTTCTCTTCTTCTTCTTTCTTCTTCTTTCTTTCTTTCCATATCACATCAAAACTCACATCCTTTCTTCTTCTTCTTCTTCTTCTTCTTCTTCTTCTCCTTCTTCTTCTTCTTCTTCTTCTTCTTCTTCTTCCTCTCTTCTCTTGCTTCTGCCTGCCTTCCCCTTCTTCTTCTCTTCTTTTCTTCTTCTTCTTTTCATTCTTCTTTTCTCTTTGAGGTTTATTCTTTGGAACCACACCTATTATTTCTCTCCCTCCATTCATTCTCTTCCTTTTTCTTTCTTACTTCTTCTCTTATCTCTTTTTCTTTCTTCTTTCTTCTTCTTTCATTCTTCCTCTTCTACCTCTTCTTCTCTTCTTTTCTTCTTCTTCTGGGTCAATCCCTCTTTCTTCTTCTCTTCTCTTCTTCTTCTCTTCTCTCTCTCAACCCTTTCTTCTTCTTCTTCTTCTTTTCTTATCTTTCCACTCCTTTTTCTACTTCTTGTTCTTCTTCTTCTTCTTCTTCCTTCTTCTTCTCTCTTCACTTACGCTTTCTTCTTCCTCTTCTTCTTACTTCTTGCTTTCCCTTCTTCTTCTTCTCTTCTTCTTCTATCATCTTCTTCTTCTTTTCTTCTTCCTTCTTCTTTCTTCTCTCTCTCCTTCTTGCGCTTGTCTTCTTCTTTTTTTCTCTTTTTTTTTTCTTTCTTCTTCTTACTTCTTTACATCTTCTTTTCTGCTTTCTTTTTCTGTCTTGCTTTTCTATTTTCTTCTTCTTCTTCTTTTCTTCTTTCCATTTCTTTCTAAATCACAATTCCCCTCTCGGTTACTTCTCAGTTCTCCTTATCCTTTCTGTTCTCTTTTCTTCTTCCCTTCTTCTTATCTCTTCTTCTCTGTTATTTTTTCTTATCTATTTCTTTCTACCTTTCTTTTCTTCTTTTTTTCTTTCTTTCTTTTTTTCTCTTTTATTCTTCTTCTTTTCTTCTTCTTTCTTTCCTTTTTCTCTCTCTTTTTTTAATTCCTTCTTTCTTTACTGCCTTTTTTTCTTTTATCTCCTCTTCTCTTGTTATCTTCTCTTTCTCTATATCTATTCTTTCACTACTCTTTTCTTGCTTTCTTCTTTGCTTAATCTTGTCTTCTTCTATATCTATCTATTCTTCAGTCTTTTATCTTATTTTGTGCTCTCTTTCTTTCTTTCTCTTTTATTCTCTTCTAGTTGTTTGATCTTTGCTACTTTTCTCTTCTATCTTCTTGTTGTTTATTTTCTTCTTTTTTTCTCTTCTCATCTTCTCTTTTGCTTCTTCTTTCATTCTTCTTCTGTTTCTTCTTTCTTTTCTTATCTCTTCTATCATATTATATATATTATTATATTTATTAAGAAATCAATTCTTTGGTTGATTGGAATGGTATTAAAAAGTTTTGTACTTTAACAATGAGAATTTTACATTATATTGCTTGTAACTATTGTAATTTTTGTCCTTCCCCACTATAGCTTGAATAATTTATATATTTTACAGATTTTCTGTCTTGTTTTTCTTAGAACTCCTCACACTTTACTTTCCTTTATGGTCTAAATTCTCGCTCCTACTTTCATATATAAAATTTCTAAATTTATCTTTTGTTCTTGATTTTCTTCTCTATTATATAATCTCAGGAATATTGTTCTTTATTCTGTCAAACAATTCCATGTGGTATCTATCATTGTGGTAATCTTTTAGAACTTAAATACGCATGAAGAATTGACCGAATAGGAAATCAATAAAAATTCCAGTGTTTCTATTTAAACTGATAATCTTTAAAAACCAAATTTTGATGGAAAAATCAACTTATTAATCGTCCTGCAAATAGGTTTGGAAGAAACCCTTAATGGATACTTCATTTCCTTGTTCTTTTCACTAGATTATCATTTTATTTTTTGTTTGTCATTTGCATATTGTTTGTTTGTCTCTTAAAGGTGGGTTCTGTCATTAATCGTATTTTAGCACTAATAAAACATCAACGATTTTCCATCATTTTTTTGGTTCATGCTTTTTTAAATAACTATCTTGATTCTTGTGTTTCATCTGGTTCTTGTAACTAATATTTAATAACTTCTCTTTTTTCTTCCATTTAACATTTTTTTTTTTTTTTTTTTTTTCTTTCGTTGTCATTTTTTATGCTGTTGCTTCAATTAACTTTCTATCTTATACACTGGTTTTGCAATTATTTTATATTTTATCTCTTTCAACATCAGATATCGCAATCTGAATAAAACCTTACTCTCTTTTCTCACATTTGGAGTGGTCATATTTTGCATTTATAATTTTGTAGCCTTTCTTTGTTCTTTTTTTTTGTTTCTTTTTTTTTTTTTTTTTTTTTTTTTTTTTTTTTTTTTTTTCTTTTTTTTATTTTTTTTTTTTTTTTTTTTTTTTTTTTTTTTTAAAATAAAACTATAATACTATCTATATTATACGATGTAACTTACAGATCAGGACATTTTTTTCCCTCCTTAATATGTAACTTCTTATTGTATCTTCTACTTCTATATATCTCTTATCTCATTCTTCCTTCTTTTTTATATTCTTCTACGATTTTGCAATAGAAGTTTAAACTATAAAATGCTTGTCTCTTTCTATTAATTGGAAAAACTTTAAATTTAACCCTTCTAGAACGCCTTTACTCATTCTTCTCTTTACTAACCCATTGTCACTCACCACACTCTTTGATATTCTACAGCTTTCTTTCTTTCATTTCAGCTTTCTTTGTCTTTTTTTATCTATTCTTTTGTGTAGTCGTCTTTAGTTTCTACAAAAAAG
>CM042157.1:86743775-86757039 GCA_023376005.1 Doryteuthis pealeii | reverse complement strand
TACCAAACACAAAAGAAGAGAAGATTTTTTTAATTTTGGGAAATCGATAGTAAAAAAAAAACACAATATTTTTGGTTTTTATTTTTTATACGCATTGTATTGCCTTCAATTATTAATATATTATAACATACTTAATGCTTCAAGCAAATTACCAATTACTTTTTATATATATATATATATAATATATATATATATATATATATATATAGAGAGAGAGGAGAGAGAGAGAGAGAGAGAGAAGAGAGAGAGAGATACTAAACAGTTTAGTGCATTTGGTGTAGGGGGTAATCGTGCGTTGCTTGCTGTCAGACCTACAAGATTATTGAACAGAATGTTGGCACTCGACTACGTTTTTTTTAAGCATTAAGTGCCATAGGCAGTTTGAAATCATATCACGAAAAAGAAATCTCATGTTTGTGACATATAAAAACAAACCCATCTACATCCCTTGCAGTGCGTATGGTCCCTGGGTGGTCACAAATAAAAGAAATAATCACTTTATTTAGTTTTTCTTTGCTTTTCGTAACGAATAAAACCTCGAAGCTGTTTACATTATCTGATGTTCTCTTAATCGGACACCCACCGAGGATTGAAAATAAATTTAGTACAGCGTGATTTGTTTTTATTGTCCTGCCGTTTGGGGAACTTTTTTTTTTTCTAAATGGTATTGATGCTGAAATTGAGCAACAAACTATCTGTATTAGAATCACCCGTCACTCACAAAGGGCACTATATAGACAGCTTTTTTATAGGGCAATAGGTTTAAATGCCCATGTTCACAAATTGATTGACTGATTTTAATATATATATATATATGCTGTAGATAGAAGGAAAGTGGTCAAGAAATGATCAACTCAAAACAAGTCACAGGGTGGTACGTTTCGTCTGTATGCACAGACTTTCTCAGCCGATCTGAGACTTTATTGAAGCAAAGCATACGTTTAAATACATGTGGTGGTGGCGGTGTCGGGGAGGTCAAGGGTGTGAGTGTGTAGTGATGTGAGCTAAGGAGGAGCGGGGAGTTGTGGGTAGGATCAGTTGAAATGGAGGGGTAGAGGATGTTTGTTAGAAGTGCTGGGGCGGTGGCAGTGGTTGAAGGGTCAATTAGTGTGGGTGTATATTGATTTATGTGAGTAAAGGGTCAATTAGTGTGGGTGTATATTGATTTATGTGAGTAAAGGGGAGGTCAAGGGGGTGAGTGTGTAGTGATGTGAGATAAGGAGAGTGGGGAATTTTGGTGTGGGCTAAGGAGGAGTGGGGAATTTTGGGTAGGACGGGGTCGCAGGGTCAGTTGAATTTTGGTGTGAGCTAAGGGGGCAGGGAAATTTTGACCCTGCGACCCCGTCCTACCCAAAATTCCCCACTCCTCCTTAGCCCACACCAAAATTCCCCACTCCTCCTTATCTCACATCACTACACACTCACCCCCTTGACCTCCCCTTTACTCACATAAATCAATATACACCCACACTAATTGACCCTTTACTCACATAAATCAATATACACCCACACTAATTGACCCTTCAACCACTGCCACCGCCCCCAGCACTTCTAACAAACATCCTCTACCCCTCCATTTCAACTGATCCTACCCACAACTCCCCGCTCCTCCTTAGCTCACATCACTACACACTCACACCCTTGACCTCCCGACACGCCACCACCACATGTATTTAAACGTATGCTTTGCTTCAATAAAGTCTCAGATCGGCTGAGAAAGTCTGTGCATACAGACGAAACGTACACCCTGTGACTTGTTTTGAGTTGATCATTTCTTGACCACTTTCCTTCTATCTACAGCATATCGTCGGATCCTAAACCCAGCCACCCTTCCTTCATATATATATATATATATATATATATATATATATATATCTTATTATAATGGAGATTGTGTGTTTTCTGTCTGTAACCGAAACTATATACTACTCAAGTCACAATTTCCTTAGTTATGAACAACACATTCTCCATGATTCTATTTCTATTTAAATCTTAATTAATAATAAAACTGTTTGACATTATTAATACTGTTGGCCTTACCTAAATACTAATAACATGCAATTGTATTTATATATACAACAAAATACCAGTTTTCAGTGTAAACGTAAAGCTAATTTGCATATTGATATTAAAAAACCGATTTTAATAAAAATGTGCTTGGTATTATTGATTTCTAATTGTTTGGTTTTATCTTAATGAATATGAGTAAAAATCTCTTCAATAAATCCTAAAAGAAATTCATTAATAAGAAGAAATAACTGTAATTTTATTCTTTACTTCCTATTTTAACTAAATAGTTAAATTAGGAAAAATTAGCATTGAAAAACGGAAGTGATGAAAGAGTAAGTTTCAGTTGTTCTATTTTCCGATTATACCCCCACTGTTTTAAATCTTTTTATTTGAATTCTTAATTAGTTTTATTAGCCTTTCTGATTTAATCTAATATTTTATTACATTTAAACTTAAATACTTGCACCCGGAGGGTGAATATATTTGCTAGTATATATAATATATATATATATATATTATATATATATTATTATATATATATATATGAGAAGTAAATACACAAGCGATGTGTTTATGATATGGCTTTTTTTAGCCGACAATTTTTGGGAGAATATGTGCTTAATTGAAGTCGTACCTAATTTTGAAAGTTAATTAATTAATATTATTAATTATTAATAAGTATTCCCGCCTAATTAATTAATTATTAATTTATTAACTTTTAAAATTAGGTACGACTTCAATTAAGCACATATTCTCCCCCATCCCCCCAAAAAAAAATATATAGTGTGAGATGGTCACTGTTTCAGCTTTTGCTGGAATGGTGTACCAAAGGCAGTATTATTGGTAGAGTGCTTAATATAAAATAGAGCTGTTATATAATATAATAAAATAAATATATAAATGTTTTACATATCTATTTATTTGGTGACAAAGGAACATTCACGACCATATTGGTTTCATGCGAGGCAATCATCAGGTGAAAATGTTTCAAATACATTTGATGTTCCTTTGTCACCAAATAAATAGATATGTAAAACCTTTATATATTTATTATATTATATTATATTATATATATATATATATATATATATATATATATATATACATATAATATATATTATATATAAAAAGATAAACCTAATGATCCTAGCCCTGAAGAGCAAAACTTTAAGTAGGTTTATCTGACTCATTAGGTTTATCTTTATTATTTGCTCTACTTAGGTATTGAGCACTCTTTACTTATTAGCTTTAATATATCCTAGCGGTCTTTGTATGAATATATATATCTTATATATATATATATATATATATATATATATATATATATATACATATAAATTATTTTTTCTTTTGGCCAAGTATTGTATCAATCGATTATTTTGTTTTTTATATATACTAGCAAATATATGCACCCTCCGGGTGCAAGTATTTAAGTTTTAATATAATAAAATATCATATTAAATTAGAAAGGTTAATGAAACTGAATAAGAATGCAGATAAAAAAGATTTGGAACAGAGGGGGTATGATTAGAAATAGAACAACTTTGAAACTAACTCTTCCATCATTTTCCATTACTCCCCTCTTTCATTGGTAAATTTTTCATAATTTAACTATTTAGTTAAAATAGGAAGTAAAGAATAAAATTACAGTTATTTCTTCTTGTTAATGGAATTCTTTAAGATTTATCCCCGAGATTTTTGCTCATATTCAATAAGATAAAACCAAACAATTAGAAATCAATAATACTAAGCATATATTTATTAAAATCATTTTTTAAAGATCAATATGCAAATTAGCCTTCCTGTTCACACTGTAAACCGGTATTTTCTTGTATATATAAATACAATTGCATGTTATTAGAATGTAGATATAGTCAACAGTATTAATGATGTAAAACAATTTTATTAATAATTGAAGTTTAAATTAAAAATAAAATCATGGAAAATGTGATGTAAATAACTAAAGGAATTGTGACTTGTATAGTAATATAGTTTCGGTTACAGACAGACAAACCCACAATCTCCATTATAATAAGACATATATATATGTGTGTGTGTGGAATGAGGATTGGAATCAATTTTTTATTACCTTTCCTTATATCAACAAATGCCCTGAATAAGGTCTAATTAATAGATTGAGACACTGCAGCGTCGGCTAATAAACTTACCACTCAATTTATTTAAACCTGTGTTTTTTCAATTTTCTTAATATATATATATATATATATATATATATATATATATATATATATAGAGAGAGAGGAGAGAGAGAGAGAGAGAGAGAGAGAGGGGAGAGAGGGGGGAGATAGATAGATAGATAGATAGATGGTCAACAAAATGGGAACAGTAATATTTCTTTTGCTTATTTTTTATTCATATATTGATTATATACATATATACAAATATACTATATATAAATATACATGTATATATTATATTTAATTTTTATGTATATTCTTATTTCATATGTATATATATATTTGAATATATTTGTATGTATTTATATTCTATATATTTATATATAGATTATAAATTTATATGTATATATATATATATATATATATATATATATATATATATATATATATATTCATATAATATATCATATATATATTTATATATGTATATATATGTATAAATATTATATATATATATATATCATATATATATTTCATTTCCTATGTCTATGTATATATTTCATATATATATATACATATATATGTGTGGGGTGAGATTGTGTGAGTGTGTGTCTGTGGGTGTGTCGGTGTGTGTGTATGTATGTGTGTGTGTGTAAATAGATTGATACACCGGCTGATTTGATACAGTTAATTAATCTAAGTGTTTTTTGCATTGATATTTATCGATTATCGATCTGGGATTAAATCTAATTCACAGAAATTCCTAGCACCCATCTCTGTTATCCTCTGAACAGTTTCAACCTCCCTCCAAACATCTTCAATTCTTTGTCACTGTAAGAGTTTCTTGTAAGTATTTACCGAACCCGTTCGTTACAGGTATGAAAGTTAAGCAGCAATGTGTCAGTTCAGTACTTAAATAGGGGACCATTAAGTTCTTTAAATCAAAAACTAATAAGAAAGGTAAATAAATAAAAAGAGGAGTAAAACAATTTTTGATAATAATAATAATAATAATAATAATAATAATAATAATAATAATAATAATAATAATAATATGGACGCTTCAAACGACAAATTGAAGAGGTTGCCCATAAAAAGACTTGGACATGGTTAAGAAAAGGAAACCTCAAAAGAGAAATGGAATCACTTTTAATTGCTGCACAAAATAATGCCATGAGGACAAACTACATCAAAGCGAAAATCGATAGGACCCAACAAAATAGTAAATGTAGACTTTGCGGTAATAGAGATGAGATTGTAAACCATATACTCTGTGAATGTAGCAAACTAGCACAACGAGAATACAAATCTAGACACGACTGGGTTGGGAAGTTGATCCACTGGGAATTATGCAAGAAATTAAATTTTGACCATGCAAAAAAATGGTATATGCATAAACCAGAATCTGTTCTTGAGAACGAAACGCATAAAATTCTCTGGGACTTTGAAATTAAAACGGATCACCTTATCCCAGCAAGAAGACCAGACTTAGTTTTGATAAACAAAAAAGAAAGAACTTGTCAACTGGTGGATTTTGCAGTGTCAGCAGATCACAGGGTGAAGCTAAAGGAAAATGAAAAAATGGACAAATATCTGAACCTTGCCAGAGAACTGAAAAAGTTATGGAATATGAAAGTGAAAGTTATACCAATTGTAGTTGGTGCACTTGGAAACAGTCCCAAAAGGATTGAAAAAGGGTTTGGAAAGTTTGGAAATCAGAGGAAGGATTGAAACAATTCAGAACACTGCACTGCTGCAATCTGCCAGAATACTCAGAAGAGTCCTGGAGACCTGAGGAGACTTGTTGTCACTCAAAATCCAGTGAGAGACCATCAGCTAATGCTGATTTGAAAACTCAAAAGGAGTAAATAATAATAATAATAATGACACATAGAATTCTCTGGGATTTTAAGATACGGACGGATCAACTAATCCCATGCAGGTGACCGGACCTAGTGTTAATTGACAAGAAGAGGAAAACTTGTCGCCACGTGGATTTTGCCGTCCCAAGTCAAAATGTAAGAAATGCTCGGACCTTGCAAGAGAAAACCGTGGAACATGAAGGTAAATGTCATAATTGCTGCCATTAGAATGATTTCTAAAGACTGTCAACAGGAAAGTCGCAAGTATAAGGAATGCAGCGATGATAGAACTCGCTATTGAGAGTTTCACGTATATTAATTATTACAGCTTACACATTCTCCCATATATTCAACAGTGTTTTTGTCTTTGGATATTAGAAATGTTTTTGTTTCTGTAGCGAGAGAAGATACTTACACGTAAAATCCCCCCCAAAAAAAAAAATAATAATACGTATTGCTTTCCTTTGCTTTAGGGTAAAATGGCATGCCTCTCATGAAACCGGACATAACAAAAAAAGGAGGTTCGTGAGAAAAGAAGTCTATTTATATGATTAGTTGTTCATGTTGATTGGTCTGACCAACCAATCAGAAACGAGCCACAACAATATAAACGCAGTGTCGTCAGAAACATCACGGTCTGACCTCGAAGTAAGAGAATGCTAGTTACAAGTGACAAGAGGAAAGTGTGTAATAAGATAATAAGAAATTGTGTTGGCGGCAAGCCAATAGTTTCGAATTTTCAACTTTTACAAGTTGATAATATATATATATATATATATATATATATATATATATATATATATATATATATTTATTTATATATATATATATATATATATATATATTTATATATATATATATATATATATATATATATATATATATATATATGGTTTAAGGTAGTGAGGACATGATTAGTGATAGTTTCTCGCTTATGCAATCTTCAGACCAGTGTTTCAGATGGTGATCTAAAGATGGCATAAGCGAAAACCTGTGAATAACCAGATTTTGACTTCAAGACCACTCAACTAAAAATGTTCTATTAATGATATTGAGCACTATCTGCTTGTTAAAATACCACCAATATTATATATATATATATATATATATATATATATATATATATAATATTGGTGGTATTTTAACAAGCAGATAGTGCTCAATATCAGTATAGACACGAGCGCTCGCACGTAAGCACTATTAAAATACCGCACACTAACAGATCAACGTATTATGTGTGTGACCAGCTTCTACGCGTACACAACCTTTATACTGCCATAAACACTCTCATACATTCAATTCACCTTCACATACATACACACATCATTTTATCCAATCATACGCATCCCATGTCTATTGAATTTTTTGAAATTTTTTTTTGAAATTTTTTTCGATTTTCCTCACATTTGAAACATCTTCACCTGATGAATGCATCGCATGAAACCAATATGGTTGTGAAAAGTTCCTTTGTCACCCAATAAATAGATATGTAAAACCTATATATATTATATATATATATATATATATATATATATATATATATATGTTGTGATGTTAGTCCCAACAGTAAAAAGAAGTCAAGTCGAGATGGGGTAAAATAAGACAAGTGTATTTACAATTAATGGTACATGTACGACTAGCTTGTCGTTAACGGGAACAGTCCTCCCTTTCCACTCGGTGTCTCACTAGTTATAGTGAGAACCGGTGCATGTTCTCCACTGTAGGAACGGCCGGTACAACAATATATAAAGAAGAAGGTCCGCAAAATGTATCGTTCTCAGAAAAAATGTTTTATTCTTTTTATTTTACATGCGTGTTTCTGTAATTTTTCCGAAAAATTACAGAAACACGCACAACCTATGTATATATATATGTGTGTATATGTGTATATATATATATATATATATGTATATCAATATATGTATTGACCAAAGCCTGAAGGAGATACCAGAATATCTGAAACACGTGTTGCGTATGTGAAAAAAAGAATAAAACATTTTTTCTGAGAACGATACATTTTGCGGACCTTCTTCTTTTTTTATAAAATATTACATTTTCTCCCATTGGAACCAGAACAACAATTTTTTATATATATATATATATATATTATATATATAATATATATATATATATAATATATATATATATATATAATATATAACATTGTGTAACTAATACTGAAGAAATTGTCCGTTTAAATGTTTTGACCGGTTTGATTCAAAAGAAGGAGAAGAAGAAAGAAACAGAAAAAGAAAGAAACAGAAAAAGAAAGAAAAAAAAGAAAAAAGAAGAAAGAAAGAAAAAAGAATCAAAAAAGAAGAAGAAAGAAAGAAAAAAAAAAAGAAAGAAAAGACAAGAAGAAAGAAAGAAAGAAAGAAAGAAAGAAGAAAGAAAAATCAATAAAAGAGGAGAAAGAAAGAAAGGAATATCAAAGAAGAAGAAGAAAAAGAAAGAAAGAAAGTAAAAATCAAAAAGTAGAAAGAAGAAAATCAAAAAGAAGAAAAAGAAGAAAGAAGAAAAAAATCAAAAAACAAGAAGAAAGAAAAATAAAAAAAGAAGAAAGAAAGAAAAGAAAGAAAAAGAAGAAAGAAAGAAAAAAAAGAAAAAGAAGAAGAAAGAAAAAAAGAAGAAGAAGAAAGAAGAAGAAGAAGAAGAAAAAAGAAAGAAAGAAAGAAAGAAAAAATCAAAAAAAGAAAAAGAAGAAGAAAGAAAAAAAGAAAAAGAAGAAAGAAGAAGAAGAAAGAAAGAAGAAGAAAAAATTAAAAAAGAAAGAAAGAAAAAAAAAACAGAAGAAAGAAAGAAAAAAAGAAAAGAAGAAGAAAAAAGAAGAAAGAAAAAGTAGAAAGAAAGAAAAATCAAAAAAGAAGAAAGAAAAAAAAAAGAAAAAGAAGAAAGAAAGAGAAAAAGAAGAAAGAAGAAGAAAGAAAAAAGTCAATAAAGAAGAAAAAAGAAAAAAAAAAAATCAAAATAAAAGAAAGAAAGAAAGAAAGAAAGAGGAAAGGGAAATCTCTGACTCTTAATGCGATTCCCATGTCCACGTATCGAGTTTAATGTGAAAGTATGACCCAATATTCTATAAACCTCTGCCACAACAAGCAGCAGACAAAAACCACCACGCACCTTGAAAATGTCAGAATCTTCTTTTTTTTTTTTTTTTTTTTAAAGCGAACAGGATTTTTTAAAAAACGAGAAGAAAAAAAAACGAAAAAAAAAACCCAGATGTCTTTCAAACTCAATTGGACAAATAAATGAGTTTTGACCTTTACGTATTGGCGCTGTCAATATTTTACTTACTAAACCGGAAGTTGAGTTTGATGTTGTGCTAAAGGCTTCAGATGAAATGGCGACATTTGGACTTGGCAGTTGAAATTGGCGCTTAAACTAAAGGCAATCTGCACATAGAAGCAGATATAAACAAACAGGAAATCACAGAGAGAGAGAGAGAGAGAGAGAGAGAGAGAGAGAGAGAGAGAGAGAGAGAGAGAGAGAGAGAGACTGACAATGATCGTATCTGATCGTATAACATTTGAGGAGATTGAATTTCGGGTTCTAAAATTACTGTAAGGTTTGCCATCTACTAAGCAGAGATTTTAATGGCACATTACTACATATTACATGTAAAGTAAAGTCGACGGGGTGGCCTAAAGTCGGTATCAGTCAATCAGCGAGGAAGTCTATCTCCTTTTCACTAGCGCTAGACCAAGGAAATTGTTTTTGCTATGTTATAAAATGTTTTCACTTTAACAGCATTTTGTGGTGTTTCGTATCTTTTTATATATACTGATACAGTCGGATTCATTTCCTTTCTTTAACTTATATATATATATATATATATATATATATATATATATATATATATATATAGTAAAGTAAGTAAAGTCGTCGGGGCAGCCTAAAGTCGGTATCAGTCAATCAGCGAGGAAGTCTATCCCCTTTTCTAGCGCTAGACCAAGGAGATTGTTTTTGCGTATGAGGTGGAGTGCCACATCTACAGTCAGATCCTCACTTTACAGCACAGATCCCTGTGCTACTCATACGCTGAGTTGGCGAGGGCCAGTATCGAACTAGGAACCTTGGGATTCCTAGCCGAACGCTCTACCGACTGAGCTAACCCGGAGTGTGATATACTCTTTTCATATCGTATATACAAATGGCGAGAGGAGAGAGGAGAGGAAAGGGGATCTTACTGGTTCTTTTTTCGTCGCACCCATCCTCTTCCTCTTCTGACCTTTCTTCCTACTACTGGGCTTGGTTGTCTACTCATTTATTGGCTGTAATAATTAAGCAAGTATTTTTATTAATTCATTTTTTTTAACTCTAAACTCAAAACGGTTATCAAGAACGGTTTTCAAGCTCTCAGTGAGAAGTTCGCATCTTAAGAGCGAAACCATATTTACGTCTGCTCCTATTAACTAACGGCCAAAATCTAAACATAACTTCCGTTCTCGCGCCTTCCCATTGGTGGAAACCGGGGAGGGGGTCAACCAAAGGTCATTAGCTATCAATAATATAACCCCCTCCGATTTAAAATTTCAACGAATTTTAATTCAAATTCTAACTCAACTTACAGACATAATTCGTAAGCTACCCACTAATGATGTATCACAAGCAAGAATATGCACCCTCCGGTCGTAAGTATTTATGTTTTAATATAATGAACTATATTAAATTAGAAAGACTAACGAAACTAAATAAGAACCCACATAAAAAGATTACACTTATTAATTATATTTTAATTGGTTTCTATATACGATCATTCAGATGATTGATTTTATCTTATATGTTGGACAATAAAACAATAATACTAGAGATCAATAAGTAAAAAGTCGTTGGGGCGGCCTAATATATATATATATATATATATATATATATATTATATATATGTGGGGGGGGGGTTGGAAAATGTAGACAAACACGATATGTTACACTGGATAAAAGTTTATTATTGGTGGTATTGTCGATGTTTAACGTTTCGGTTTATCTAAAACCTTCTTCATGGCAATATGAAAAAAGGAAGAAAACAATTTTGTTGTTCAAAAGATGATAGATGTTTTAGATGAAACGTTAAACATCGACAATACCACCAATAATAACTTTTATCCAGTGTAACATATCGTGTTTGTCTACATTTTCCAACCCCCCCCCACATATATATATATATATATATATATATATATATATATATATAATATATTATATATAATATTAGGCCGCCCCAACGACATTTTACTTATTGATCTCTAGTATTATTGTTTTATTGTCCAACATATAAGATAAAATCAATCATCTGAATGATCGTATATAGAACCAATTAAAATATAATTAATAAGTGTAATCTTTTTATATGTGTTCTTATTTAGTTTCGTTAGTTTTTCTAATTTAATAGTTCATTATATAAAACATAAATACTTACGGCTGGAGGGCGCATATTCTTGCTTGTGTTACATCATTAGTGGGTAGCTTACGATTTATGTCTGTAAGTTGAGTTAGAATTTGAAATAAAATTCGTTGAAATTTTAAATCGGAGGGGGTTATATTATTGATAGCTAATGACCTTTAGTTGACCCCCTCCCAGTTTCCGCCAATAGGAAGGCATGAGAACGGAAGTTATGTTTAGATTTTGGCCGTTAGTTAATAGGAGCAGACGTAAAGATGGTTTCGCTCTTAAGATGCGAACTTCTCACTGAGAGCTTGAAAACCGTTCTTGAAAACCGTTTTGAGTTTAGAGTTAAAAAAAATGAATTAATAAAAATACTTGCTTAATTATTACAGCCAATAAATGAGTAGACAACCAAGCCCAGTAGTAGGTAAAGGTCAGAAGAGGAAGAGGATGGCAGCGACGAAAAAGAACAGTAAGATCCCTTCCCTCTCCTCTCTCTCTCCTCTGCCATTTGTATATACGATATGAAAGGAGTATATCAACTCCGGGTTAGCTCAGTCGGTAGAGGCGTTCGGCTAGTAATCAAGGTTCCTAGTTCGATACTGGCCCTCGCCAACTCAGCGTATGAGTAGCACAGGGATCTGTGCTGTAAAGTGAGGAGCTGACGGTAGATGTGGCACTCACTCATACGCAAAAACAATCTCCTTGGTCTAGCGCTAGTGAAAGGGAGATAGACTCTCGCTGATTGGCTGATACCGACTTTAGGCCACCCGTCGACTTTACTTTAGCATGTAATATGTAGTAATGTGCCATTAAAATCTCTGCTTAGTAGATGGCAAACCTTACAGTAATTTTAGAACCCGAAATTCAATCTCCTCAAATGTTATACGATCAGATACGATCATTGTCAGTCTCTTCTCTCTCTCTCTCTCTCTCTCTCTCTCTCTCTCTCTCTCTCTCTCTCTCTGGTGATTTCCTGTTTGTTTATATCTGCTTCTATGTGCAGATTGCCTTTAGTTTAAGCGCCAATTTCAACTGCCAAGTCCAAATGTCGCCATTTCATCTCAAGCCTTTAGCACACATCAACTCAACTTCCGGTTTAGTAAGTAAAATATTTGACAGCGCCAATACGTAAAGGTCAAACTCATTTATTTGTCCAATTGAGTTTTGAAAGACATCTGGTTTTTTTTTCGTTTTTTTTTCTCGTTTTTTAAAAATCCTGTTCGCTTTAAAAAAAAAGAAAAAAAAAGAGCTTCTGACATTTTCAAGGTGCGTGTGGTGGTTTTTGTCTGCTGCTTGTTGTGGCAGAGGTTTATAGAATATGGGTCATACTTTCACATTAAACTCGATACGTGGACATGGAATCGCATTAAGAGTCAGAGATTTCCCGTCTCCTCTTTCTTTCTTTCTTTCTTCTTTTTTGATTTTTTCTTTCTTTCTTTCTTTTGTTTTCTCTCTTTCTTTCTTCTTTCTTCTTCTTTTTTGATTTTTCTTTCGTTTTCTTTTTGATTTTCTTCTTTCTACTTTTTCTTCTCTTCTTCTTTTTCTTCTTCTTTTTCTTTTTTTCTTTCTTTTTTTTCTTTCTTTCTTTCTTTCTTTCTTCTCTTGTTTTTTTTATTTTCTTTCTTTCTTCTTTTTTGATTTTTTCTTCTTTCTTTCTTCTTCTTCTTTTTTTCTTTCTTGCTTCTTTTCTTTTTTGATTTTTTCTTTCTTTCTTTCTTCTTTCTTTCTTCTTCTTCTTTTTTTTTTCTTTCTTTCTTTTCTTTTTGATTCTTTCTTTCTTCTTTCTTTCTTTCTTTCTTCTTCTTCTTCTTCTTCTTTCTTTTTTTCTTTTTTTCTTTCTTTCTTTCTTTCTTTCTTCTTGTTTTTTGATT
>CM042157.1:86731005-86743675 GCA_023376005.1 Doryteuthis pealeii | reverse complement strand
CGAGAGAGAATTAATTTTAAAAAAAGAAATGGAAAGAAGTACACATATACTACATGGAGTTTTATGTTTAAATTCGATTATGGGCAAAAAAAAAAACTTTCGCCTCTGCCTCTCGCACCAACTCGAGAATGCGCATCAACCATCTTTCTTAGAAACTCTTGTGGAAGTGGCAGAAAAGAAAATTCGTATTTCGCCTTCAAGGTTCTTCAAAGTCCGTTTTTTCTTTGTACGAGTAAATCAGATCCTTCCAACCAACCCCAGAGAAAAAAATCACAGGGGGTTAAATCAGTGCTTCTGACCGGTCACTCATGGCCGTATCCATCTCCCAGGGAAATCACCATCCTGTCATTCACGAAAATATGGATATTGAATATTCTCCCATGTACTGACAACTGCCCAGATTTCATAAGATATAGGGATTTACTTTTTGAATCATCCTGTAGATTCGTTTGGTTTGTGCTGTTTTACGGCATATCAACCTCAGTGGGTTATCTAATGCCGATGAAGTTTAGAAATAAATCAATTCTTTATGGATAATACAATTTTGTTTATAAACTCATGTTTTTCTATTTAATCCATAGATGGGACCCTAACTCCGGGTCAGAGTGGACCAGAGAGCAATGGTGATGAAGGGGTGCTCCACATTCCCAAAACCTCCAAAACTGGAACCTCACCATCGGATAGAGTTTAACGCCATTCCCAGGATATGTAGACCCTCAGTCACCGCCTTCTAGCACCCATATGATAAAAAGGGGTTGGGGCTTGCCATAAGGGCAATAGGGTTGGGGCAATCATATAGGTGCTAGGGCTTGACGTGACCAACCGATTGATCCACCATCATCAGAGTAACATTATAGAGCGATGTCAAGATTCTCCTTCAAAAGTTTTCAAATGAGATGAAAAGAAATGTGAAAAAATTATTACCAAATGTGAAAAAATTATTATCAAATAAAAGATCTTTTTAAACCTGATTGATATTCAATAGAACCGTGTTCAAAAAATGTACTTAGTAACAATCACACAGAAAAATGCAAATCATACAATGAACGCGATTCCCTGAAGACTAGACATAGAATGGCCCTTGATAAGTTTACGTGTCGTTAAAATCAATCAAGTGTTCTTATATTTTCTAGACAGATAAATGTCCTGGGTATGATGTTAAACTGCATTGAATGGAGAAGTTCCAATTTTGGAACTCTGGAAGTCCTCATTGTGGAAGTCCCCATGGTGGAAGTCCCCATTATCGCCATTACTCTAGGTCCACCCTGACCCGGAGTGGTAGTGTTGTATATTGTACAAACGGAAATAGGAATTTCCGGTTAAATTAAACAGAGAGGGGACGACAAAAATGACAAAGGACTTTTTTCCGGTAAAAGCGAACAAAGAAAACGCGTAGGCGTTTGAGATATATAAAAGGAAGTCAGTCAGACAGGAGAGTTAGAGAGCGGACGGCGAACAGTGAGTGACCGTCGACACGGTCCGTCGCGGCCAAGGGCGGTGAGACGCCACCAGCCACACCTTTACCTCAACATCGCCAGTCATCGTCAACCTCGGTCAAGTCATTGTCAATGCTCGCCACCCACCGTACAGCCGAGAAGAAGAAATAAAGTCAACTCCTACTATACTCATGTGTTGTAGATTTCAACTACAACCGGCAACTATATATATCGTCTAGGGTTAGTGACGATACCCGCTACGTATGCAGATACACGAAGTAGGGCCGTGAATTTGAAGCCGCTACATAACATATAGATAGTGATGCCAGTATAAAACAGATAAGGAAAGAAAGAAAGTTAAACAGAATGAGATAGATAGATATATAGATAGATAGAAAGAAAGAAATACCAACAGATTGAAATGAAATTAATGAATAAGAAAGGAAATAAAGATAAACAGAATGAGATAGATAGATAAATAGATAGACCGACCGACAGACAGACAGACAAAGAAATACATGCAAACAGATTGGGATGAGGGAATAGAAATTAGTAACATGGGTTACAACTCAGGTGGACCCTATTGGGGAGGGGGGTTACTCGTCTACCAACAGGTGTGGGCAATAATGAAGACATGTGTTAAACAGAAAATATACATTTAAATATATTTTATTAAATATATTAAATATATTTTAAAAATTGAGTTTTAGAAAAAATTCAATACCATAAAAAATGAATAAACAAAATGTCTTCGGAATAAAATAATCAAACATGGGTTGCCATACATTAAAATCCAACCAACCAACCAACCAACCAACCAACCAGCATTTAATAATGCTTGTGAAAAAAAATGACATTTTCTTATAACAAATATGATACTTATAAAATATAGATTGATAGAATATTTTGTTTCTTTTATATTATCAAAATACATCCATAAGGATACCGGATGCTGTGCAGAGGACCTCCCAGGGGCAATGAATGATATGGTCGGTTGGCTAGAGATTGTCATGGATATCCGTGCAACTAGCGCGATGTTGATGAGAAGAAACGTAAGGTGGAATTGTTCAGCAATGTCCAATGCATCGACCACAGCCAACCAGACAAATAAAATCACTATTATTTGGATTATTCGGACTATTGTTCTCATCTTTATTATTATCATCTGTACAGCGTTTCGGCCGATGAGCCCTCCGGCGTTCTTTTTGTGGATATAAAATAAAATAAAATCTGGAATTGATTGATGAATAATTATCATAATTATTTATTCATTTATTCTGACAAGTGTCCATCTTGGTTGTTTGTAATCGCAATTATGTACAATTCCAGTTTTCTTAAGGCGTCTGTCACTTGTTTAACCTTCGAATTGAACCCCAGTTGAAATCCTGAAGCAAACTTTTTTATATCCAAATCCGTGGGGGGGGGGGCGCTATGTTAATTTAATTCAGCTGTCCACACCTTCATCGCTGTCAATGGATCATCCCGAATCCCTATCCGATGTGCTGTTAAAATAGAATAAAATAAATAAAATAAAAAGAAGGATCTCACAAATAAGTTTGTCTTGTGAGATTTCTAGGCAGATAATAATTTCTTTCTCTACCCTCATCAACATGGACGAATTGGTTTGAATCAATATCTAATTTACTATCAGCGTCAGAACACCCAGAGAGAGACAGAGACAAAGACAGAGACAGAGACAGAGAGAGACAGAGACAGAGACAGAGAGACAGAGACATAGACAGAGAGAGAGAGACAGAGGACAGGGAGAGAGACAGAGACAGAGACAGAAGAGAGAGAGAGAGGGACAGAGACAGAGACAGAGACAGGGAGAGACAGAGACAGAGACAGAGACAGAGAGAGAGAGAGAGAGAGAGAGAGAGGGACAGGGAGAGAGACAGACAGACAGAGAGACAGAGACAGAGACAGAGACAGAGACAGACAGAGAGAGACAGAGACAGAGGGAAGGGAGAGAGACAGAGACAGACAGACAGAGAGAGAGAGACAGAGACAGAGAGAGACAGAGAGAGAGACAGAGACAGGGAGAGAGAGAGACAGAGACAGAGACAGAGGGACAGGGAGAGAGAGGACAGAGACAGACAGAGACAGAGACAGGGAGAGAGAGAGACAGAGACAGAGACAGAGAGAGAGGGACAGGGAGAGAGAGAGAGACAGAGACACAGAGAGAGAGAGGGGACAGAGACAGAGACAGGAGAGACAGAGACAGAGACAGAGAGAGAGAGGGAGGGATAGAGACAGAGACAGAGAGAGGGGAGGACAGAGACAGAGACAGAGACAGAGACAGGGAGAGAGAGAGACAGAGACAGAGAGAGAGGGACAGGGAGAGAGACAGAGACAGAGACAGAGAGAGAAAGAGAGACGTTTCTCCCATGTGCCATAAACTGTGACAAGATAGATTCGTTAAATATGCCATTTGTAATCTACAGTAGAATTCTCACATCTTACACGACGTATGATACAAATTTCACATCAGACGGACAAAGAATCTAAATATTGATACTCGTCTTCCTTAATTGTAAAAGTAAGTAAAAGTAAAGTCGTCGGGGCGGCCTGAAGTCGGTATCAGCCAGTCAGCGAGGGAGTCTATCCCCTTTTCAATAGCGCTAGACCAAGGAGATTGTTTTTGGCGTCTGGGGTGGAGCGCCACACCTACCATCAGCTCCTTACTTTACAGCACGGATCCCTGTGCTACTCATACGCTGAGTTGGCGAAGACCGGTATCGAACTAGGAACCTTGTGGTTTCTAGCCGAACACTCTACCGACTGAGCTCACCCGGCCCTTCCTTAATTGTACGACAGTTATAATCTGGCAAAACCCTCTGCTTAAAGATGAAACCGTCCAAATCATATAAGATCAAATGCAAAAAAGTAAATCCTGATTATCTAGTGTTGTCTGTCTGTCGACTTCTTATTCGGGAGATTGCTTTTGCATCTGAGGCTGACGGTCATTCCTACCATCTTATCTCCACATTACTGCACATATCCAAACTGTGCTACTCAGGTGCTACGTTGGCGAGGACCGGGATAGAACATGGAACCTCGTGGTTCATAAATGGATGCTCTACTGATTGAGCTAAACCGGACTTTTTGATTGTATAATGTTCCACTGTAAAATATAAAATCCTGTAATCTTTAGCTTAGAAGAAATTATACTTTTATATATATATATATATATATATATATATATTATATATATAATATATGGAGATAGGATGGATGTAGTAGAATCCGACGGTAGGAGGTAGGTAGAAGGATGGTGAACAAGAAATGATAACTCAAAACAAATCAGAGTTGAAACGTTTCGTCCGAATTCATACGGACATCATCGGTCAAATGATTTTTATTGAAAGCAAAATTTCGTGCAAGTACAAGTGAATATATACATATATATATATATAGAGAGAGACAGAGTGTGTGTGTGTGTGAGAGAGAGAGAGAGAGAGAGAGAGAGAGGTAGAGAGAGAGAGGGGGAGATTGGAACGAAAGTCTTGTCTGATACAAAGTAACATTTATTTAACCAATAAAGACATGTAAATTGGTAAAATAAATACTATTTTGTATCGGACAAGACTTTCGTTCCAGTCCCACACAAACACACACACGCACACGCACAAACACGTGTGCGTGTGTGTGTGTGTGTGTGTGTGTGTGTGTGTGGTGTGTGTGCGTGTGTGTGTGAAGAAAATAACAGATTAGTAAAAAAAAACAGCCCAAAAAGTGAGAAAAGTAATGGAAATTGAATAACAAACACAAAGAATTAAATTCAATTGATTTGTTATCTCTGTTGGTCTCAGAAGCTTCATACCAACACAGGCAAAATATTAATCGAATTTAATTTTATGTGTTCATTCTTCACTTTTCCATCACTTTTCCTCACACAAATATATATATATATATGTGTGTGTGTGTGTGTGTGTGTGTGTGTGTGTGTGTGTTCTTTTCTTTACCCTCATAGTGTGCGTCTCATCACTTTTTTTTTGTGGGTTTTTTGTTGTTGTTTTTGTTTTTTTTCGGCATTTGAATTTAGCTAAAGCACAATTTTAGATCAGATAAAGGATGACCTGTTCTGTTGTAAAAAAAAAAAAAAAAGAGAAAAGAAAGAATTCAAAGAAAATCGGTAAAGCCGTTGATGTGATTCCAATTCAGAAAATTTCTGTCGAAGTCGCGTTCCCTTAAGCAGATTTCAAAGGATTATCTTGTCTGTTGTGACTGATTTATAAAAACAAAAGGACTATTATAAAAAGAAAAAAGAAAACATACTACTACCTGTAAACTAATCAGCCGTCTCACCTGTACATTTGACAATCGAGGATAGCTTCACCAAATTCAGCCTGTCGCAATATTGAAAGTAATTAGCATCATTCCATGAGAATGGTAATACCAATCCTTAGCAGAATAGTGTCAATAGTCGAAAGCAATTCTTTAAAATCTCGAAAAAAATTCTGTTTTTGATCACTATCCTAAAAAAAAATATAAACGAATTATGTTACAAAATTATTGTATAATATATTAGTATTTTGAAGGCCAATACAATGCGTATGAAAAATAAAAACAAAAATGATGTTATTTTTGTCTTATCGATTGCGAAGCATGAACTTCATCATCAGAGTTTATTTTCAGAAATGGACGTGCTTATGTTTTTATTTGTGTGGTTATAATTTCTCTTCTTATTTCCTTTTCCTCTCCTTTCTTTTTTGTTTTTTTCTCTTTATGAATGAAACGGGCGAATAACTGTAATTTCTTATTTCTCTCTTTTTTTTGTTCGTTGAGAATAAATGTTCCTAATATTGTCTGTCATCTGGTCAAATGTTCCAAGTGTGTTGCCATGTCAAAATTCAAAATAAAAAAAAGATAAATAAACAAATAAAAACCGTCAATAGAAAAATTTATATACTTAATTATTGTAGTTTTATATTCTATTTTCTATTTGAAAACGGCAGCATTTAAAAAAAAAAATTATTTGATGCGTGTAATTTCCGAAGAAGAGAGTCTGGTTCAACAGATACATCTCCTTGAGAACTAGATGTGCAGTATACCGTTATATAGTTCTTTCAGCCCTCCTATACTGTGCGGAAGCCTGGACGGTATACAAAGCGGATGCCCATAGACTACATGTCTACTACATACGTCACTTGCGCAGTATATTAAATGTCAGGTGGTGGCAACATGTTTCAAACCTGACCATCCTGAAGAGAAATAGACTTCCTGGTATGCACGACATACTTGTCCAGCGAAAACCGAGATGGGCTGGCAACTTAAACAGACTTAGGGATGACAGACTGCCAAAGCATATTCTGCACTCTCAACTGTGAGAGGAATCACTACTCTTACGTCTGTTCCCTTCAACCACTCAGTCCAGACTGTCAACTCATCACTCCCTCTTTCTCTTACTCTCCTTCTGTTACATAATTATTAGTTACCTAATATTTATGTGCAATAGTGTAGAAAACAAGATGGCGTTTTAAGTGCAGCTAGCGGCCTTGAAGATTGAGTGACAAGCTTGACCTCAGTCCTAACCCTATCTTTCGGGGATAGCCGTGAGAACCGGTAGAGAGGACCCTCTCTTCCGGTTTAGCTAGTGAGTAAGTTTCAGTCAGTTAGAAGGTAGGAGCCGAGCTCGTAGGTTCTAAGTCGCGTATCACGCGCCGCCGTTCTCATCTGCGCAGATTGACTGGCTGGGGATTTAAAAATAAAATAAATCAAGTAAATCGGAGTCTTGTGTTTATTATCTAAAAACTAACAATGACACAGGGCTTCTGATAAAGAGAAATCCCTAATGGAAGACCAGACACGAAGTCTCTAATAGAAGTCCAGACCTTAGAAGATTCCAGACCAAGACAAGATGTTATAAGATTCCAAAGACGGCCAGAAGAATAGAGTAAGAAAGAAGTAAGTAAAGAAGTAAAGAAGAAGGGTATACAACACTTCTCGCCTAGTGCTGATCAATCAGAAACCGACAGGTAGCCTTTCACTCGTCATCCCCAAAATTCTAGTAAATTTCAACTATTGTCAACTCGTAACTAAAATTCATGAGTTCATTTACTTTTCACAAAGTTTATTCTTTTATGTTTAAAATCTCTCTTAGCCTTTCGATCCTTCAAGGACACGAGGATTGTTTTGAAACATCGCAGCCAATAAAAATGCCCAAGGGAAAAAAAGATGTCTATTGTGAACAAATGCCAACGATGAACACACGATTGTCTTTGGAAAATTAATTTACTGATACAACACTAAAGAATCAAGATACAATAATTTTAACAAAAAATTACTGTTCTTTTATTCTTCTTAAAACAGTAATGCCACGCTACTAATATTGGGGCCGGGTTAGCTCAGTCGGTAGAGCGTTCGGCTAGAAACCACAAGGTTCCTAGTTCGATACCGGTCCTCGCCAACTCAGCGTATGAGTAGCACAGGGATATGTGCGATAAAGTAAGAAGCTGGTGGTAGGTGTGGCGCTCCACCTCAGATGCTAAAAAACAATCTCCTTGGTCTAGCGCTAGTGAAAAGAGGATAGTCTCCCTCGCTGACTGGCTGATACCGACTTTAGGCCCTCCCGACGACTTTACTTACTAATATTGTAGCATAGAATATCATCATCATCATCGCATTCGAACAGCACGGACTCTCTCTCTCTCTCTCTCTCTCTCTCTCTCTCTCTCTCTCTCTCTTGCCATCCATCCCTATCATCCATCTTCTTGGTAAATCCTCTAAGCGAAATACAGTGTCCGCACAGAGCTGATGAATGTAAGTGTAAGTTTTTGCTGGTCGACCAACAATGATATGTCCACGTATAGTAGTCTATAGGAGAACATTACTTGTGAGTTTCTTCTGACTTCTTTATCAGCATCCAACGTGTGTTGCGTAGGGGCCGGTCGGGTTGTAATAGTAGTCGTTAGTAGTAGTAGCCGTCGTTAGCTCGAAGAAACAACATAAGAAGTCATATAGTCACAAAGGGGTTGTTTATCTCTTTCTAGGCACGTGGGTTCTTTTCATAGAGAAGGAGAGAGAGAGAGAGAGAGAGAGAGAGAGAGAGAGAGAGAGAGAGAGAAAGGTCAGGCTGTTCTATTGTAAATCACGTACATGCGTGGTTTGTTGCTACCCTAGACATGTCACGACGGACCGCAGAAACACGTGCGGCCCTTCTCAGGTCCGGCGAAAGAAACACCAAATTTTCTTTACTTCCTTTTGTAGTCCCTGGGGTGTGGGAAGTTCACATTCGTTTCCGCTCCTCCGCAGAAACTGGGACTTCCATTTTTAATTTTAACTATAGTTCCGGTGTCATTGGTCGGTCAATGATTGCCCCCCCCCCGTTGAGTGCTTATCCTTCCAAAATGTAACGTCTTTTTGTTCTTATTTCTTTTTCTTCTCTTTCTCCAGAAATCCGATTATCGTTTTCTTTTCAATCCCCAAATTCCCCGTAGACCATAATAATTACGCTACACTTAGATAGTTAGTTAGATGGGGGGTAAGTGGCCGTACAGCTGCTGTTTTGTATTGTGATGTGTAATTCCCATCTATATTTTTCCAAACTTTCCATTATAGTCAAAGTGGTGCAACCATATATTAGTACGGACATGGCTGGGAGAATTCCTAATTTCTCTTAGCGAGAGATAAGATTTCTATATGGTCGAAGACCTGTCAATAGCAGTTCATGTATTACTGATATGTATTTTGGCATAGCTTTCAATAAATGAGATATTACTACCGAGGTATGGGAACTGGTCTCCTAATTTCAGTTGCTTTTCATACAATGAGCATATGACACAGTTATTTGATTAAAACTCACGAACTCTGTTTTATCTGAGTTAACGGAGTGGCTAATGCTTCTTGCTGCCCATATCCAGACTATGCAGAAAAGATTCGGCTTGAGCAGGTGTATTTGCAGAGAGGTTCTAGATCATCTCCGTTAGCTGCTTCAGTAAAAGTTTCGGTGGTATATCATTTACTTCTTGCCATTTTAGTCTGACGCTATTTTCTTTCTTTATCTATATATTAATACTCATGTTCCTTAAAAATACGACCGTTATCATCTTGCAACACCATCTGGTTAAAAATGAGACTGTCCAAATCGTCCAAGATGAAATACAAAATTGTAAATCCTTATTATCGGGTTTCGCTTATCCACCGATGTCTCTTATCAGTGTCATCAACTCAAGTAAATAATGGACCATTCTGCTTTTTTCATAAAGAAAGAAGCTGGAGAAAAAGGACATGCTACACAGAAAATTATGATAAGAAATAAAGAAAGAGAGTAAGGGAAATGTAGAGAGATGGGGTGAGTGCACGGAAACGATAGCGCTAATCTGTTTCAATCGAACATAAAGAAAAGATCAAAAGAAAGAAAAAAAGAAAAATAAGCGTGGGAGAGATAGATAGATAGATAGATAGAGAGAGAGAGAGAGAGAGAGAGAGAGAGAGAGAGAGAGAGAGAGAGAGAGAGAGAGACTTAAATCAAGATTATTATACTTTTTACATATTGAACTATTTAACAATAGCTCTTAACTACATGTATCAAACGTTGTCATGATTAAATTACAATACGAATGTATATTCACAGGTCCTGCTAATATTTATCAATTTTCGTGTATGTGTCCGTATTTTGTAACCTTTTGTCCTTTGGGTCGCTGGATTGCGTTCATAATATAAAACAAATGGACTCCTACACATGGACATACCAGTGTTTGCTTATCAGCAAAAGCTTACACTCTTAAGCTTGTTGAATTGTTAGATTTTAAAGCCTAAGGATCATATCATTGAAATAAAGTCAATTTTACAATCTGACTTTTTGTTGCATACCCTCTTCTTTACTTCTTTCTTACTCTATTCTTCTGGCCGTCTTTGGAATCTTATACCATCTTGTCTTGGTCTGGAATCTTCTAAGGTCTTGACTTTCTTGGGGACTTCGGGTCTGGTCTTCTATTGGGGATTTCTCTTTATCAGAAGCTCTGTGTCATTGTTAGTTTTTAGAGGTAATAATAGATAATGGAGAGTTTATTTTTTTCTTTTTCTTTGATCCTTTGTTTGTCTGATCATAACTTTTGTATTCCTTCTTTGTATTCAGGATCAATATGTCGCACTCTGGTTGGGTTGATTGTTTGGTTGGTCGGATTTTTACAGCTTGCCAACACTTGGGTTATTTTATGCCAAAGACGTTTTTGTTTTATTCATTATTGTTGGTTTTTCAATTTCTTAAATGATTTTTTATACATTCATTTTTTATCTCTTCAATCCATATATGAGAGCTTAACAACTACCGTTGTATACCCTTCTTCTTTACTTCTTTACTTACTTCTTTCTTACTCTATTCTTCTGGCCGTCTTTGGAATCTTATAACATCTTGTCTTGGTCTGGAATCTTCTAAGGTCTCGTCTTCTCTTGGGGACTTCGGGTCTGGTCTTCTATTGGGGATTTCTCCTTATCAGAAGCCCTGTGTCATTGTTAGTTTTTAGAGGTAATAACACAAGACTTCGATTTACTTTGATCATATTTCTTTCTCAAATCCCCAACCAGATAATCTGCGCAGATGAGAACGGCGGCGGGTAATACGCGACTTACAACCTACAAGCTCGGCTCCTACCTTCTAACTGACTGAAACTTACTTACTACCTAAACCGGAAGAGAGGGTCCTCTCTACCGATTCTCACGGTATCCACCGGAGGAAGGATCAGGACAGGTCAAGCCTTGTCATTCAAATCCTTCAAGTCCATGGGCTGCAGCTTATAACGGCAATTTTGATTTCTACACTATTGCACATAAATATTAGGTTTCTAATAATTATGTAACATTTTTTATCATCACAAATGGAGATTTTAAAATACCCATGCCAGTGCTATAATTACAGTGCCTTTACAGAAATGTCCAGACTTTTTTCTCTCTTTTTTTCCTCATGATATTATCAATTTTTAAATTTATTTTCTTGTAACCCAACCTTCAGTTCCATAATCCTCTGTTTTCATAATTCCAAATCAGCTCCACTTTATAATGTTAATTTTCGTCATACAACGTGTGATAGCACGTGCAATACCCTGCCCTCATCAGCTGTCAACTAGGAGTGATAACACAGTTTCGGTAGCTAAGGCAGGACTGCCACTTCTTAGCGCTACCAAGCAGCTTTCGCCACCGGATAGGGTATTAAAAAAAATGTAATACTACAGATTATTTGAAGTGAGCATATACGTGTACTCACTCCAAACAAACTTTTTATTTATTCGGAAATGAGGTACAGCGCATGTGCACACAACTCGGCATGTAGCCGGAAGTTTGGTTTTGGGGGAGAGGTGATAAAACTGGTCATATCACTACACGGATCTAGCTAGCTAGGCTCACTCACCGACCGATTCATTCAAAAATAAAAAATAAAATACTTGCATTCTCTCCTTGCGCAGCTCCCTTCCACCAAAATACCTCATTCGCTCTATGCATGTATCCTACTTAAAAAATTTCCCAATATTGATGATTGGCGATGGAGGGGGTGGGAAAAAATTGAAAATAAAAACCCCAAGAAACTGAAAAACACATGTAAACAAAACAAAAATTGTGGGTCATTTTGGTTTCCCCCTTTCCCTCAGCTATTGTGTAGGCCCGCCGACTGTCTTCCGCACTTTGTTGCTTGAAAGCAAGCCGGTCAGTGCCTCTAATATGGGAGTGGGTATTCTTAGTGGGTGGTCGGTAAAAAATTGGGATTCTGTAGGCCAGGCGGGTTGGGTTACTAGAAAAATTGACTTTCCAGGGAAAATATTAGGGTGACTCATATAATCTCTTCTCTGTAGTATTACAAAAAATGTAATACTACAGAGAAGAGATTATATGATCCGTTCATCGGAAATATATTGTTATCAGTGCAGTTTGTTATTTGAAAACGCGTTGGCCGTTGAGTTGATTACGCGATTGCAGATGTTACGTAACAACACGGGAATGATGTTTCCGCGCGCTTATCATTCGTGTTGAAGACTTTTAAACCTCAACCAGATCCAGCTAGATGCATTTTTGCACCGTGGTTTGAAGACGAGGTGAGGCGATTTTCAGACAGCGGCCAGTAATTCCTATTTTTGACAGAAACGAAATGACTGAGTGTCCTAGAAATCCACGACACCCAACCTCAATAGGAATAACATGGCATGTCCAACCCTTTTCCACGCAGTCGGCACGCAGTGACTAGTACCGGTGCATTTTCCGCTCATAATAAGATAACTTAATTTGGTTCGTATTGTTGCATA
>CM042157.1:86711005-86723505 GCA_023376005.1 Doryteuthis pealeii | reverse complement strand
AAAACTCTGAATTCAAACCTGTTGAACTCCGCTTAAGAAATTGACCTTGTGTCACATACAGCTCGTGCGGAGGCGTTGGTAAATACGTATCCTCATAATACCTCTTTTGGTGAAGGGTTTCTTGCTCCTCTGCAGGGGATGCAAGCATTTTTCAAGCCCTGCCGACAGAGCGGGAAAATATTGACAGTGTCGAAAACTATAGAGGGTCATTCTCTTTTATTTGTAGTGTATTTTCATTGTTAAATATTTTATTGAATAATATAAAGTGGTTCATGAAAGATGAGTTCCAGTTGAAAATATTCGTGACAACCATTTTGGATAAAAGGAAACGATTCACAGCTGGATTCAATCAGATTCTTATTGCTCTATGGTTGATTGTCAAACGTTTACGAAAGTTCATCATCATCATTCATCATCATCCTGATCATGTGTGGCAGCAGAGATTCCTATGATTCTCGTCACCCTTCCCTATCGGTCATCGCTCCTGGCAAGTACTACTCACGACAACCAGTATCCCCACAGATCTTAAATTAAATCTAATTTTTTTCTCTGCACGGAAACTTTTACTGAAGCAGCCAACGGAGATGATCTAGAACCTCGTTGCAAATACACCTGCTCAAGCCGAATCTTTTCTGCATAGTCTGGATACGGGCAGCAAGAAGCATTAGCCACTCCGTGAACTGAAATTAGGAGACCAGTTCACATACCTCGGTAGTAATATCTCATTTACTGAAAGCTATGCAAAAATACATATCAGTAAAACATGAACTGCTATTGACAGGTCTTCGACCATATAGAAATCTTATCTCTCGCTAAGAGAAAATAGGTATTCTTCCAGTCTATAGCCATGTCCGTACTAGTATATGGTTGCACCACTTTGACTATAATGGAATGTTCGGAAAAATATAGATGGGAATTACACATCACAATACAAAACAGCAGCTGTACGGCCACTTACCCTCCATCTAACTAACCATCTAAGTGTTGCGTAATTATTATGGTCTACGGGGAATTTGGGGATTGAAAAGAAAACGATAATCAGATTTCTGGAGAAAGAAAAGAAAAAGAAATAAGAACGTGTCTTCTTTGTCTAACTTGAATGGTTTGTGAGTTGTGTTATTTGTCTGAATCTTTTGTTTAGATAAGGCTTGATAATTTCTATCGTTAAGATTTTTAGGGCTGTTGTCCTCATCTTTAAAGTTGTATTCACAACACCTGGAAAAAAGCTGGAGTGCACTTCGGCCGAAACTTTGAACATGTTGACTTATTTCAAAGTTTATTTTGTTTAAGGTAGGTTTTTTTTTGTTTGATATATAAAGCTTCGATTATTTGAAGTTTTTGTTTGTTTTTTTCTTTATGTAGTGTGCGTGTATTTTCGGTATTATTGTAATCAGATGCACCAAAATTATAAACTGGATGAAAATGCGTTAAAAAAATTAATACGTAACAATGTCTCTTCCACCGACACTAAGAAAAAAGTCAATCTGATCATTTATTACAAAAAAATTACAACTCCAAATCTCGTCACATGCAACAACTCCTCCCCCAAAACTACTCGTCTTAATGAGACCAATGTTGTGTATGAATTCAAATGCCCCGTAGGAGATTGTCTCTCCAAAATTAATAACACATATATTGGACACACGACGACCACATTATTACGCAGATTAACATTACACTTATCTGATTCCAGCTCCATTAATCAACACCTTAAAAAACATTCATACCCCCCTCTACCTACCGCAAAATTCTAACCGAAAATACACGCACACTACATAAAGAAAAAAAATCGACCGATTTTTAATCTATTAGAACCTCTCCCCCTTTCTCCCTATATATATATATACTTGGTATATTTATACGCCCCGCACAATGAACTATTTATAGAGATGATGGACTCTAGGTGACACCAAACAGCAATTCTTCATTATCATCTAATATAGAAAAAAGAATAAGCATTTATACAATTATAACAAGTGCAATTAAATCTCTAGGTTTCAAAAGTGATATCTCATCTAACTATAATTAAACAGATATAATTTTAAACCTATCCAATAACTCATTTAAACCCTTCCATAAAGAAAAACAAACGACCCTATATATCAACATCCACTCCAACCACCCAAACATATTCTTAAAAACAGACCGAATGCTATTAATATAATAATTAATAAACTATCATTAAATAACACAATATTTGATATATCGCAATGCACAATAGAAATAGCGGATTCCCACAAAACTATGCTATCAGGAAAACTTAAAAAATAAAACATAGAAAACGTAAAATCATATTGCTCAAAACCCTTATAGTAAGTTAGCTAATATCAACATTAGTAAATTTTTCTTTAACCTAATTGATAAACACTTCAACACAAATAATTCTCCACACCAAATCTTCAACCGAAAAATGCTAAAAATTAGTTAATTCTGTACTAACGATATCGGTAATAAAATTAGTGCACACAACAAAGAACTAATGAAAGATTTCCAAATTACAAAGATAATGCAAATAAACTAATTAACAAACCTGTAATTGTAGAGTAAAAATAAATGTCCACTTAACGGTCCGTGTACCACCAAAAACATAGTATGTCTAGCCACTATTTACACAAAAGAGAAACTATCGGGAAAAAAGTTTATTTTCAAATATTCATAGGAACGTGGAAGAAAATACTAAGTAGATAAATAGTAGGATAGTTGAGCTATCGGTATAAAAGGATAAATCTCTAAATTCAAATCTTAAAATCTCCTTAAAAATTGACCTTGTGCCGCATCCTGCTCGTGTGGAGAGCCTGGGTAAATACATATATCTTGAAAAACGATATTGTTCTTTTAGAGTTTTACTTCCGTTTGAGATGTTCTCGATTTCAAGGGTCACATCAGTGAATTAAGTTGTGAGAAGAGGAAGAAAAAAAGATGGAACAAAAGTTAGAGGACCGAAGACAATAACCAATAAAGACCGGAGAACTTGTCAGCTTAAACATTCTTTTAAATACACTTGTCTGAATAATCGTTATATATATATATATATATATATATATATATTATATATATATATATATATATTTGAAAGTTAATGCTTGAAATGGTCATTTCTCTCCGCAGGAATCATCCATGTTCATTCTATTATTTTCATATTTCCGTCATGTCTTTCGATATGATTCTATCAACGGAAATTGAATTCTTGACTAAATGTAATAAATTCAAAGCCTATGGATTAACAACGAGATTTACCAGTTCCTTACACACAGGAAATCGAATCATCCGTTCCAACACATCCAAGATTCGGCAATTGCAAAAAAAAAAAGAAAGATCCGATAGGAAATGAATCTTTTCGTGATTCCCGCGTTCGGATTGAATAGAAATCAATTACTGCAAGATATGAAAACATAAGTAAAACAGTATTCAATGGTTTTATTATGAAAATAACACAAACAGTTGGCTGTTTTCGCAAGTTAATGCTCCAGAGTTCAATTCTTGCTAATTCCTTAAAGATTAAGACTTTACGTTTAAGATGACATCACACATAAAAAAATATCTCGTAATCAATGGAGTTCAAGTCGATATTAAAAATCTATAACATACCTTTCAAATCAATGCTGTAAATCAGGTATACGTAAGTACAGGAGGAGCGCTTAGCCTAAAGCTCATTGTCTTTTTTTTTTTTTTGTTTAACGGCATATCTTTTTTTTATGTTTCTAGCTCATATTTCATAATCCCAGACCAGCAAACGTATGCGTGGAGGTTTTGGCTATTGGGACGAGAGATGCCATACGTCTTACTCGTCCCAGCCCACAGCAACATCTGGCTTTCTAAACTAATTAATCTCGTACGCACTGCTGAACCGGAACAGTAGATCAACTCAGCGTTAAAAAGTGTCAATCATCTTTACCATTAGTCTGAATCTACTCTACACTTAATAGGTTACCTATGAATAATGTAACACTAGTTGATATGTCTGTGTTCTTCGAATATGTCAATATCTTCTGACCTACAAGATATCTATCTACCTGACACAACATACTTTAAACAAAATCTTGAAAAAAAAAAAGAATTCTAAAATAATTAACTCCAAATAAAAAATAACTTTAAAATGTTTGGTTCCGTAACTTCAAAAATTGAATCATAGATTCCAAATTGACAATTAATTTGTTTGTCGTTTAAGAAAATATCAAAAATAGAATAAAAACATGAAAAATTCAGGTATATGATCCCCAATATGAAACACGAACTCGTGACGAAGCGTGATTGATGTCGTGACGTCATGCTATTGTTTGACGTCATTATGTTTTTGTAAAAACATTTACATCAGCAAAATTAAAATCACAAAATATAGAGGAAAAACCAGTGTAGAGGTTAAATAACGTGACAAAATTCCTTGGAGAATTTAAATTATTACACATTTTCAATAGTAGCCAAGGTACAAATGCAGAATAGCACGCAGGAGATAATATCATTAGAATGGCATTTTACGTATAAATAGCATTAGAAAATCCCGAAGTAGCCTAACCTAAACGTTTTAAAGTTTTCGGGTATTTTCGTGAAATGTAATGCTTTTTAAACGTAATCTATTGATATTATCTCTTGCGCGCTATTCTGCATTTGTACTATAGCCTACTTTAAAACCACTTGTTTCATTTGCACCAAAATATCTATATTAAATTGAAAATATCTATATTAAGTTGGGTACAAATGCAGTATAGCGTGCAAGAGATAATATCATTAGAATTACATTTTACGTATAAGTAAAGTAAGTAAAGTCGTTGGGGCGGCCTAAAGTCGGTATCAGCCAATGCAGCGAGAGAGTCTATCCCCTTTTCAATAGCGCTAGACCAAGGAGATTGTTTTGGCGTCTGAGGTGGAGCGCTACACCTACATCAGCTCCTTACTTTACCGCACAGATCCCTGTGCTACTCATACGCTGAATTGGCGAGGAACGGTATCGAACTAGGAACCTTGTGGTTTCTAGCCGAACACTCTACCGACTGAGCTAACCCTGCCATTTTACGTATAAATAGCATTAAATTACGGAAACTCCTAAAGTAGCCTAACCCTTAACTTAAACTAACCCTAACCCTAACCCTTACCCTAGCGTCTCAAATGATTGTGAAATGTAATGAATTGTTATGCGTTTTATACGTAATCTAATGATATTATCTCTTGCGCGCTATTCTGCATTAGTACCATAGCCCACATTAGCGTCATTTTCTACAGCAATTATAATTTTTGTGGTAAATTTCTGATTAATTGATTGAGGGATTGATTTTAGCGGCAGGCCAACACGTATAGGGTTATTGTTTGCTTAGAGGTTAGGAAATCACTTTCATTCATTGTTTATATTTAATTTTTTTTGTATAATTCTTTTCTTAAGGGTTGTTAAACAGGAAAATGATATCAAGTATTCCTATCTAATACAAATAATTTGTATAGAATTGTAAGTTAAGTTGATAAACTCGTAAATCAAGGTATTACTATATATATATATATATATATATATATATATATATATATATATATATATATTAAGAAATTTGAAAAAACAAGTGTTAAAAAAATGAATTTATTTATCGATGTTTAAACATTTCGGTTTCTTTAAACCTTCATCCGGATGTATCTTGGGGTAAAGAAATTGATGGATGTTTTATAGATGACAGGAGATGAAAATCTTTGTAAAATCTTTTTTGTTGTGTAACTGTATCTGTTCAGCGTTATATTTTTGAAAGATCCACGCACGCGAAGATGTCATGACGCGTGACGTGACTCGAAGAAATGCATTTTTTATAAAGATTTTCATCTCCTGTCATCTATAAAACATCCATCAATTTCTTCACCAAGATACATCCTAATGAAGTTTAAAGAAACCGAAATGTTTAAACATCGATAAATAAATTCATCCTATTCGGAACACTTGTTTTTTCAAATTTCTTAATATTGTCGGATTTATTTTCCATATTTACTGCCATATATATATATATCTATAGATAGATATAAATATAGATATAGATAGATAGATGAACAAAAAGTTATTATTTCTTTTATGTTGGGTTTTAGTTCATCAGGAAAAATATTTCATTAAAAGATTTTTCAAGTAGCTATGATAATAGTATGTTAGACGTGGCGAGTCCATCTTTCAGTGATTTTAAATTCGTTTGGTTCTTACATATATATGTGAGTAGCTTGTATATTATATATATAGTGTGTGTATGTATACAAGCATGGCCAGTGTTTGTTATTTTAGGTGTTACTGAACCCCTGATTCTTAGCCCAAATCTGTATTCCAGGTCATGTATGAAGTTTATATATATATATATATATAATATATATAATATATATATATTATATATATATATATATATACATGAGAACTCTCCAAAAATTTAGACAGCACGAAAAGTCTGAATAATATATCAGGTGAAAGTTATAAAAACAAAACAAAACAAAAACGAGACAACTGAAACATTCCATCAGTTTCTTACCTGAAGATGGCAGATGGACATGCCGAAAGCGCTCGTAATGAAACCTTTGGTGGATTGCTACCCAGTTCCACCCTGACATTAAAAAGATGGCCAGAAAATTAGAAAGGATCGAACAAAAATTCGTCCGACATGAATTGTCAGTACAGCTTAATGAAACACACACACACACACACACACACACACACATATATATATTATATATATATATATATATATATATATATATATATACATGTGTGTGTGTGTGTGTTTGTGTGTGTTTGGGCAGCATTCTTTCATTTATACATGTAGAATTAAACAAAAGACACATCTCCTGTTTAACAATTTCATTTTTGATCTTTTCGAATTTTCTGGCCAACTTTTTAATATTTGGGTGGAATTCGTGGATACGTCCACCAAAGTTCAAGTTCGAGTACTTTCGGCACTTCGAAGTGCCATCATCACAGTTTTTTTAAAACTCGAAAAGATCAAAAATAAAATAGTTAAACAGATGTGTCTTTTGTTTAATTCTACAACACACACACACACACACACACACACACACACACACACATATATATATATATATATATATATATATATATATATAATATATATATATTATATATATATATAAAGGGTGGCTTACCAGTGAATATGGGCACGATCGTTGGGGTGCACAGGGTCCAGGGGTTAAGTCCGTGAATTCAATGAACATACGTGTGATCAGCTGCAATTAATCGGTAACTCGATTAATTCAGTGGAGTTAACCCTGATGATTCTAGCGATGAAACTCGAGTAGGTTTCTATTTATCCATTTCTTCATATATATAATATATATATATATATATATATATATATATATATACATGAGAACTCTCAAAATTTAGACAGTACGAAAAGGCTGAATAATATATCAGATGAAAGTTATAAAAACAAAACACAACAAAGATGAAGATGAAAATATTAAAAATCATGAGATGGTAGCATTTCTTAAATCCAGACAAACAGTTTTATTACTGTGCAAATCCTTATAATAACAAAGGAATGTGTTTGAAAACTCCTTAGCTACAATATCAGATTTTATTCATTAGTGTTTCAAAATGGACAAAAAAGGTTTTTCTTTCTAGATTCTCACTAGACAGAAACCTGTGCGAATTCTTCTTCACGTGTCACGTAGTTAATAGTTTATTCGTATCTGTCACTTCACGTGGGTGTTTATTCTGAGAAATTCTGCGTGACAAAAGGAATCGTGGATTCTAGTTCTTTCTTTCTTTCTTCTTTCTTTCTTTGTTTTTTTATTTTTTTTATTTTTTTTTTTTTTTTCATCAGCGTTGCTTTCTTGACAAAAGGGAATAGAAATTCTCTTTTAGAATTGAAATATCAAACCCAAATTTTGCCTTTAGAAGAAAAGAGAATTATGAAGAATTCTCGGAGACTTTTCAGTTTGGTAAAAAGCTGAAACGTATTCAGAAGATCTGCGTGCGTTTTATTGAGTTAAGGCAAAATGAAAAATCAAAAAAGGAAAAATCATTTGGAAAATATAAAAAAGTTTGGAGAAAAATATTTATCCTCTTTATTTTTTATTATTGTTTTTTTTGTTTTTTTTTTGTTGTTTGTTTGTTGTTTTTGTTTTTTTTTGGGGGGGCTGGTTGTTTTTTATTTTATTTGTTTATTACTAATCTGTTATTTAGAATTCAGAGTAAATAAACGATTTCAGACAAACACGAACCTGGATGGTTTGATTGGTTTGGTTTGGTTTGTTTTACGGCATATCAACCTCAGTGGGTCATTTAATGCCGATAAAGTTTTAAAATAAATCAATTCTTAATGGATAAATTTTTTTATAAATACATTTTCTATTTAACTCATAGATGGGACCCTAACAGGTATCACCACTCCGGGTTAGAGTGGACCAGGGAGCAATGGTGATGAAGGGGTGCTCCACATTCCCCAAACCTCCAAACTGGAACCTCACCATCAGATAGAGTTTAACGTCATTCCCAGGACATGTAGACCCACAACCACCGCCTTCTAGCACCCATATGATAAAAAGGGGTTGGGGCTTGCCATAAGGGCAATAGGGTTGGAGAAATCATATAGGTGCTAGGGCTTGACGTGACCAGCCGATTGATCGGAGGGGCCTCTCCGACCGCCCGTCTAGCCCAAGATAGGGCCAAAGTGGAGTATTGCAAGTCATGAACTGCTCATCCACCTGGGTTCTATCCTTAAGCATCACGGGTCGCCACCCACGGCCAACAGGTGGCACCATTGGGGAGTCTTACCCCTCTGCAGAGGTGCAGTCGGTGCATTCTAACGCCCATCCGACAGGGCGGCTGGATGGTTTGATTTAAACCGTAGTGCTGTCTAAACCGTATGGAGGAGGTTTTGATTTAAACATACATAGCAATAGCATAATCTTTACAGATCACTGCCGTCCCTCACAATCCTATAACCCCACCACCAGAACCTTTCCTCTCATGAGCCCTCAAATGACTCATAAAACCCGCTGCAGATCCACAATGTTTTATGCAAATATGACATAGGAAGGACGTCCTTCCCGTTGTATCAGATGATACAATTTTATGCTTATGCACCACCGTACATACATAGATACGTACATCCATTTTTGTGGTCGTACTGTAGGTACGCCCACCAATTAATTTGATCATTTTATCTAGATATGTGCTTCGGCTCCTGGCGCTATCTTCACACGTGCAGACTTATTGTCTGCACGTGTGAGAATTTTGGTTTTCGCTATCTGTTACGGCTATAATGATATTCCCATTGCATTGCCTTGCAGTCTCGGAAGACTATAATAAAGTTTTTGTGCCCCTGAAGTTACAACGCCTCCTGTAACTGGGAAGTCCAATGTTCGATAAACAGACTCGACCACAGATGTTGCATGTGAAGACTGTCCCTGAAGATGTTGATGTGCCGGTGCTTTGTTGCTGCTGCATTTCTCTGGACCTCTTGCCTTCATGGTGTTGCACCAGGTTAGCTTTAAACATGAACAGACAGCTACAGAGAGCCTGTCGCCACCGAGGGCGGTCCTGAGCCAAATTTCCCAACTGGTAGGGGTAATGCCAAAGCACCTGAGATCATTCTTGCAGACATCTTGAAACGCAGCTGGGGGCGACCAATCTGTCTTACCAGACGAAAGTTCTGCCTAGAGGATGTCCTTCGCGATTCGTCCATCATCCACCCAGCAGACATGGCCCAGCCATCGGAGACGACCTGTCGCAGTAGAGAACACAAGCTGTGTATTCTATAAAGACACTAAAGCAATGGTTCATTCCCCTGATAGAGACACATATTTCTTTGACTTTGTCGCTGGAGTCCTGCAAGCAGATACGTTTGCGCAATATGTATTTATAATATACCTAGATTACTTACTTCAAACGACACTAGATTTCATGAAAGAAAAAGGCTTTACCCTTTTAAAAAGGCAAGAATCATGGTTGGCGAAATGTAAACAGTTTACCTCCGTGGATTGATAAAGGGTTTGGTTCGAAGTTTCGAGAAGGCTTCTGATTTCGACATAAGGCTGCCGAGTTCGATAAGGTTTCCATGTTCAAAGAGAAAGTTTCCGAGTCCGAGAATGTTCCCGAATTCCACGAGAAAAAAACTAAAGAAGGCCGGAGAGCACATCAACCGAACTGGTTTGTAGATAACACTAAAATAAGGACAACTGTTCGGAAACTCCATTAACGGAATGAAAACAGTCTACCCCGGTTGACTGAATAAAGGTTTCAGCTTGACGTTTGAAGAAGACTGGGGAGCTCATCAGCCGAAACGTTGTGTATATAACAATAAAGTTGAGGACCGTAAAGTTTGGAAAAATCTAAATAATACAAACCATTAAGTGCAGTTTGTAATTTTCTTAACAAAACGAGTTTATGTTGCGCCCGTAATGGCATTACGCCATGTGCATAGATGATATTCAAGATTTTTGCCAAGAATGATAAAAAGAATTAGAATCCATTATGGAAATTATTTGAATTTTCATTCAAGTTGTTGGAATCGAATTCGGAATTAAAAAAACGCGAGATGTTCATATTGAAAAGAGAAAAAAATCTGACGGCTGAAGACATTGAAATGTCCAATAAGGAAAGTCTTTCAAAAATTGGATAAATAGAAAAACTACAAAATCCATAGGAATATTAAAAATATTAAAAACGGATTCCATTAAGCAACGAGTAACGACATTTTTTAAAAATCAATACCGGGAGCTAATTTTATGAGGGGGTCGGTTGCAGTGATACAGCCAACAACAAAATAAACCGAGATGAAATAATAAAGTAAGAAACGTTTATCTCAGAAGAACAAGAACAATTATTGAAACTAAACTCTGTAGCAGAAGTCTAAACAGCGGAATAAAAACTTGGACAGTCTCTCGTTTAAGATACTCTTGAATATTCTTAATGCCCCGGCCATATTGCTCTTCTAGAAAACCACCAACTCAGTACCTCTGCAGAAGAGTAAGACCCTCCCAGCCAATGGAGCCACATGTTGGAGTGCTGTATACCCTTGTTCTTACTTCTTACTTCTAGTCGTCTTTTCTTCTGGCCGGCTTTGCTATTTTGATTGTCTTTGGTATTTCTATCATCTATCTTGACTTGGTCTGGACTTTCTTTGGGACTTCGGGTCTAGGCTTCTATTGGGGATTTCTCTTTATCAGAAGCCCTGCGTCATTGTTAGTTTTTTAGGTAATAACACAAGACTTCGATTTACTTTGATCTTCCTTTATTTTTAAATCCCCAAACCAAACATCTGCGCAGGTGAGACTTACATCCTACGAGCTCGGCTCCTACCTTCTAACTGACTGACTTACTTACTATCCTTAAACCGGAAGACAGGGTCTTCTATGCCTTCCGGTTGTCACGATTTATCTCCGGAAGGCAAGGTGAGAGTAAGGTCAAGCGCCGTCACTCACTTTCAAGGCCATCAGCTGCACTAATCGCCATTATGTTTCTATACTACCTTATATAAGTATTAGGGATCTAATAATTATGTAACAGGAGCTATGGTTGGCAACCCGTGATGCATAAGGACGGAATCATGGTGGCTGAGCAGTCCATGTCAAGCAACACTCAATTTTGGCCATTAGGTTAGGCGGGCGTTTGGAGAGGCGCCCTCCGATCAATAGGCTAGTCACATCAAGCCCTAGCACCTATATGACTGCCGCGACCGAATTGCCCTTATGAAAACCCCAAAACCTTTTTATCATTTATGATCTTAAAGGTAGTGACTGAGAATCTTAGTGTCCCGGGTATAATGTGAAACGGCATGTAGGGGTGAGGATCCAATTCTGGGGAGTGTGTAATTGTTGTTTTGTCCTCGGCTGGAAAACAAAGCTTCCAGAAAAAAGACAAAAAAAAAATAAATATATATATTTAAAAAAGGGGGGAAACGAAAGCGAGGCTTTCCGGTCAAGGAAGCAGGGAGAAGGTAAAGAAATATATACAAACATCCGTTATCAGATCAAAAGATAAAGATGCGTAGGCGTGTCGTCAATACAAAAGCCAGAGGGTCTAGCCGGCAGCAGAAAGGACTCTTCACGTCTCCCGTCAGAAAACACCCCTTAGGCACTCATTGTAAGCTCTGCGCTTTCACCACCTACACACCGAAGAAAATAAAGAAGGGTCCTCTCTTTGTACATATGTATCTGTTGTTTATTGAAGTCCAGTAGTCGGTAGTAGCTGACTACTAACATACATCGCTTTGGGTACAGTGAAAAACCCAGTACTAACATACACGAATTTAGCGTCGTGAATTTGAAGCCGCTATACAACATAATATCCATCCCTTTATTGCTATCACTCCCAAGTCCATTCAGACCCTGAATGGTAGTACTTGTTAGGGGTCCATGTACGGGTCAAATAGATCAAAAATAAGTTTTAAAAATGTGAATATCAAACAAGAATAAATAAAATAAAAACGTATTCGACATAAAATAACCCAACAAGCGTTGATATGCCGTAAAATCCAACCAGCCAAGCAACAATTCTTAAAAGGAGGAACCCAGTCAGATGAACCAAA
>CM042157.1:86668505-86706005 GCA_023376005.1 Doryteuthis pealeii | reverse complement strand
GTCAACCCGAGTTCAATTCCTGGACGAAGCTGTTTGAATTTCATATAGTGCTAATACCCTTGGAAAAGGTATGAATCCAATTCTCCCTCCAGCTATGAGTAAATAGCAGTGCAGAATGGGCTCTTTAACCTTGGTTAGGTAACTAGTCTAGGAGAAGGAAAACTCTGAATTCAAACCTGTTAAACTCCGCTTAAGGAGGGGTTAGTAAATATATATAGGTGCTCGGGCTTGACATGACCAGCCGATTGATCGGACGGGCTAAAGTGGAGTGTTGCTTGTCATGGACTGCTCAGCCACCAAGGTTCCATCCTTAAGCATCACGGATCGCTACTCACGGTCAACAGTTGGGTCCATTGGGAGGGTGGAATTTAACAAATAAGATGAGGTCAGCAATCCGAACAATCTAAATGATACAAATTATCATGCCTCACCTAAAAAATAACAAGAAACACCTGAAGAAGGCCGTAAAATAGATCGTCTGAAACGTTATGAATATGATGAGGTCAACAGTCCGATAAATCTAAATAATATAAATTATCAAGCCTCACCTAAAAAAAACACCTGAAGAAGGCCTTAGAGTAGATCGTTCAAAACGTTGTGTATATAACAAATAAGATGAGGTCAAAAGTCCGAAAAAATCTAAATAATACAAATTTTCAAGCCTCACAAAAAAAAATTACAACAAATACCTGAAGAAGGCCTTAGAGTTGATCGTCCGAAACGTTGTGCATATAATAAATAAGATGAGCAAATAAGATGAGGTCAACAGTCCAAAATAGTAGAGGTGCAAGGTGCAATTGGTGTATTCTAAAGTCCCACCGACAGGGCTGTTTTCATTTTGGAGACAATTGTTTCTTAGTGTTCAGCGAGTTTTGATGATGGTACTCTTTTTTCTTTCTTACTCTATAGATATTTTGGACCATATGACCTTAAGGCACCCCTTCCGCGATCTCGACTCGTGAGGACACAAATCCGGTTGTTTGTTAGGGGTTAGTTTTATAATTTAAAAAAAAAACTCTAAAAATCGTCTGTAAACAATTAACCGGATTTTGATGGTGTAAATGGAAAAATGTCCCTACAAATCGAAATCGCAAAAGGGGTGCCTTAAGGTCATATGGTCTGATGATAATACGGACAGACACTCAGCCCTGATTTCCAACTCATCACTCTCTCTCTCTCTCTCTCTCTCTCTCTCTCTCTCTCTCTCTCTCTCTCTCTCTACGCCTGTTAGCGCCCAATTAGAGAAGGCCGGTAGCTTTCCTACATCATCCCCAACAGGTGAAGTATCTTTCCAATCTTATCTACAATTTTTGGTTTTTCCATCTCATTATATTACATCATGTGGGAAACATTTTCACCTCAAAATGTTAAAAGAGTGCTATTATTTCACAACTCTTTCGGATGAGTATTTTGAAGATTCTCAGAGAAACCATAAATTTCGAAAATTGTCGTTTCTGAGAAAAAGTTTTAATATTTTTTTTCAAATGTTTTAGACTAAGTGAGAAATTATTTTTTTTTTTAAAAGATCCTAAAGTTGTTGGCGCCTTTCAGAGAGAAGACTTTGTTATCCATCAACTTCACCTTCCAAAGAAACTGGGAGGAAGAAGAAAAAGAATGATGTTTCAAGATCTTGAATGCCCTCGTTTTGTAGGGAAAAGAAATTGAAAGTTTGTTCGCTATTTTTCAGTGAGTTTTGTTTTTTAAGTAGTAAAGAATTTACTAAGGTTGCAATATTGTTGGTTTTTTTTTAATTTTCGTTTTTTTATCCAGAGCTTGGAAATATGTTCAATTTTTTTATGTTATATATAAATAAATTCTCATAACGTAGCAAGAATTTTTCTGATATTTTATTCCTGCATTGTATTTTCGTTAATCAAATTTTGCATGTAAGTTCCCATAGTTAATTTACGTCAGCATTAACTGCACATGGTTAAAATTACATATATATATATATATATATTATATATATATATATATAATATAAAGTGAGAAAACACACTGTGCCTCCTTCCATACAGTTTTCAACTCCAACGAGCAAATTAAGAAAGAAAAAATGATTTTAATTGTCCACAAAGGACGTAGAATAGAAAAAATCCCTTTTAAAATATTTGTACAGCTTAATTTAGTCTTGCATAACAGTTCTCAAAGATCATGGGGGAGGGGTCATTCAAAGAGAAATCAAAACTCCAGGCAAAAATACTCAAACAGAAATAATCTGTAGTGTTTCTTACGGCACGTGCCCCCTCTTCAGAAATTGATCGCTGGCATTCATCCGTCTACTAGAAATGATAGTGTAGTGTCCAAAAACAAGTGGAAATATGTAGGCTAAGTAGCCTTGATATGGAGGATGAGCTGTGGCCCAAAGCCGTTGTGGACAAAGAAAACGTAAAAAGACCAATGCAATTTGGCTTACGAGCGTGTCGCAGGAATTGCCGGATAGGGTTGAGTTCATTATCACACCATCTTGGGGGGGGGACCATATTAACCCTTAGGCACCCTTTTGCTCTTTGCTGACTCATAAGTACAGTTTTTCATTTACACCGTCAGCATCCGGTTGTTTGTTAACAGACGATTTTTTAAAGGGTTTTTTAAATTATAAAACTAACCCCTAACCCTAACCCCTAACCCTAACCCCTAACAAACTTTGAATATCATGTTCAATTTTGTCATTTTACACCAAAGATAATTAGTAACACAAACACACACACACACACCCACACACACAACACACACACACACATATATATATATATTATATATATTATATATATATATATAAAGATGGCTCTACTTAGGTATCGAGCACTTTTACTTATTAGCTTCTCCTAGCGGTTATATGAATATTATATTATCTTATATACATATATATACATATAAATTGTTTTTCTTTTGGCCAAATACTATACCAATAGATTATTTTTTTGTTGGTACGAATATCTTGGTCTTTTCTTTTTTTCAAAAATGTTTTTCTTCCTGGTTGATGTTGGTAGTATATTTTTACACATCAAACTCTTGCTGGGTTTTTTCTCTCGCAAGGATCTACCAACACGCTTGGTATATATATATATATATATATATATATATATATATATATATATATATATACTAGTCAAAACGTGATCCGTTGGGTCAGCTATTAAACTCTCGCTTGATAATTGGGATTAAGGAAAAGAGTAGGGCGGCCAAAATGTCTGCTATCCATTTTAAAAACGATTAAAAATTAATTAAATTGACTATATAAGGTCAAACTTTTGTCAAAGTCTAAAAGTTGTAACATAATGGGCATCAGTAAAAAAAAAAGGGGGGGGAATAATATCGTACATGTAATTCATTTTTAAACATTTTGAACTATTTTTTCAGGTAATTTTTGCTCAAATAATATCTTAAACATGACCGCCAAAATGTCGTTAAAATCTTCATTTTATTAAAATAAATTTAAACCCCCACTTAATTTAAAAATGAATTACCTACCATCAAGAAAGAATCTTGTCTCAAATTTTATTTCTTATTGGAAATTTCATTACATTTTTCTTCTTGAAGAATAAATCTATTCTAAAGCTTTTTTGGGACGACTATTACTTTTGCTTGCAAAAATCTGTTTCTGGCAATCTTTAAAAGGAACGGCAAAAAAGAAATTCATGAGGCACTTCATTCCAATTTGCCAAGATAACAAATTTTGAGTTCCTGCAATAAATCCCCCACCCACCCTGACCCATCAACCTTCAAAAAAATTTTCTGCCAACCATTTTTATACATTTTTCTTTGATATTAAGATCCGGTATATTGGCCAAGCAGACACAAACTTTTAACCTTGTACTTGAAGTGTTTTATTGCATAATTCTTCCAGTCGAAATAGAAACACTCTCCTCGTGAACTGTCGGTCGCCGATCTAAACACCTTCAGCTAATAAATCTCTATTTTTTTAGCATCTCTACCTACCATGTCGGTTAGTAGTTAGCCGGCTGTCAGTAATTAGAGTGCGATTTTTTTTTCATCATATCGTATATTATCTTAAATCATAAGACTGCATAAAACAGGGGGTTTTTTATTAGTAAATCTTGGTCAGAACAGGAGTACAGGAGTCAACCCGGGGCCATCCCACATAGCAATATTTCTCACTAGGAAATATCCTCGCCCACCGCCGCTCTTTTCACGTCAGACGTAATCTTGAGAATACCTCCTGTGTTTCTAGGTCATTTCCAGGTTGAAAGTACCCTCTTTTCACTGTCTGAATCCATTTTGTAATGGATTCTTAACTAGAACATCATCAAGGGACTTGTTAATTCAATCTAGCAATTGTTAATTACTCTGTTCACCTTGTATCTTTGTTTAGTAAATATTTCCCTCTGTCCTTAATACTCACTGTGTTTCTTCCTATTATTTCTTTTAACTCTGACTCCTGAGTTTTTAGGGGCCGGGTTTAGCTCAGTTCGGCTAGAAACCACAAGGTTCCTAGTTCGATACCGGTTCCTCGCCAACTCACCATATGAGTAGCACAGGGATCTGTGCAGTAAAGTAAGGAGATGATGGTAGGTGTGGCGTTCCATCTCAGATGCTAAAACAATCTCCTTGGTCTAGCGCTATTGAAAAGGGTAGACTCCCTCGCTGACTGGCTGATACCGACATTAGGCGCCCCGTTGACTTACTTACTTACACAAAAATAAATTATGAATGAACACTGATGTGATTCCCTATTTATTTTTTGACGCAAAATAACCCTTTATGGTTTGATAAACAAGTGAGCAATAGACAATCTGTATTACATCATCATCGCGCTAGTAACATGATAATCCATGTCAATCTCTTGCCAACCATAACATCATTCATTGCTCTCGGGAGGTTCTCTGTGCAGCATCCAGTATCCACACAAAGCTGGTTAATGTAAGTCCTTGCTGGACGGCTCACTCTGGCGTATCCATGTGGTGATTTTCATAGAAGCAGTTCACTGATGTGTTCGTCCTTGTTTCTTCAGTAGTGCCCAGCATATTTGTTCGTTCCACTTATATGGTTAGTGTGATAGGGGGCAAGTGGCCATACAGCTGCTTCTTGTGGGGTGTTGTTTCCATGATTTGTTAATATCACGGGATGCATTCTTGTGCAGCTCCCATCTAGCTTATTCTCGAGGTGTTTCTTATGGTCCAAGTGGTGCAACCATACAGTAGCACTGTCTGGTACAACTACGCCTTGGAGAATTGTAGCTCTAACTTGTTAGTGAGATCTGATAATCTGTCTATGGCAGTTAACGAGAACATTTGATTTCTTTTCTCCTTCAGACGAATTATGGATTTATTGGGATTTTGACTCAGTACTCTGATACCACCAGGAGATTTTGATTGATTTTAATGTCATTTCATCAAACCGTGTTGGATTATCTGATACAACCAGGAGATTTTGATTGATTTTAATGTCATTTCAAACCGCGTGTTGGATTATCTGATACCACCAGGAGATTTTGATTGATTTTAATGTCATTTCAAACCGTGTTGGATTATCTGATACCACCAGGAGATTTTGATTGATTTTATGTCATTTCAAACCGTGTTGGATTATCTGATACAACCAGGAGATTTTGATTGATTTTAATGTCATTTCAAACCGTGTTGGATTATCTGATACCACCAGGAGATTTTGATTGATTTTTAATGTCATTTCAAACCGTTTTGGATTATCTGATACAACCAGGAAGATTTTTGATTGATTTTAATGTCATTTCAAACCGTTTTGGATTATCTGATACAACCAGGAGTTTGATTGATTTTAATGTCATTTCAAACCGTGTTGGATTATCTGATACCACCAGGAGATTTCGATTGATTTAATGTCATTTCAAACCGTGTTGGATTATTCTGATACCACCAGGAGATTTCGATTGATTTTAATGTCATTTCAAACCGTGTTGGATTATCTGATACCACCAGGAGATTTCGATTGATTTTTAATGTCATTTTCAAACCGTGTGGATTATCTAATACCACCATGAGACATATCGATTGATTTTAATGTCATTTCAACCCGTGTTGGGATTATCTGATACCTAGAGTTTGAAAATCACATACATTGAGCATTTATATTTGCATTTTCTTTTTTGAGGCGCTAGTCGTGTAATGGTCATCGTTTTAGGAAATGATCAAATCCAGTACATTCCGTCTTCATTAAAGGACAAAACAACGGCAATTACAAACGAACAGCTAAACCAATTTCCCCATTTGGTCTGAAGATCGCATAGGCGAGAAACTGTCTGTAAGCAGGTGTTCACTCCGTGTTCAAACTACCATAACATAAGTATAAATGCTCTACTTACAAATATAGCAGCCATATTATCTACAATATATAAACATATATGGAGAAAAGTAGACAAACGGGATGTGAACTGGATGGAAGTTTATTACTGGTTTGTTGATGTCGACGATATAACGTTTTGGTCTAAACATACCTTCTTCAGGACACGAAGCTGAGTTTCTTGTATTGAGGGATTCAGTTCCTAGTAACAGTGCTAGTAACAGTGCTACTGTATGGTTGCACCACTTGGACCCCAATGAAAACACCTAGAGGATAACTAAATGGGGAGCTGCACAAGAATGCATCCCGTCTCTCGCGGTCGTCATTGGGAGGGGGTCAGCTGATGATGATATGGTGTGATTGTTTGGGGAGGTATTAGGAATTTTGTGTGTTGTTGCGGGGGTGATGGTGTCTATGGGGCTACGGAGCGGATTTGGGGTGAATGTTTGGCGCTATATTTAAAGAAGTGACTAATATCGGTGATAGTTCATATATAGATCTAAGTTTGAATAGCATAAATACAGAGTCAACGACACTTGGTAGCTGTGAGTTTCACGCCTATGCGATCATCAGACCCACATCCTGGTCTGATGTCTACAATATTCTAACATATTGGGTATGATAACTGCTGATACAACTTTTTATTTTGTGTGTATTAATCTCTTCCTCTCTCTCTCTCTCTCTCTCTATATATATATATATAATATATATATATTATATATATAATATAATATATATACTGCCCATAGCTGGAGGGAGAATATATGGATTCATACCTTTCCCAAGGGTATTAGCGCTATGTGAAATGCCAAACTATATATATATATATATATATATATATATATATAGGGCAGACTGGGCCCTTCAGCCTTGGTAGGTAACCAGTCTAGGAGAGGGATTTACTCTGAATTCAAAATTCCTGCGGTCGGTCGTTGTGGCAACCCTTTGATGCACCAATTTCTTTCCTATCGACTGTGCCAAAAAGTGTTGATGGTCCAACACAATCCTTCACCACTATAAACAAATCAATATGTGGGTGTCATTGTGTGTGTGAACCCTCATACGTCGAAAATTAACGAGAGAGCCATCAATATATATTATATATAATATATTATATATATATATATATATATATATATACTAACCCATCTGCCCGAGCGGGGTGCGACCCAATCTCAATTTCTTAAGCGGAGATTCAACATGTTTGAATTCTGAGTTTTCCTTTTCTCCTAGACTGGTTACCTAGCCAATGTTAATGAGCCCAGTTTGCCTTTCTATTACCCATATCCCGGAGGGTGAGTACTTGGATGCATACCTTTTCCAAAGGTATTAACACTAAATGAACTGATCTGGGACTTGAACTCTCATTGACCCGTCTATTTCTTTCGACGCTAACCATAATAACAAGCAGCTTCCCAATATTAATCTATACATGTTACTCATTTGTTGTACAATAAATTCGGTGAGTTGGCTTAATGTCGGTATCAGCCAGACAGCGAGGGAGTATATCCTCTTTTCACTAGCGCTAGACCAGGAGATTGTAGGTGGAGTGCCATACATACTATCAGCTTTGACTTTTAATGCACAGATCCTATTTCTACTCATGCGTTGAGTTGGCGTGGACCGTTATCAAGACTCAAACCTTGTGGCTCTAAGCGGATGCTTTACCGTTTGTAATCCAGCAATATTATTTGTTCTTTGATTTCTGGGTGTTGCAATCATTTTACTAACAGACAGACGCACAGACAGACAAACAGACAGAACAGACAGATAAATTGATAGATAGATATGAACAGAATGAGATATATAGATAAAACAGGTATGAACAGACTGAGATATATAGATAATAGATAGATAAACAGATAGATAGATAGATAGATAGATAGATAGATAGATATGAACATACTAAGATATATAGAATAAATAAATAGATAATTAGATAGATAGGTAGATAGATAGATATGAACCAGACTGAGATATATAGATAAATAGATAGATAAATTGATAGATAATTAGATAGATATATAGGTATGAACAGACTGAGATATATAGATAAATAGATAAAATAAACAGATAGATAGATAGATATGAACATACTAAGATATATAGATAAATAAATAGATAATTAGATAGATAGAAAGATAGATAGATAGATATGAAACAGACTGTGAGATAGAATATCATATGGGACTAGGTAGATAGATGGTATAAACAGATTATAATAAATAAGAGATAGATTGATATATAGATTTTAATTGATAGATAAGTAACAGGCATAGATAGATAGATAGATAGATAGATAGATAGATAGATAGAAACAGAACGAGATAGATAGATAGATAGATAGAAACAGAACGAGATAGATAGAAGATAGATAGAAACAGAACGAGATAGATAGATAGATAGATAGATAGATAGAGTCAAGGATTTCTGTGGTACTAGGATACAGAATGTCAGAATGAGCTGCAACCCACTGTGCGTTTAATGTAAGAATCCCCCCTCTCTCTCTCTCTCTCTCTCTCTCTATATATATATATATAATATATATATATATATATATATATATATATGAGGTTAAGTAAACAAAACAAATGTGTTTATTTTTATATGGCTTTAAGCCGACATTTTTGGAGGATATGTGCTTAATTGAAGTCATACCTAATTTTGAATCCCCCCTCTCTCTCTCTCTCTCTCTCTCTATATATATATAATATTATATATATTATATATGTGTGTGTGTGTGTGTGTGTGTGTGTGTGTGTGTGTGTGTGTGTGCTCATCTGTGGTAATCCAGCTATGTTATTATATAATCTATACATATATAAAGGGCAGTTGTGTGTATGTTATGTTCGAAGGAAACTTGAAAATAAAAAATAACGACAAAGTAAATATATATATACACATTAAATATCACCAGAGCTTGATTTTTGAGCAAAAGACAACAGAGATTTTATATATGTTCGTGAAGATAATTAATGGAATAAAATTTAATTGATAATAGAATGGAATATTTTTTTCATTTAATATCTTAGATAGTAGATATGAATATTTCTTTTCAGAGTAGCTGGATCAAATGCAAGTCTATTTTTTACATAGCGATTTAAATGGGGCATCCACGAGGATTCAACCCACGATTCAGTAATAATGGATCTGTGGGACTAACTTTTTAAAAAAATCCCCCTCTACTCAGGCGACGCCGGGTAGCCGCTGCTAGTAGTATATAATTAATTTCAGAGTGTTACAATTTTATTTCCCGTCAGCGTATACGCAAATCATTTTACTAACAGACAGACGCACATTTATATATATATATATATATATATATATATATTATATATATATATATATTTATATATATATATATAATATATTATATTTCAATAATTTATATATAGTTCAATTCCTGAGACGAAGCTGTTGGCATTTTCACATAGCGCTTAATACCCTTGGGAAAGGTATGAATCCATATATTCTCCTCCAGCTATGGGTTAAATAGCTAGCGCCAGACTGGCCCCTTCAGCCTTGGGTAGGTAACCAGTCTAGGAGAGGGAATAACTCTGAAGTCAAAATTCCTGAGGTCGGTCGTTGATTGGGTTTGTGGCAACCCTTGATGCACCAATTCTTTCCTATCGACTGTGCCAAAAACTGTGGATGGTCCAACACAAGCCTTCACCACTATAAACAAATCACTGTTGTGGATGTTCATTGTATGAACACTCATACGTTCGATCGACGGGAGAAGTCCATCATATATATATATATATTTACACCCCTAACCTGCCGCACGAGCAGGATACAACACAAGGTCAATTTCCTTAAGCGGAGTTTAACAGGTTTGAATTCAGAGTTTTCCTTCTCCTAGACTGGTTCACTAGCCATGGTTAAAGAACGCGCAGTCTGCCCTGCTATTTATCCATAAGCTGTGGAGAGTGGGATTCATACCTTTCCCAAGGGTTTAGCGTTAAGTGAAATGCAATTACCACGTCCAGGATTTGAAAGGCAGTCCATCATATATATATAATATATATATATATAATAATATATATATAATATATATACTAGCTAAAGTACCGCGGTTCCAAGACCGGACTAAAGAAAAAATAGGAACACCAAAGAGTGAGTGGCAAGAAAATAAGAGATAGGTATACCCAATTTCGGTTCATTTTTTAAATATCTCATAAAATAGAATAGGGGATGGGGGTAGACCTCGTAAAAAATATTTCCCCTAATATAATTTTCGTTGAAAAATCGGACCATTAATTTGATTTTTCATAGTATATTCAAAAGCCCTCTTGTCGTAAGTTGTCTTTGGCTACGTAAAATTTCAGTTGATTTAACGGTGCAAAAATGAAAACATTGTTTTTAAATCATAATTTTCATTATTTCAGTTAGCGGAAAATTTTTTAAAAATCACCAGTAGTTTGTTTAATGTTTCTTCTTTCGAATGAGAAAAGTTTTTCAAGATAATATTAATTTTATGCAAGTTTCATTGTGTTAAATATAGGGGTGGGGTAAATTCACAGGGAATTGTGTAACTAATAAGAGATAATTTTATTCTTTAAAAATCTCCGAGAATTGTCTAATGAATAAATGGTCGAAATAAATATTATATTTTGACGCATAGAATGAATTAAAGTGATTTCTAAAGTTTAAAAAAAAATGTTAATAATGATTAAAAAAATTCGAGATAGGCTGAACTTGAAAAACGGTCCGAAAATTAGGGTGACAAAAAAAAACATAACCCAAATTATTTATTTTCCCATTAAACTAACTCTAAACTCAAAACCCTAACCCTAACCCCTAAACCCCTCTAGTTAAAAGTTTATTACAAAATTTGTGGTTTCTGTTTTTTCTGGGTCACCCCTGCAATAAAGGTAACCCAGAAAAAACAGAACCAAATTATTTATGTATTTTCCCATTAAACTAACCTAAACACAACCCTAACCTAAAACCCCCTAGTTAAAAATAACCCATTTATAAATTTGTGGGTTCTATTTTTTCTGGGTCACCCCAATTTTTCCGATCGTTTTTCCAGCGAGTTCGAAAAGCCTATTTTTGAACGTTTTTTAGTAAAAAAAGGAAGAGAGAGAAAAAAGTGGTGACTTATTTTTTTTTTAACATCTGCCTATTTATTTATCACCAGAATTATGATAAATTAAATAACAAATTTTCTTATTCAAGTTATGTACATTAGAATCATTTTTATTCTATGTTTAAGGTAAGAACATATACACTGTTTTGTTATATACAAAATGTTAACTACATTCGTATTTTTATTATAAATTTTTTCATGCTTTTATTACAATACAACTATATGTTTACTTAGTTACGAAATAAGTATATATAATTTAAAAGGCTTTTTTTCTGAACTCTTTATACGAAAAAATTAAAAAAACAAAGTTGATTTAAATTATTATTGTTATTTACTTCGCTTATTATTTTTTCTCTTATTATTGTTATTTACTTCGCTCTTTCTTACCAAATAAATATTTGTAAAATAGATTATTTCTTTTCATTTTAAACTAAATTGATATTTTAAAGACAGGAATAAAAAGATTGCGATATGAATAGATTTGATTTTTCGTTAAAACATACTTTTGCTGTCCGAAGCCAAATAATTTTTTCTACTTGCTATAAAAAATAATTTCAATGGATAAAGACTCATACTAATTATATATTGAGCAAGATTATTTCTCTTCTTTTAAACATATGGATATTTTTTAGATTGGACAAACATAATAGGCGAATTAAATGTCCGAGCTGAACAGCTAGACTGCGAAATCATTGACTTAAAATATTGAATTCACTTGCTGATATTCGCTGATAATCGCTTTAAGACTGAACTTTTTGTTATCATCAGCAAGGAGTTGGTATACGGACAGTTCTCGCAAATTTGGTGATTTTGGCTTTAATCATTAATTGATAATACCTTAATTTAAGTAAAAATCAATAACCAAATTTTGGCGTGTTTCTTAGTTAGAAGGATTAATATGTATTGAGAGATTTTCGAATCAGAGTAACCTCTCGTTTTAAACTTATGCATCGACACTACATACCAAAAACTTAGTCCTTATATATATATATATAATATATAAAGTACATACGTTTTTTTTAATTTATTTTCGTTTGAAACTAATAACTCGTTTCTTGGCGCGACATTATCGTCGTGATCAGGTGTGGAGAAGAGTGGAGTGAGAAGAATAATTAAGATTTTCTTAGAGCAATTATCTTTATTTTGGATCCAAATTTTAACAGATTTAGCAAGAAAATTAGTTTTCTTTCATCTCTTCAAAACACTTCAAAATACCTGTTAGGGTATCTATAGTTCACATATAGTAGTTGGTGGAGTGGCCTTTTGTTAGTATCAGCCGGACAGCGAGGGAGTCTATCCGCTTTTCACAAGCGCTAGAGAGGGAGATTATTTTTGTGTTTGAGATGGAGCGTCACTCCTACCGTTAGCTCCCCACTTTACCGCAGATCCAAGCTGGGCTTCTCATGCGCTGGGTTGGTGAGGACCGGTATCTAATCTGGAACCTTGTGCTTCTTTGGCGGATGCTCTATCGTATTTGCATTGATAGTAATTTGAAGATTTAATTGGAGACTAAAGATTATGACTTTGATTTTATTACTAATGTTTCATTTTATAACTGATAATTATGTGAAACCATATAACTTTTGCAAATCAATGCTGTTAGATCAGAATACTTGAAACTTTATAACTATGTGCAAAAATAGTATCAATTACGTCAAACCATACAATATTGTACAGGGTCAGGCAAAATGATCTGACACATTTGTAGGTTAAATAAAAGGCAAATAAAGTAAAGAAACAAAAATTTTTTTTTTATTTTCGAAAAGTACATATGCCATTTTTATCATATAATGCCATTTTGTTTTGTTTCTTTATGATGCCATTGTTTTTCGTTTCTTTTTCAGTTGCTGCCATGAATTGGACTGGTGAGCATCGCGCTTTCATTGTGGAAACATTTATCAACATCATTTTGTATGGATGCATTTGAAGATCATTGTGAAGAATTATTCGCAAACTTCTTTCGGAAAGTCTAAGAGACTGGGCGCGTTTAAATGTGGAACGGAGTGGAGACTGTTGAACTGAAGCTCTTACCGCTGCCACATTTTCTGGAGTTCTGGCGTTGCGAGGTCGGCCGGTTGATTTTCGTTTCAATGCAGATCCAGTAGCTCTGAAGTTTGTAACCCATAACAAGATCATGTTTCGAGCTGGTACGGGATCATGTCGACCAAGATTGAAGTGCAAACGGAACGCTCTTTGTGTTGCAGTTACAGATTCGTTTGTTTTGATAAACGTTTCCACAATGAAAGCGCGATGCTCACCAGTCCAATTCATGGCAGCAACTGAAAAAGAAACGAAAAACAATGGCATTATAAAGAAACAAAACAAAATGGCATTATATGTACTTTTCAAAAATAAAAACACTTTTTGGTTTCTTTACTTTATTTGCCTTTTATTTAACCTACGAATGTGTCAGATCATTTTGCCTGACCCTGTATAAGATAATAGTGTTAGATAGGAATATTTTATATCATGTAACTGTGGGCAAACTAATGATTATAGGAAAAGTGAACTCCCCCACCAAAGTTTTACTTTGTAAATGATGTCTAATGACACACACACTATTGGTTATCTATCTATCTATCTATCTCAATAAGTTTGTTATTTATCTATCTAGATCTATCTGTCTATCACAATATGTATATTATCTATCTATTTATTTATCTATCTATCGATCTGTCTATCTATCTCTGCTAATCTATCTATCTGTCTATCTACCCATCTAAGTCTGTTCATTATCTATCTATGTATCGATCGATCTATCTATTCATCTATCTATCACAATATGTATATCATCCTCTCTCTCTCTCTCTCTCTCTCTTCTCTCTCTCATCTCCCCCCCTCTCTCTCTCTCTCTCTATCTCTCTCTACTATATATATATATATATATATTATATATATCGATCTGTCTATCTCTACTCATCTATCTATCTATCTATCTGAATGTTTCACTGTCAATCTATCTATCCGTTCGTTCTACCTAACCGTCCGTGTCCATCTAGTGGGTGGCAGAAGCCTCCTCAGGTCTTCAAGGGCTCTTCTATGCATTCTAGCCGATCTTAATAATACTGCTGTTTGGATGATCTCAATTTCTATTTTTATTTTTTGGGGGGGGGGGATATAAAAAATAGACAAATACATAATTGATAAAAACTCGGTCTTCATTTCTATAAAGAAAAAATTTAATTCTTTTTTTTTTAACTTTTTTTTTCATTCGTTTTATTTTTTTGTTTTCTGTTTGTTTGTTGTTTTTTACTTCTTTCTTTTTTTTTTTTTTTTTTTTTTTATTTATTTGTTTTTTGTTAGTTTTTTTTCTTTTCTTTTTTTTTTGGGCTTATTTTCTTTGTGTTTTTCTGTCCAATCAGATCAATAACAACGGGCGTTCATAAGTCTAAATATTCAAGATTATCTCCAACCGAAGATTTTAATCCTTTATCGTTTTGCTTTAATTTTATTTTCAGATTAAAAATCTCCAATCTGTTCAGCTGATTTTCTGTAAAGAGTGGGAAACACACTGTGCCTCCTTCCATACAGTTTTCACTCCAACGAGCAATTAAGAAAGAAAAAAATGATTTTAATTGTCCACAAAGGACGTAGAATAGAAAAAATCCCTTTTGAAATATTTGTACAGCTTAATTTAGTCTTGCATAAAGTTCTCTCAAAGATCATGGGGGAGGGGTCATTCAAAGAGAATCAAAACTCCAGGCAAAAATACTCAAACAGAAATAATCTGTTAAGTGTTTCTTACGGCACGTGCCCCTCTTCAGAAATTGATCGCTGGCATTCATCCGTCTACTAGAAATGATAGTGTAGTGTCCAAAAACAAGTGGAAATATGTAGGCTAAGTAGCCTTGATATGGAGGATGAGCTGTTGCCCAAGCCGTTGTGGACTAAAGAAAACGTAAAAAGACCAATGCAGTTTGGCAACGAGCGTGTCGCAGGAATTGACGGATAGGGTTGAAGTTCATTATCACACCATCTTAGGAGGGGGGGACCATATTACCCTTAGGCACCCCTTTTGCTTTGCTGACTCATAAGTACAGTTTTTCATTTACACCGTCAGCATCCGGTTGTTTGTTAACAGACGATTTTTAAAGGGTTTTTTAAATTATAAAACTAACCCCTAACCCTAACCCCTAACCCTAACCCCTAACAAACTTTGAATCAATGTTCAATTTTGTTATTTACACCAAAGATAATTAGTAACACAAACACACACACACACACACACACACACACACACACACATATATATATATATTTATATATATATATATATATATATATAAAGATGGCTCTACTTAGGTATCGAGCACTTTTTACTTATTAGCTTCTCCTAGCGGTTATATGAATATATATATATCTTATATACATATATATACATATAAATTGTTTTTTCTTTTGGCCAAATACTATACCAATAGATTATTTTTTTGTTGGTACGAATATCTTGGTCTTTTCTTTTTTTCAAAAATTTTTTCTTCCTGGTTGATGTTTGGTAGTATATTTTTACAATCAAACTCTCTGCTGGTTTTTTTCTCTCCGCAAGGATCTACCAACACGCTTGGTATATATATATTATATATATATATATATAATATATATATATATACTAGTCAAAACGTGATCCGTTGGGTCAGCTATTAAACTCTCGCTTGATAATTGGGATTAAGGAAAAGAGTAGGGCCGGCCAAAATGTCTGCTATCCATTTTAAAAACGAATTAAAATTAATTAAATTGACTATATAAGGTCAAACTTTTGTCAAAGTGTAAAAGTTGTAACATAATGTGCATCAGTAAAAAAGGGGGGGGGAATAATATCGTACATGTAATTTATTTTTAAAACATTTTGAACTATTTTTTCAGGTAATTTTGCTCAAATATATCTTAGACATGACCGCCAAAAATGTCGTAAAATCTGCATTTTATTAAATAAATTTAAACCCCCACTTAATTTAAAAATGAATTACCTACCATCAAGAAAGAATCTTGTCTCAAATTTTATTTCTTATTGGAAATTTCATTACATTTTTCTTCTTGAAGAATAAATCTATTTCTAAAGCTTTTTTGGGACGACTATTACTTTTGCTTGCAAAAATCTGTTTCTGGCAATCTTTAAAAGGAAACGGCAAAAAAGAAATTCATGAGGCACTTCATTCCAATTTGCCAAGATAACAAATTTGAGTTCCTGCAATAAATCCCCCACCCACCCTGACCCATCAACCTTCAAAAAATTTTCTTGCCAACCATTTTTATACATTTTTCTTTGATATTAAGATCCGGTATATTGGCCAAGCAGACACAAACTTTTAACCTTGTACTTGAAGTGTTTTATTGCATAATTCTTCCAGTCGAAATAGAAACACTCTCCTCGTGAACTGTCGGTCGCCGATCTAAACACCTTCAGCTAATAAATCTCTATTTTTTAGAATCTCTACCTACCATGTCGGGTTAGTAGTTAGCCGGCTGTCAGTAAATTAGAGTGCGATTTTTTTTTCATCATATCGTATATTATCTTAAATCATAAGACTGCATAAAACAGGGTTTTTTTATTAGTAATCTTGGGTCAGAACAGGAGTACAGGAGTCAACCCGGGGGCCATCCACATAGCAATATTTCTCACTAGGAAATATCCTCGCCATCGCCGCTCTTTTCACGTCAGACGTAATCTTGAGAATACCTCCTGTGTTTCTAGGTCATTTCCAGAGTTGAAAGTACCCATCTTTTTCACTGTCTGAATCCAATTATTGTAATGGATTCTTAACTAGAACATCATCAAGGGACTTGTTAATTCAATCTAGCAATTGTTAATTACTCTGTTCACCTTGTATCTTTGTTTAGTAAATCCTTCCCTCTGTCCTTAATACTCACTGTGTTTCTTCCTATTATTTCTATTAACTCTGACTCCTGAGTTTTAGGGGCCGGGTTAGCTCAGTTCGGCTAGAAACCACAAGGTTCCTAGTTCGATACCGGTCCTCGCCAACTCACCATATGAGTAGCACAGGGATCTGTGCAGTAAAGTAAGGAGATGATGGTAGGTGTGGCGTTCCATCTCAGATGCTAAAACAATCTCCTTGGTCTAGCGCTATTGAAAAGGGATAGACTCCCTCGCTGACTGGCTGATACCGACATTAGGCCGCCCCGTTGACTTTACTTACTTACACAAAAATATAATTATGAATGAACACTGAATGTGATTCCCTATTTATTTTTTGACGCAAAATAACCCTTTATGGTTTGATAAACAAGTGAGCAATAGACAATCTGTATTACATCATCATCGCGCTAGTAACATGATAATCCATGTCAATCTCTTGCCAACCATTAACATCATTCATTGCTCTCGGGAGGTTCTCTGTGCAGCATCCAGTATCCACACAAAGCTGGTTAATGTAAGTCCTTGCTGGACGGCTCACTCTGGCGTATCCATGTGGTGATTTTCATAGAAGCATGTCACTGATGTGTTCGTCCTTGTTTCTTCAGTAGTGCCCAGCATATTTTGTTCGTTCCACTTATATGGTTAGTGTGATAGGGGGCAAGTGGCCATACAGCTGCTTTCTTGTGGGGTGTTGTTTCCATGATTTGTTTAATATCACGGGATGCATTCTTGTGCAGCTCCCATCTAGCTTATTCTCGAGGTGTTTCATTATGGTCCAAGTGGTGCAACCATACAGTAGCACTGTTACTGGTACAACTACGCCTTGGGAGAATTGTAGCTCTAACTTGTTAGTGAGATCTGATAATCTGTCTATGGCAGTTAACGAGAACATTTGATTTCTTTTTCTCCTTCAGACGAATTATGGATTTATTGGGATTTTGACTCAGTACTCTGATACCACCAGGAGATTTTTGATTGATTTTAATGTCATTTTCAAACCGTGTTGGATATCTGATACAACCAGGAGATTTTGATTGATTTTAATTGTCATTTCAAACCGTGTTGGATTATCTGATACCACCAGGAGATTTTGATTGATTTTAATGTCATTTCAAAACCGTGTTGGATTATCTGATACCACCAGGAGATTTTGATTGATTTTAATGTCATTTCAAACCGTGTTGGATTATCTGATACAACCAGGAGATTTTGATTTGATTTTAATGTCATTTTCAAACCGTGTTGGATTTATCTGATACCACCAGGAGATTTGATGATTTTTAATGTCATTTCAAACCGTTTTGGATTATCTGATACAACCAGGAGATTTGATTGATTTTATGTCATTTCAAACCGTTTGATTATCTGATACAACCAGGAATTTTGATTGATTTTAATGTCATTTCAAACCGTGTTGGATTATCTGATACCACCAGGAGATTTCGATTGATTTAATGTCATTTCAAACCGTGTTGGATTATTCTGATACCACCAGGAGATTTCGATTGATTTTAATGTCATTTCAAACCGTGTTGGATTATCTGATACCACCAGGAGATTTCGATTGATTTTTAATGTCATTTCAAACCGTGTTTGGATTATCTAATACCACCATGAGACATATCGATTGATTTTAATGTCATTTCAACCCGTGTTGGATTATCTGATACCTAGAGGTTTGAAAATCACATACATTGAGCATTTATATTTGCATTTTCTTTTTTGAGGCGCTAGTCGTGTAATGGTCATCGTTTTAGGAAATGATCAAAATCCAGTACATTCCGTCTTCATTAAAGGACAAAACAACGGCATATACAAACGAACAGCTAAACCAATTTCCCCATTTGGTCTGAAGATCGCATAGGCGAGAAACTGTCTGTAAGCAGGTGTTCACTCCGTGTTCAAACTACCATAACATAAGTATAAATGCTCTACTTACAAATATAGCAGCCATATTATCTACAATATATAAACATATATGGAGAAAAGTAGACAAACACGGGATGTTGAACTGGATGGAAGTTTATTACTGGTGTTGATGTCGACGATATAACGTTTTGGTCTAACATACCTTCTTCAGGACACGAGCTGAGTTCTTGTATTGAGGGATTCAGTTCCCTAGTAACAGTGCTAGTAACAGTGCTACTGTATGGTTGCACCACTTGGACCCCAATGAAAACACCTAGAGGATAAACTAAATGGGGAGCTGCACAAGAATGCATCCCGTCTCTCGCGGTCGTCATTGGGAGGGGGTCAGCTGATGATGATATGGTGTGATTGTTTGGGGAGGTATTAGGAATTTTGTGTGGTTGTTGCGGGGGTGATGGTGTCTATGGGGCTACGGAGCGGATTTGGGGTGAATGTTTGGCGCTATATTTAAAGAGTGACTAATATCGGTGATAGTTCATATATAGATCTAAGTTTGAATAGCATAAATACAGAGTCAACGACACTTGGTAGCTGTGAGTTTCACGCCTATGCGATCATCAGACCCACATCCTGGTCTGATGTCTACAATATTCTAACATATTGGTATGATAACTGCTGATACAACTTTTATTTTGTGTGTATTAATTCTCTTCCTCTCTCTCTCTCTCTCTCTATATATATATATATTATATATATATATATTATATATATATATATATATACTGCCCATAGCTGGAGGGAGAATATATGGATTCATACCTTTCCCAAGGGTATTAGCGCTATGTGAAATGCCAACTATATATATATATATATATATATATATATATATAGGGCAGACTGGGCCCTTCAGCCTTGGGTAGGTAACCAGTCTAGGAGAGGGATTACTCTGAATTCAAAATTCCTGCGGTCGGTCGTTGTGGCAACCCTTGATGCACCAATTCTTTCCTATCGACTGTGCCAAAAAGTGTTGATGGTCCAACACAATCCTTCACCACTATAAACAAATCAATATGTGGGTGTTCATTGTGTGTGTGAACCCTCATACGTCGAAAATTAACGAGAGAGTCCATAATATATATATATATATATATATATATATATTATATATATATATATATATACTAACCCATCTGCCCGAGCGGGGTGCGACCCAATCTCAATTTCTTAAGCGGAGTTCAACATGTTTGAATTCTGAGTTTTCCTTCTCCTAGACTGGTTACCTAGCCAATGTTAATGAGCCCAGTTTGCCTTTCTATTTACCCATATCCGGAGGGTGAGTACTTGGATGCATACCTTTTCCAAAGGTATTAACACTAAATGAACTGATCTGGGACTTGAACTCTCATTGACCCGTCTATTTCTTTCGACGCTAACCATAATAACAAGCAGCTCCCAATATTAATCTATACATGTACTCATTTGTTGTACAATAAATTCGGTGAGTTGGCTTAATGTCGGTATCAGCCAGACAGCGAGGGAGTATATCCTCTTTTCACTAGCGCTAGACCAAGGAGATTGTAGGTGGAGTGCCATACATACTATCAGCTTCTGACTTTTAATGCACAGATCCCTATTCTACTCATGCGTTGAGTTGGCGTGGACCGTTATCAAGACTCAAACCTTGTGGCTCTTAAGCGGATGCTTTACCGTTTGTAATCCAGCAATATTATTTGTTCTTTTGATTTCTGGGTGTTGCAATCATTTTACTAACAGACAGACGCACAGACAGACAAACAGACAGACAGACAGATAAATTGATAGATAGATATGAACAGAATGAGATATATAGATAAACAGGTATGAACAGACTGAGATATATAGATAAATAGATAGATAAACAGATAGATAGATAGATAGATAGATAGATAGATAGATATGAACATACTAAGATATATAGATAAATAAATAGATAATTAGATAGATAGGTAGATAGATAGATATGAACAGACTGAGATATATAGATAAATAGATAGATAAATTGATAGATAATTAGATAGATATATAGGTATGAACAGACTGAGATATATAGATAAATAGATAAATAAACAGATAGATAGATAGATATGAACATACTAAGATATATAGATAAATAAATAGATAATTAGATAGATAGAAAGATAGATAGATAGATATGAACAGACTGTGAGATAGAATATCATAATGGGACTAGGTAGATAGATGGTATAAACAGATTATAATAAATAAGAGATAGATTGATATATAGATTTTAATTGATAGATAAGTAACAGGCATAGATAGATAGATAGATAGATAGATAGATAGATAGATAGAAACAGAACGAGATAGATAGATAGATAGATAGAAACAGAACGAGATAGATAGATAGATAGATAGAAACAGAACGAGATAGATAGATAGATAGATAGATAGATAGAGTCAAGGATTTCTGTGGTACTAGGATACAGAATGTCAGAATGAGCTGCAACCCACTGTGCGTTTATGTAAGAATCCCCCCTCTCTCTCTCTCTCTCTCTCTCTCTATATATATAATATATATATATATATATAATATATATATATATATATGAGGTTAAGTAAACAAACAAATGTGTTTATTTTTATATGGCTTTAAGCCGACAATTTTTGGAGGATATGTGCTTAATTGAAGTCATACCTAATTTTGAATCCCCCTCTCTCTCTCTCTCTCTCTCTCTATATATATATATATATATATATATATATATATATGTGTGTGTGTGTGTGTGTGTGTGTGTGTGTGTGTGTGTGTGTGTGTGCTCATCTGTGGTAATCCAGCTATGTTATTATTATAATCTATACATATATAAAGGGCAGTTGGTGTGTATGTGTATGTTCGAAGGAAACTTGAAAATAAAAAAAGTAACGACAAAGTAAATATATATATACACATTAAATATCACCAGAGCTTGATTTTTGAGCAAAGACAACAGAGATTTTATATATGTTCGTGAAGATAATTAATGGAATAAAATTTAAATGATAATAGAATGGAATATTTTTTTTCATTTAATATCTTAGATAGTAGATATGAATATTTCTTTTCAGAGTAGCTGGATCAATGCAAGGTCTATTTTTTTACATAGCGATTTAAATGGGGCATCCCACGAGGATTCAACTCACGATTCAGTAATAATGGATCTGTGGGACTAACTTTTAAAAAAATCCCCCTCTACTCAGGCGACGCCGGGTAGCCGCTGCTAGTAGTATATAATTTAATTTCAGAGTGTTACAATTTTATTTCCCGTCAGCGTATACGCAATCATTTTACTAACAGACAGACGCACATTTATATATATATATATATATATATATATATATATATATATATATATATATATATATATATATATATATATAATATATATAATTATTCAATTCCTAGACGAAGCTGTTGGCATTTCACATAGCGCTAATACCCTTGGGAAAGGTATGAATCCATATATTCTCCCTCCAGCTATGGGTTAAATAGTAGCGCAGACTGGCCCCTTCAGCCTTGGGTAGGTAACCAGTCTAGGAGAGGGATAACTCTGAAGTCAAAATTCCTGAGGTCGGTCGTTGATTGGGTTTGTGGCAACCCTTGATGCACCAATTCTTTCCTATCGACTGTGCCAAAAACTGTGGATGGTCCAACACAAGCCTTCACCACTATAAACAAATCACTGTGTGGATGTTCATTGTATGAACACTCATACGTCGATCGACGGGAGAGTCCATCATATATATATATATATTTACCAACCCCTCCGCACGAGCAGGATACAACACAAGGTCAATTTCTTAAGCGGAGTTTAACAGGTTTGAATTCAGAGTTTTCCTTCTCCTAGACTGGTTACCTAGCCATGGTTAAAGAACCCAGTCTGCCCTGCTATTTATCCATAGCTGGTGGGAGAGTGGGATTCATACCTTTCCCAAGGGTATTAGCGTTAAGTGAAATGCAATTACCACGTCCAGGATTTGAAAGGCAGTCCATCATATAATATATATATATATATATATATATATATATATATATATATATATATACTAGCTAAAGTACCCGGTCCAAGACCGGACTAAAGAAAAAATAGGAACACCAAAGAGTGAGTGGCAAGAAAATAAGAGATAGGTATACCCAATTTCGGTTCATTTTTTAGAATATCTCATAAAATAGAATAGGGGATGGGGGTAGACCTCGTAAAAAAATATTTCCCCTAATATATTTTCGTGAAAATCGGACCATTAATTGATTTTTCATAGTATATTTCAAAAGCCCTCTTGTCGTAAGTTGTCTTTGGCTACGTAAAATTTCAGTTGATTTAACGGTGCAAAAATGAAAACATTGTTTTTAAATCATAATTTTCATTATTTCAGTTAGCTGAAAATTTTTTAAAAATCACCAGTAGTTTGTTTAATGTTTCTTCTTTCGAATTGAGAAAAGTTTTTCAAGATAATATTAATTTTTATGCAAGTTTCATTGTGTTAAATATAGGGGTGGGGTAAATTTCACAGGGAAAATTGGTGGTAACTAATAAGAGATAATTATTTATCAAAATTTTTAAAAATCTCCGAGAATTGTCTAATGAATAAATGGTCGAAATAAATATTATATTCATGACGACACTAATATGAATGAATTAAAGTGATTTCTAAAGTTTAAAAAAAATGTTAATAAATGATTAAAAGAAATCTCGAGATAGGGCTGAACTTGAAAAACGGTCCGAAAATTAGGGTGACAAAAAAAAACATAACCCAAATTATTTATTTTCCCATTAAACTAACTCTAAACTCAAACCCTAACCCTAACCCCTAAACCCCTCTAGTTAAAAGTTTTATTACAAAATTTGTGGTTTCTGTTTTTTCTGGGTCACCCTGCATAAAGGTAACCCAGAAAAAACAGAACCCAAATTATTTATGTATTTTCCCATTAAACTAACCCTAAACACCAACCCTAACCTAAACCCCCCTAGTTAAAAATAACCCATTTATTAAAAATTTTGTGGGTTCTATTTTTTCTGGGTCACCCCAATTTTCCGATCGTTTTTCCAGCCGAGTTCGAAAGCCTATTTTTGACGTTTTTTAGTAAAAAAAGGAAGAGAGAGAAAAAAGTGGTGACTTAATTTTTTTTTTAACATCTGCCTATTTATTTATCACCAGAATTATGATAAATTAAATAACAAATTTTCTTATTCAAGTTATGTACATTAGAATCATTTTTATTCTATGTTTAAGGTAAGAACATATACACTGTTTTGTTATATACAAAATGTTAACTACATCGTATTTTTATTATAAATTTTTTCATGCTTTTATTACAATACAACTATATGTTTACTTAGTTACGAAATAAGTAGTTATATAATTTAAAAGGCTTTTTTTCTGAAACTCTTTATACGAAAAAATTAAAAACAAAGTTGATTTAAATTATTATTGTTATTTACTTCGCTTATTATTTTTTTCTCTTATTATTGTTATTTACTTCGCTCTTTCTTACCAAATAAATATTTGTAAAATAGATTATTTCTTTTCATTTTTAACTAAATTGATATTTTAAAGACAGGAATAAAAAGATTGCGATATGAATAAGATTTGATTTTTCGTTAAAACATACTTTTGCTGTCCGAAGCCAAATAATTTTTTCTAACTTGCTATAAAAAATAATTCAATGGATAAAGACTCATACAAATTATATATTGAGCAAGATTATTTCTCTTCTTTTTAAACATATGGATATTTTTAAGATTGGACAACATATAGGCGATAAATTCCGAGCTGAACAGCTTAAGACTGCGAAATTCATTGACTAAAATTGAATTCACTGCTGATATTCGCTGATAATCGCTTTAAGACTGACTTTTTGTTATCATCAGCAGGAGTTGGTATACGGACAGTTTCGCAAATTTGGTGATTTTGGCTTAATCAATTAATTATATACCTTAATTAGTAAAAATCAATAACCAAATTTGGCGTGTTTCTTAGTTAGAAGGATATTAATATGTATGAGAGATTTCGAATCAGAGTAACCTCTCGTTTTAAACTTATGCATCGACACGTACATACCAAAAACTTAGTCTTATATATATATATATATATATATATATATATATATATATATATATATATATATATATATATATATATATATATATATATAGATAGATAGATAGATAGATAGATAGATAGATGTTAGTATAGAGTATCTTTGAGCGAGCCAAATGTTAAACCAATGTTTAGTATTTGATGTCAAATTGCTATGCAATTCTAATGGAATCACTTTGCTAGAAGTGATGTGAAAATTTGTTCGCTGCCCTTCAAACAATTACCGAATGTTGGTCGCGTAGAGATCGATATCAGAGAGTTAAAAGGATTTCTGCTAAACTAAAAGACGACCTATAATTTGGGAAGATCGATTTGGGGGAAAGTAATACGATTTAGCGAAAGTGTTATCTAAGTGTTGTAAGTGTTCTCTAAGTGTTATTACGAAAATATCTGATCGGCCAAACCTGGGATTTAGATAAAACAATGAAGCAATATTAGAGAACGTATCGCAATAAGATTTGATTTTCAACATTTTGTTTTAAACTTCAACAATATATCAAGCGTGATTTTGGTTAAGATTGGCTGTTAGCTATTATTGTTTGCCATTTTTGATAAGTGAAGATTCAATTATAGATTTATTGATAGAAAGATGCATTTTTAGATAAACCATATTGGAGTGGAGACGAACTTCTGTTTGTATAAATATATGTAGGTTACTTAGAGTAAATGTTTATGTCATATATTTTGTTACGCACAGATACAACAGTGAGTCAAAAGTCTTGCAATAATTGGGTAACGTTGGGCACAATTCGACAATTCTGTATGCTTTGCCGAGCTCTTCAATGTGACAAAATCCAATGGATTGTGAGATACCGGGCTCACCTGATACTCTCCGAATACTACCCGTGGGTTTTGCTTTTATGCCTCAGATTTCCATGCTTATGCCTGGCCTTACGTAATCATCGGGGTTAATTACCGTGTTGTATTATCGTCGCCCGGAAGAGGAAGTTTCCGGCAAAAAGACAAAGAGAAATATAAAAATATATGTAATTGGTAATTTGCTCGAAGCATTGTGAAGTATGTTATAATGTATTAATGATTCGAAGGAAATTACAATGCGTATAAAAAATAAAAACAAAAATATGTTATTTTTGTCTTATAGATTTCGAAGTATAAACTTCATCATCAGAGGGTCATATCAGAGGAAAAAGAAATAAGAAGAGAAATTATAATCACACAAAGAAAAATGTAAGCACGTACATTTCTGATATGCACCTCTGAAGATGAAGTTTATACTTCGAAATCGATAAGACAAAAATAACATCTTTTTTTTTGTTTTTATTTTTTATACGCATTTTAATTTCCTTTGAATCATTAATACATTATAACATACTTCACAATGCTTCGAGCAAAATCATTAATATATTATAAAAATATATATTTAAAAAAAGGAGAAAACGGAAGAGAGGTTTTCCGGTCAAAGAAGCAGGAAGAAGATAAAGAAATATATAACAAATGTCCGTTATCAGATCAAAAGATAAAAATGCGTAGGCATATTAGCGGATGTAAAAAAACAGATCAAAAGATAAAGATGTGTAGGCGTATTTATCAATATAAAGGCTAGAGGGTCGAGCCGATAGTCAGAGAGACCCCAGAAAACAGCCGATAGCATCACCTCACCTCTCCCGTCAACCTCGGGCAGTTCATTAAGAACACTGCGCCTTCGCCAGCCACCGGCATTTTCATTATAAAGCTCTACACCTTTACCACCCACACACCGAAGAAAATAAAGACGGGTCCTATTTTGGATATACGTATCTGTTGCTCATTGGTGTCCACTAGCCGGCAGTAGTCGGCTATACAACAACCGTACTGTACTATATTTTCACCTTTCGCACAACAAATGTTTTTTTTGTTTTGTTTTTTTTGTGGTGGGGGCTTCTGTGGTGTTATAACTCAGTTAGAACTTGTAAAACATCATCATCATCATGTGGTGCTAGCAGCATTAATATCAATGACAATCTCTTGCTAATCGTCTCCATTATTCATTGCCCCTGGCATATGTTGCGTAGCGCCTTCTTTACTACTCTGAATCGTATACGTTGCTGGTATACTGCGGGTATCGTCTCTAACCCTTAGACGATATATGTAGGGGTCGCTTAACGAAAACCCAAGACATGCTGTATCTAGTAGAACATTGAACTTTTTATTTCTTTAATTCCCTCGTGGTGCGTGTGGGTGGCGAGCGTGACAATAGGAATGCCCAAGGGTTGACAATGCCTTGGTGAGGTGGAAGGAGGCTACGTGACGGTTCACAGCCCATCAGCTGTGACCGTGAGTGCCGGTCACTCACTTGTTCTCCGTTCGCCGTCTCCTGTCTGACTGTCCGACTAACTGACTTCTGACTGCTTAAGTAAGCGCAACCCTATCTATTGTTTTCTTTGTTCAATTTCCTCTTTGTCTGTATTTCCGCCAAACGCCCACATATTCATTGTTCTCTAGCGGAACCTTCTAGTTCCAGTTCTTCTTTGACTCCTTTATCTATTGTTCATCACTTTGCTTTCAACTCCTTTGTCCTTCCGAATTTTTCGCGCCAAAATAAATGCGACGATCGTTAAACCAAAACAGCAGGTCCTCCGGGCAATATCCAATATAGGCAGAAAGTTGGTTAATGTATGGTCTTTGTTGGACGGCCTGCACTGTGCTGAATTCCAGAAGAGAATGTCGCGTATGACTTTTTCCTTGTTCGTCTTACTTGGATGGTTTGTGTGATAGAAGGCAAGTGGTCGTACAGCTGTTTTCTTGTGGGATATTGTTTCCACGATTTATTTTACGATCGCATGCAGCATTCTTGTGCAGCTCCCATCTAGCTTATTCTCTCCGAATTAGACCTATGCTGCACGTTTATCTATGTGACTTTCAAATCAAACACGGACTGAAGCAATACAAAATCTGTCAGCCCGTTACTAGCAGGACCTCTAGATATAGCACTGTATGATAATTTAATTATTACAACGTTTAATATGTTTACGTAAGAGCTATTGCTAAATAGTTCAATATATAAGTAGTATAATAATCTTGATTTAACTCTCTCTCACTCTCTTTTTTCTTTCTTTCCTTCTTTTCATTTTTTCATTATCTTCGACTGAAACATTAGTGTTATTGCTTCGCGCGCTCACCCCTTTTCTCTTTACCCTTGGCTAGGTAACCAGTCTAGAAGAAGGAAAACTCTGAATTAAAACTTATTCTGGACTCTAACGAAGCGACTAGAGAATAACTAGTCGGGAGCTGCACAAGAATGCTGTGGGTGATCCTGAACAAGACGTGGAACAGCACCCCACGAGAAAGCAGCTGTACTGCCACATATCACCCAAATCATCCGAGTAAGACGGACAAGACACGCAGGATACAGCTGGAGAAGCAAGGACGTCCTCCTGTGGAAGCCAACATATGGGCACGAAAGTGTGGACCGACCAGCAAAGACGTACCTTGATCAGCTATGTGCAGATACAGGATGCTGTATAGAGGACCTCCTGAGAATGATGAGTAATAGGGATGGATGGAGAGAGATTGTCATAGATATCCGTGCTAACAGCGCGACATGATGATGATGATGATGAAGCTTTGCTTATGAAATTGACCTTGTGTCGCATCCTGTTCGTGAGGAGGGGTCGGTAAATATATAGACACATAGTGTAGTTCTTCTTATTCATTTATTTATTTCCAAATAACTGTAACACAAATTCTATGAATATAGAATGATTTGCGATCGAGCTAAATGGCTGCTGTCGACACCTGAGCGAATATCATTAAAGATAGAAAAAACAAAAATAAAATGATTTTTAATTCGTTCAAATTACGTTATAGGAAAGAAGCAAACTTCAAAAATGACTAATGACAATTTTCAAATTGAAACACTCTCTACAACGATACTATTTATTTATTCAACATTAATTAAAGTATTTATAAACTTCCACAGGTGCGACGTAAATAAGATGATTACTAACTCGGAAAATAAAAATGGTGACCTGCGTTCGATTTCTAGTCTCGGAGATTATTATGCTTATCCATCATATCAGTCCAAGACAAATCGATGAGTTTATCCCTCTCTAATAAAAGAGAGCCAGAAGGAAGGAGAGACAACAGCATCCCCAGCAAGCATCACTGTTTGTGTGCAGTCAGTGCACCAGAGACTGCCATTCAAAAATTGGTCTGCTCAACCGCTCGTGCCGATGCAGATGAAAATGTAGACACTTTCTACAACGATACTGTTTCTTTATTCAACACCAATTATGTTATCAATTATATCAGTCCACGACAAATCTATGAGTTTATTCCTGTCTAATAAAAGAGAGCAGCCACTGCACCAGAGACTACCATTCAAAAATTGGTCTGCTCAACCACTCGTGCTGATGCAGATGAAAATGTAGACACTTTCTACAAGGAAACTATTTCTTTAATCAACACCAAATATGTTATCAATTATATAATTCCAAGACAAATCTATGAGTTTATTCCTCTTTAATAAAAGAGAGCAGCCAGTGCACCAGAGACTGACATTCAAAAATTGGTCTGCTCAACCACTCGCGCCAATGCAGATAAAAATTTAGACACTTTCTACAACGATACTATTTCTTTAATCAACACCAAATATGTTATCAATTATATAAGTCCAAGACAAATCTATGAGTTTATTACTCTCTAAAAAGAGAGCCAGAAGGAAGGAGAGACAACAGCATCCCCAGCAAGCATCACTGTTTGTGTGCAGTCAGTGCACCAGAGACTGCCATTCAAAAATTGGTCTGCTCAACCACTCGAGGCAATGCAGATAAAAATTAGACACTTTCTACAACGATACTATTTCTTTATTCAACACCAATTATGTTATCAATTATATCAGCCCAAGACAAATCTATGAGTGTATTCCTCTCCAATAAAAGAGAGCAGCCATTGCACCAGAGACTGACATTCAAAAAATGGTCTGCTCAACCACTCGCGCCAATGCAGATAAAAATTTAGACACTTTCTACAACGATACTATTTCTTTAATCAACACCAAATATGTTATCAATTATATAAGTCCAAGACAAATCTATGAGTTTATCCCTTTCTAATAAAAGAGAGCCAGAAGGAAGGAGAGACAACAGCATCCCCAACAAGCATCACTGTGTGTGTGCAGACAGTGCACCAGAGACTGGCATTCAAAAATTGGTCTGCTCAACCACACGTGCCGATGCAGATGAAAATGTAGATACTTTCTACAACGATACTATTTCTTTATTCAACACCAATCATAGTATCAATAAACTTCTACAGGTGCAATTGTTACATAATTATTAGATCCCTAATACTTATATAAGGTAGTATAGAGACATAATGGCGATTAGTGCAGCTGATGGCATTGAGAGTGAGTGACGGCGCTTGACCTCACTCTCACCTTGCCTTCCGGGGATAAATCGTGAGAACCGGAAGGCATAGGAGACCCTGTCTTCCGGTTTAAGGATAGTAAGTAAGTCTCAGTCAGTTAGCAGGTAGGAGCCGAGCCCGATAGGATGTAAGTCGATCTGCGCAGATGTCTGGTGGGGATTTAACAATAAAATAAGATCAAAAGTAAATCGAAGTCTTGTGTTTATTATCTAAAAACTAACAATAACACAGGGCTTCTGATAACGAGAAATCCCTAACGGAAAATCAGACCGAAGTCCCCAAGTCAACTCCAGACGCAAGATCTTAGAAGATGCCAGATCAACTCAAGATGTTAGAAGATAGAACCAAAGCCGGCCAGAAGAAAATACGACCAGAGATAAGAATTTAAGAAAGGGTATACAACACAATGTAAAGACTCAGAGAATAAAAATGGTGACCTGCTTTCTAATCTCGAAGGTGTTTTGTTTATAATCCTTGAAACATCTATGTGCTTATCCCTCTCTAGGCGGGTCCCATTACCAGTCATTCGTCAACTGTTAAGTTGCTTGCAATGAACAGATATTTAAAAAGAGAGGATTATATGAACTAAAGAGTAATTCATATTTAGGCGATTGGGGAAAACATCTGGTCTATCCAATTATGAAGAATGTTTTTTAATATTTCATTCTATCTAGTGCTAATTCTATTTTTCGTTTTGATAAGAAATTATACATATATATATAATATATAATATATATATATATATATATATATATATAAAGATAAACCTAATGAGTCAGATAAACCTACTTAAGTTTCGCTTAGTGCTCTCACAGGGCTAAGATCCGAGTCGGATCTTAGCCCTGAAGAGCACTAAGCGAAACTAAGTAGGTTTATCTAACTCATTAGGTTTATCTTTATTATTTGCTCTACTTAGGTATTGAGCACTCTTTACTTATTAGCTTTAGTATATCCTGGTGGTTTTTATACGAATATATATTTCTTATATATATATACATATAAATTGTTTTTTCTTTTGGCCAAGTATTGAATATCATACCAATAAAATCGGTATAAGGTCTACGAATTAATAAGAAATCAGACTGAGGAGGCAACGAAATGCCGAAATAAATTCATATCTGTGCCAAGGTAACCATTTGTTTAATCAATATTATATATATATATATATATATATATATATATATATTATAATATATATATATATATAAAAGGATATGAAAACACACAATGCTGTTAAAATGAAAATATTTTATATCATATTCATAGCTAATATTGAACAATATTTCGATTTATGAAAATCATCTTCAGAGCTTATTTTTTATTCCGGAAAATAATTTGAATTCAAAATTCGGAAAATAATTTGAATTCAAAATGAATACTCTTAACACACACACACTCACTCACACACACACACACACACACACACACACACACACAATATAATATATATAATATATATATATAATATATATATATATATATAACAAAACAGTGGGCTTTTATTAGCCTCCTTTGAGGCTATTTCCATCGATACCAATTTTTTAGAATGTGGCGCCTTGCCTAAAGATGTGTACGATAGAATTATCCCCGTGGGATCTCAACAACCATGTTCTCACGACTTTTCTTAAAACACAACCGTGCCGATGTGTCCAATTTTATCTGATTAGCTCTTATTCTAACTTGAGGTATTTATTCGTCTTCCTGGGTTTTTTTTTGGGGGGGGGTATTTGATTTCTTTTTTACATCTTAATATTACCAGGCTTTTTACAAATGTCCCTCTTAATGAGACTATTGGGATCAGTGCAGAAGTTTTATATCGAGGGCCCATTGTCCCTCTCAACCTTTACAGAATTCTGTATTTGCTCAACTAATGGGTGTTACCATTGAATCTCTTGAGTTCATCATTAATAATGTATTGTACCGTTTAACGGGGTGGCTATGGGCTCTCCTTTAGGTCCTACCTTTGGCAATATTTTAGTTGGTTTCTGTGAGCACTGACAATTTCACACGAAGAATAAGCCCCCCTGTTGCTTTCGTACCGTGGGTGAGAGTTTTGTCATTTCAAAACTTTTTTAGAGTCTAAAAAGTTGGGGAGTTGGGAGGAATCTTAATTCCATTTCCACCTGCATCGACTTTCACCCTGAATAAGGAAACTAAGAATTATCTTCCCTAACTTGGAAAATCATATTCCCAATTTTCTAACCAATGTTTATCGCATTCTGTTATTCTCTGGATTATAATCAACTAAAGTGGACCTTATAAATTGAATGGTAATGCCAATATTGAAAATATTCCCCAAACAGTATTTCTGTTCTCTTGTTCTCTGTTTCTCTTGTTTTGACAGAATTAAAAGACTGTATTTTTTTACTGGAATTGTCGAGTCAGATGTGTATCCTTTTAACGCTTATTGGAAGAAGAATGGTGTAATGAAAATATTCTTTTATTCATATCTGCATATTCAGAAGAGCGTAATTAAAAAAAAAGCTCAGCTGAGCAAAGCTCCTTTGAACTACGTTTTTCATGTCCGGTTTCCATACCAAGGTTAAAGAACCCAATTTGCCATAACCAGTGGTAGAAAAGATGAATCCCTTTCCCGAAAGTTTTGGCACGAAGTAAAATACGAACAGCCCCACCCAGGATTTGAACTCGAGTCACCGAGTGTCATATGCATTACTTGCCTTGATTTGGAATTCGTATCATTCTTACCTACCAATAATCTTCATACAATGAATGCAATTTACACAGTAGCATTGCAACCAACAAAGCCTTCATCAGATGATGACTCTGGTTTCGGGGCCGAAGCATCATTACCATTAACCAAGAGTGCTCCAGCAGTATCTCACGATACCACCAGACTTTGTCGGTTTGATGTCACAATATAGGACTGCCATATCCACGCTGATGCGGTTAGAGCTTTCTCCTGAATCTTTTTTAAGTATTTCCTCTTGTCTGGTAGAGAGAGTCCAATTTTAGACAAAAATGCCGAGGTTGAGTTGGTAATAAATCCCCGACATCCGACTTCAATAGGAAATACATATGTTATACATCCGTTTCTGACGCATGTTTCACGTAGGTCTTCATATTTTACCTTAAAACTCTGTTATATATTATATACACACACACACACACACACACACACACACACACACACACATATATTATATATATATATATATATATATATATATATTACCTATTTTTTGGCTTTGTGTTCTTTTCTAACTTAGCATTGGCCACTTTGTTTATTAAAGCCTCCCTAAAGGTTTATTCTAGTCTTGCTGTTTATTACAAATTAAAAAAATGTGAATTCAAAGATAATAGACAACATTCTGAAACCCAAGAGACTGTATACATCAGGGTTCCTCTTCAAACACTTTTATCGTACATTTTCTTCATTCCAATGAAAAGCCATATAAAAGACAAGTAGGATAGAGATAGGCATATAATAGAATAGACAGTCTTTTCTGTATTCTTCTCTGATGCGATCGTGGTACAGGTGCATACCATTTCCACCTAAATTCCACAAAGTTTTTTGGGGAAAGAAAACCTATTATATACATTCCAAACGAATAAAACGACCAGTGACATGATTAAAAGCGCTTGGGGCAAAAATATGGGATTCTATCTACCAGCTGAATCACCATATACAGAAAATAACAAGAATACTCTGTCCTACTATTTACCCATAGCTTATTTTATTTATTTGGTTTGGTCTTACGGCATATCAACCTCAGTGGGTCATTTAATGCCGACAATGTGTGAATAAATCAATTCTTAAGGGATAATACAATATTTTTATAAACACATTTTTCTATTTAACCCATAGATAGGACTTACCCATAGCTGGAAGCAGAATTGTTGAAAGGAGAATAATTGGATTCATATCGTTACCAAGGGTGTTAGCGCTATACAATATAAGTCATAATACAAACAACTGCGTTCAGGATTTGAACTCGGTTCATTTCTTACTATAATAACCATTACACAACGAGCGCCTAGATACTAAGTACTTAGAGATGAAATAACATGTTTTGATTCAGAGCTTTTGTTCTTTTAGTTTGGTTGCCGTACTAAGTGCAGTCCGTCCTATTATTTACCAATAGCTACAAGGAGAATAGTTGAATGCCTACCTTTCCCAAGGTTATTACCACTATGCAAACAGCATCGTCTGTTTGAACTCGTGTCACCGTGTCCATTACACCACGAACTTCAATATTTGAACTTATAAGAAAGGCAGATTTCTTATTCAACTATCATTTTTTTCTTACTTTTCCTTTCTTTTCAGAACGTTGACAACACTGTCAGAACAAGAAAGCAACTATGATTTTGGCTTTTTAATAGAATATCCATCTCATGAAGTCCGGTGTTGACGTCAGCAGAAACCAAGATTTTAAAAAACAAACAAAACAAAAAAAAAAGATGAAAAGAAAAAATAGCGAGTAAAAACTCCGAAATTCCAAAGTAAAAAAAACAACAAAAAACGAGTAGTAAAAAGAATCTTGTTTTTATTTCAAAATGCAAATCCATATATACGGTCTTCATTGACTTCCTTTTTCGTTCGAGAATCTGCCAAAACTTTTCGGAAACTGAGTAAGCTGTTCACGATTTTGGCTTCTAGCTGAATTGGTGGCGCCCATCTTCAGATTTTATCCACCATTGAGGAAAAAAATTTGGAATAAAATACAATTTCAGAAGGTTTTGTGAATCAGCTAATCGATTATATATATATAATATATATATATATATATATATATATATATAATATATATATATATATATACTAGCAAATATATGCACCCGCCGGGTGCAAGTATTAATGTCATAAAATATCATATTAAATTAGAAAGTCTAAATAAACTAATAAGAATGCAGATAAAATGATTTCAAACAGAGAGGGGTATAATCGGAAAATAAAACAGCTGTAGCTTCTTTCATTGCTAAAGTTTTCTAATTTAACTATTTAGTTAAATTAGGAAGTAAAGAATAAAATTACAGTTATTTCTTTTTGTTAATCGATTTCTTTTAAATCTATCTCCGAGATTTTTGCTCATATTCATTAAGATAACATCAAATAATTAGAAATCGACAATACCAAGGACATATTTATTAAAATCAAATTTTAAATATCAACATGCAAATTAGCCTTCCCGTTCACACAGTAAACCACTTTTTGTTGTACATATAAATACAATTGCATGTTATTAGCATGTAGATATGACCAGCGGTATTAATAATGAAAAACAATTTTATTAATAATTGAGGCTTAAATAAAAATGATTCATGGAGAATGTGATGTATACTAACTAAATGGATAGTGACTTGAGTAGTGATATAGTTTCGGTTACAGACAAACAAACACATAATCTCCATTATAATAAGATATATATATAATGAATAGTGAATGAAAAAATGAGAAAAGTATTTGCATGGAAAGGTGCTCAATGCTAATAAAGCAGAGCAGATTTATAATCAATGGTAATATTATGGTTTTAGACACATAACTTAAAGTTTCTTGGTAATCCAATCATCAGATGAGATCAGTGGTTGAGATGTCAAAAACCAGTCGTGAAATGGTTGAGATGTTAAAAATCAATTTTTTTAGCGTTTATATTAGGGTTTTGCAGTGGACATAATATAAACGCTAAAAAATTTGGCTTTTAAACATCTCAACCATTTCACGACTGTTTTTGACATCTCAACCATTGATCTCATCTGATGATTGGATTACCATGAAACTTTAAGTTATGAGTGTGAAACCATAATATTACCATTGATTATATATATATATATATATATAATATATTATATATATATATATATACATATATATATATATGGTGTGTTGTGTGTGAGTGTGTGTGTAAATACATAATGATTTATAAAAATGAAAAGAAAAACAAGTGGCATTGAAGGATGATGTTTATTAAGCCGACGCTACAGGGTTTAGTTATGTTTATCAAGCCATCATCGGGGTCATCGTCTTTTAATAAAGGAATTCTTGGTTAACAGAAGTCTACATATATCTATATGCATGCAACATTATATATATATATATATATATATATAATATATATTATATATATATATATATATATAATATATATATTTATATGTTTTTTTATGTTGAAGTTAGGCGTTATAATTATTATGAAATTTAAATAAAAAACTCGATGTTATGGAGTCCTGGATTCACTTATTTTTTATCATTTATTATCATAAATTTTCGGCATCGTTAGATTCCCTTTTTCAAATGATGTCGCTACTGTTCAACGGATCCTTTGTCTTTGTTGTTATTGACGCGACAGCGTCTGTAAAATATTTGTAATAACGGAGTATTCCGATATCGGCGTTCAGTCCCCTCACGTGAGTTCGTAGTTTAAAATCCATTTCGTTTCTGCTTGTTTTGCAATATATATATATATATATATATATATATATATATATATATATATATATATATATATAATATATATAATAACACACACATGCATCCATTATTATAGATTGACCATAATATATTGAGACATTTTCTATTACTCTCTCTCTCTCTCTCTCTCTCTCTCTCTCTCTATATATATATATATATATATATATATATACATATATATCATATATATATATATATATACTTGCATCCACATATATATATATATATATATATATATTGCATATATATATATATATATATATATATATATATATATATATATGCACACACAAACACACACACATATATATATATGCACACTCATGCATCCATATATGCATACATCCACACAAACATATATATACATATGCATCCACATACAAACACATATACAGGGTGGACCATAATGTTGGGACCTATTTTAAATGCTATTTTCTCAGATTATAAAAAAGAAAG
>CM042157.1:86646005-86663505 GCA_023376005.1 Doryteuthis pealeii | reverse complement strand
TGGCCAAAGTGCTGTGACATCAAAGTAAAGTAATTAATGTAACCCTTCACTATTGTACATTTCGTAATTGTCCAGTTCTCCCTTATCATAAGTAAAACATGGACTGCTTGGAGCATGTTATTGAGCATACGGAAATTGGTCTCTCTAACGGACTCTAACGAAACGCTGCAAGACAACAAAAAAAAAAAATAGACAACAACAAAAATCGAAACTACACAAGGATACCGCGTGCTGTTCAGGACAAATCCAGGAAGCAATAACATGAAAAAAAAACTTCAATTGTAAAATCAGTTGGTTTCTATCCTCCAAATAAGATGATCATATCATGCTGGGTAGAGCTAGATGCTGAAGGACGGAATTCTGTTGGTTGAGTAGTTCAACAATCCACTTTCCCCCTTACTTACGTAAATAAATCAATAATATTCATTTGTTCCCACCCACGACATCCAACCAGTTTTTTCTTGTTATACGCAATAATTCAAATCTAAACATTTGACCCTGGCTATATCAACATAAGCTGAAATTTCTCTGAATGTTTGAGATGAGACTTGAGGATTAGTATTATCTGCGTTATTCGGACTATTGTCCTCATCTTCATTGTTATTTGTAAAACATTTCGGGCGATATGCCCTCCGGTCTTCTTCAGGTATTTCTGAATAAAGGACTGAATAGAGGGTTAGGTTCAAAGTTTCATGATGGCTCCCGATTACAACAAGAAGGTTCCCGACTACGACAAGAAAGTTCCTGATTCCGAAAAGAAGATTCCCGAGTCCGAGAAGGTTCACGAGTCCGACAAGAAATACCTGAAGAAAGGCCGGAAGCCATATCGGACGAAACGTTGTACAGATAACAATAAAGATGAGGACAATAGTCCGAATAACGCAGATAATACTAATAAGCTAAAATCTCTTATTCAACTTAAGGGTACTAGAAGGCGGTGTCTGAGGGTCTACATGTCCTTGGAATAACGTTAAACTCAATCTGATGGTGAGGTTCCTGTTTTGGAGGTTTTGGGAATGTGGCGCACCCCTTCATCACCATTGCTCCCTGATCCACTCTGACCCGGAGTGGTAGTACATGTTAGGGTCCCATCTATGGGTTAAATAGAAAAACATGAGTTGATAAACAAAATTGTATTATCCATTAAGAATTGATTTATTTCAAACCTTTATCGGCATTAAATGATCCACTGAGGTTGATATGCCGTAAAACCAAACCAAACCAAACCTTATTCAACTATTAATTCAATGCTAGTTATAAAACGTTTTATTTTTTGTCTTCTTGGTTCTTATCAGATCATTACTTATTCGCTGAGTCTCGTCTATCTTTTATATACAAATATAAACAAAGACCATTGGCCAAAGAAACCAGCTTGGCTGTATTTACTTTTCATGTTTGATTGTTGCTCAGTTTCACTGACATTTGAAAAGGCAGGCCAAGTGGAACTATTAGAAAGTGGCGGCAATACGTGTCCGTACAGGTCCAGCGAATCTGGCTGGCTGATATGAGTTTATTGGTCAGAAGGAATCTTGATTACAATGTTATGGTCAAGCATGATTAAACCTTTAGACGCCAAAAGAAAGGGAAGACGTGCGTGCAACGCAGAGAGGAACATTAAAACTTTGAACACGTTTGATTTGGCACTGTATCTGCAGTTGAGGGAGAGATATGTTATGAAAACGATACTAAAAACCTGATTGTGACGAGAAAATTGTGATGGTGTTGAATGAACAGACAACTGATATGGAGGGTTTTCTTGTTGGTCTGCCTTTCCACTCAATGGACACACCATCGATTAATTCATGAGTTAACCAAAATATCACTGTTTGATAATAATAATAATAATAATAATAATCTTATTATAATGGAGATTGTGTGTTTTTCTGTCTGTAACCGAAACTATATTACTAATCGAGTCACAATTCTCTTAGTTATTTACGTCATATTCTCCATGAATTTATTCATATTTAAACCTCAATTATTATTAATTAAAATCATTTTACATTATTAATATTGTTGACCATATCTACATGGTATTTACCGCGTACCCCACTTGTACGGGTCAGGCACAAAGTCCCTATTAACGTGGGACCACCCACAAACCGAAGCTCATGGAGTGGCAGGTGAAAAATTGCGTCGATCCCGTCGGCATTCCCCTCAAGGGGGGCGCCTCAGGCACTGGGCAATAAACCCAGCCCTGCCCCTTTAAATCAAGGGGGCAGGTGTTGCCTGGGGGGATATTATTTACCGCGTACCCCACATGTACGGGTCAGGCACAAAGTCCCTATTAACGTGGGACCACCCACGGCCGAAGCTCGTGGAGTGGCAGTTGAAAAATTGCGTCGATCCCGTCGGCATTCCCCTCAAGGGGGGCGCCTCAGGCACTGGGCAATAAACCCAGCCCTGCCCCTTTAAATCGAGGGGGCAGGTGTTGCCTGGGGGGATGGCCCCCTGGGATCGACGCCGTTAATTATAGCAATGGTCCAGAGGCCGAAGCCACTGTTGACCATATCTACATACTAATTACATGCAAGTGTATTTATATATACAAAAAATGGCGGTTTGCAGTGTGAATGGGAAGGTTAATTTGCATATTGATATCAAAAATTTGATTTTAATAAATATGTGCTCAGTATTATTTATTTCTAATTGTTTGGTTTTATTTTAATAAATATGAACAAAAATCTCGAGGATAAATCTTAAAAGAAACCCATTAGCAATATTAACAGTAATTCTATTCTTTAATTTAAGTAAATAGTTAAATTATGAAATTTTAGCAATGAAAGACGGGAGTGAAGAAAAAGCAAGTTTTAGTTGTTCCCCCTCTGTTTCAAATCTTTTTATCGGCATCTTATTTAGTTTCATTAGCTTTTCTAAGTTAACATTATATTTTATTGCATTAAAACTTAAATACTTGCACCCGGGGGGGTGGGGCATATATTTGCTAGTAATAATAATAATAATAATAATAATAATAATATAAACTGAATCACTAGTAATTGCTGCACAGGATAATGCCATAAGAACAAACTATATCAAAGCAAACATTGATAAGACCCAACAAATAGTAAATGTAGATTATGCGGTAATAGAGATGAGACTGTAAACCATGTACTATGCGAATGTAGCAAACTAGCACAACGGGAGTACAAAACCAGACACGACTGGGTTGGGAAGGTGATCCACTGGGAATTATGCAAAAGATTTAATTTTGACCATACAACAAAATGGTTTATGCATAAACCAGAATCTGTTCTTGAGAACAAAACACATAAAATTCTCTGGGACTTTGAAATAAAAACGGATCACCTTATCCCAGCAAGAAGACCAGACCTAGTGTTGATTAACAAAAAAACTTGTCAACTGGTGGATTTTGCAGTGCCAACAGATCACAGGGTGAAGTTAAAGGAAAATGAAAAAATTGACAAATATCTCGACCTTGCCAGAGAACTGAAAAAGTTATGGAATATGAAAGTGAAAGTGATACCAATTGTAGTTTGTGCACTTGGAACGGTCCCAAAAGGATTAGAAAAGGGCTTGGAAAGTTTGGAAATCAGAGGAAGGATTGAAACCATTCAGAACACTGTACTGCTGCAATCTGCCAGAATACTCAGAAGAGTCCTGGAGACCTGAGGAGACTTGCTGTCACTCAGACTCCAGTGAAAGACCATCAGCTAACACTGATGTGAAAACTCAAAAGGAGTAAATAATAATAATAATAATAATAATAATAATAATAATAATAATAATAATAATAATAAGGCTGATGATATGAATACTATTTTGATACTAAGATATCAGCAATAAGGATCAAAACCAGTGAAGCTGATCAGACAATCGATCTTGTTAAATATGCAAGCAAACAAGCTCCTTCCGCATGACTCTTATAGTTGCATACGCACCGCCGGTTCTAATGGTGGGGTTTCGAGCTCGAGTCGAAGCAAAGTTTTAAATACTGATGTCAAAAAAAAACATCTTACACTTTAAATATTGATATAAAATAACTTCACTGTGTAAACTACTAGGGTGATTTAAAATGCAATATCTAACGTATAGAGTTTTATGAGAAAATTATTTATAAACAAGAAATTGTGAAATAATGTTCTTGTACATTAAATTTCAAGATGATTGCGTATTTAACTGTATCCGGTTTAAGTTTACGCATGTCTCAGAGTTCAAAAAATCTGTTTACATTTCTTTTACGAAAGAGCGAGGCAAAAAATCAATTAATCTAATTTTGGACATCGAATAAACTCTAGGAACTTGAGGGAATCAAACTGATGCCTCGACCAGAATATAGTTCTGACTTAGTCCCTCCAGATTATTACATGATAGGATCCATGGTGCGGATCATGTTACATAATCTATGCGGTTGCATAAGATTATTGTCAATCCCCTGTATTTCTAAAGGGATGGCCCTTTTCATATCACGGGCGGGACTTTCCAAGGAATAGTACAGAAAGCCCGCGAAATATGTGAAGTCACGTGGGACCTGGTTGGTTCCTCAGTTTTCAGTTGGACGTCAGGCAGTGAACATGTCCTGCCTTAAACTGGAACTCACTCTGCATACGTGCGCTATGTTAGTCAGATGTTAGTTACATGAAATGTTTAGTTAAGGAAATAAAAGCTTAAGAAAATAACACGGTTTTGTGGTTGGTGAATGTCTTGGTAACAAGAAGAAACGAGTTAAGTGCGACCGACCACCAAGACGAAGTCTCCAAGACGAAGTCCCCAAGAGAAGTCCAGACGAAGAAGAGATGTTAGAAGAGACCTAGAAGAAGACGTAAGATAGAAAAGACGTTAGGAGATGAACAGCAGAAGAATAGAAGTAAGTAAAGAAGGGTATACAACAATCATGAGCTACTGTGACATCAAAAACGAAAAGGAGGTGCAAGTTTCAATGAAAAGTTTTTTTTCACCTCATACTAATTTTTCTTTTTCTTTCTTTTTCCATTTTCCTTTCTTTCTGTCTATCTGTCTATCTTTCTTTCTGTCTGTTTTATTTTTAGTTTTAGTTTTTTATTGTTCTTTTTCATTTTATTCTTTTTTTACTATTCTTTCTTTTTTTCTTTCTTTTTTTCTTTCTTTCTTTCTTTCTTTCTTTCTTTCTTCACAGTTTTTTTCTATTTTTTCTCAATTTTACTTTTTTTTAGATTTCATTTCTCTTTTTCATACTTTCTTTCATCTCAATTTTTTTTCTTTCTTTCTCAATTTTTCTTTTTCTTTTTCCTATTATATTCTTTCTTTATTTTTCAAGTTTTCTTTCTTTCTTTTTAAATTTTCTCTTTTTTACTGTTCTTTCGCTCTTAGTTTTTTTCTTCTCAATTTTCTTTCTTTCTTTCTTTTCCCATTTTCTTACCCCCTCCACGCACATGTGTCACACACCCACCCTACACCACCGAATTGTTTTTACCGCCAATTCATACTCATGTGGGATAGATGATACAACATGGTGGCCTCTATTTTAAAAGCTAGACAACTTCATTGTAACTTGAAGAATATAACAAACTAGTGGCACCTGTTTATATACTAGAGTATGATGATAATTGAATTATTACAACGTTCGATATGATTGCTTAAGAGCTATTGCCAGTTATTTCGATATGTAAAATGTATAATAATCTTGATTTAACTATTTCCCTCTCGTTCTTTTTTCTTTTTCATTATATTTGATTGAAACGGTTTAGAGTGATCGCTTCCGCAGGCTCACAACGCTCTCTATCTTTCCCCTACTGGCTTTCTTTCTTATTATATTTTTTCTGTGAAACATGTCCTTTTTCTTCCCTTTCTTTCTTTCTTTCTTTCTTTCTTTCTTTCTTTCTTTCTTTCTAATACAAATGGAATGGGCCATTATTTAGCTGAGGTGACGATATTCATACGAAATAAGAATTCTGCAGATATGCGACACCAGATAATCAGGATTTCCATTTTTGTATTCCATCTTGGGCGATTTGGATGGTTTCGTTATTTACCAGAGGGTGGTGCAAGATAATAACGGTCGTACTTTTAAGGAACATACGTTAAATAGATAAGTAACAAAAATATTACAAAACATTTGATTTGTTCCAGAATATCCCACTTTGAAAATCTTTTTCATTATTATACGTGTTTTTTATATACGACCGTTACACTTTTCTACCTAGAATCAGGGTGTACTGTTGTGTAGCGCCTTCTTTACCGGCATCAAATTGTTACATAATCTATGCGGTTGCATAAGATTATTGTCAATCCCCTGTAATTCTTAGGGGATGACCCCTTTCATACCATGGCCGGGTCCTTCAACGGAAAATTACAGAAGCCCGCCAAATATGTGAAGTCTCGTGGGACCTTTTGCAGAGTCCCCAGTTTGCAGTTAGGCGTCAGGCAGAGCAGTCGGCCATTTCATGCTCTGCCTAAAACTGAAACTCACGCGCGCGCTATGTTAGTCAGATATTTAGTTACATGAAATGTATAGTTAAGGAAATAAGAGTTTGTATAAGTAATATGTTCTTGTGGTTGATGAATGTCTTGGTAACAAGACTAAGAAATGCATCCAGGACGACCAGCCAGCAGGAACATAGCAATAGAAAACCAGACCTTAGGAGATCCGAGATGCTAGACCAGACCCAGTCAAGATGTTAGAAGATAGAACCAAAGCCGGCCAGAAGAAAAGACGACCAGAAGTAAGAAGTAAGAAAGGGTATGCAACAAAATCAGCATATGCTGCATAGCGCCTTCTTCGCTACTCTGAATCGTATACGTTGCTGGTATACTGTGGATATCTAACCCTTAGACGATATATGTAGTGGTCGCTTAACGAAGACACAAGACATCTGTATCTAGTAAGAATTGAACTTTTTATTTCTTTAATTCCCTCGTGGTGCGTGTAGGTAGTGAGCTTGACAATGGGAACTATTAATCTTGCAGGCTGGCGATCGGAAGGTGGAAGGTGGTGGGCGCACCTCACTGCCCGCTGGCAGCGATGGAACGTGAGCGTCGGTCACTCCGTTCGCCGTCTCCTCCTGACTGTTCGTTACTGACCCCTGTGGTCTCGACCCTCTGCTTTTGTATTGACGACCGCCTACGCATCTCTACACTCCGATCTAATAACTATTCCCGAACTTATAGTTACCCATCCTTCTTTCGTTCGCTTTACCGGGAAAAAATTCTTTGTCATTTTTGTCGTCTTTTCTTTGCTTTGTTTAATCTAACCGGAAATTCCTATTTCCGTTTGTACAATATCCAACAGTAGTAACTGCACAATCCCCGGGACTTCTGAGTGGAAATCAGTTAAGATTTATCACCAAATCGTATCTGCTTCTGTACTCCTTCTGTTTTCTCTTATTACATGTTCGACTTTTTCATCACCCTTTCCATAAATATAAACTCTGTGAACATAAAAGGTTCATTTATTCTGTAAATTTTCATTTATTTTTTTTATATTTAATTTATATTTATATTTATATTTTTCATTAATTTTTTTCCCTGTCGGTGAGTAATGTCAGATAGGCGAATCAAGACTGTATAGAGTGGTTCCAAAGATCTTTTAGTTGTAGTTCGATTTTTTTAATGTTTTGTTGGTTGGAGTTTACGGCATTTCAACCCCTGTTGGGTCATTTTATATCGAAAACGTTTTGTTTTACTCATTTTCTATGGATTCTCATTTTTTTAAAACTCACTTTTTTAAACACATTTTTAAAAAACTCCTTTTTTTCTATTCAAACCATAGATGTAATATTAACAGGTACTACCAGTCCGGGTCTGGGTGGAACTGGGAGTAATGGTTATGAAGGGGTGCTCCACATTGTTGTTCAAGTATTTTTAATGATAACCTAATATAAAAGACATATTAACTAATAAGAATGTATTATTTGATATATTAATGAATGTACTTACAGAATTTGTTTATCTAAAATATTATATACTTTTAAAATCTGCCAATCAACAAAACAATTTTATTCTTTTGAAAACTACAGAAAGCGATTTATACAGTTATAATATATGGTTGTATTATCTAGATTTTTCGGCATGTTGTCCTCATCTTTATTAAGTATACTAGCAACAGAAAACACCCTCCGGGAGTCGTAAAAATTAATTTTTGAAAGACATTGCCTGAGAGGGTGGGAGTTAAAAATTCATTGTCAGAGGGTTTGTATCATAAGTAAGACAAATCCTCATATTTATCAAAGGAGTAAAAAAAGATAAAATAATTTGAAATGAAAACTGAGCCCTGTCCCTCTCAAATAAAATGTTGCGTGCATGTAATAATCAAACAATTATTTTGAATATTTTCCACAAAATCGTAGGTATTTATTTATTTGTAAACTTTTTAGTTAACTTCTAGTTACTGTAAAAAAAAGGACGAGAGTAAAAAAACAATTTTTAAAATTGCTTACTCAAATTTTGGGTGTATGTAGCATAAGAATATTGTGACGTTAAACTGTGACGTAGAGCTATGACGCAGTTTTTGTTACAGACAGATATACAGACAATCTCCATTACTAATAGAGATATACACAACGTCTCAATAAATGTGCTCTCCAACCTTCTTCAGGTATTTCTAGTCTAACTCGGGAGCCTTCACTATCGTTGATTATTATCTCGAACATTTTTACATTTTGTACCAAGGATCAGAGTGTAGTATCTGTCAGATTCCCGGCGCTTCTGAGTTGAAATCAATTTGTTGTCACAGATACTATTTAATATCATTCTCGAAGTAAATAGAAAAAAAAAGAAAAATAATTGAAACTTAGCTGGAAATTAGGTTCTGAGAAATTCGGAAGAAATCAGGTGGAGGGAAAAAGAAATGTGTATCGATATGTAAAAAAAACAGGAAGAGAAAAGAAAAACACAATTAGAAATGCCAGTCAGCAGGATATCATTAAATAACAAATGAAGCAGAGAGCAGTATAAAAAATTGGGATTCATTAAAATTCTTCATGGGGGAGGGATAGAGCAAAAGAAAGATAAAAGAGTGGATGAATATGCGTACATGACTTCCTCCAGTTTCGAGTCTAATTTATCTGTGTTTAACTTTAAGATAGAGTAGAATCAGATAGATAGATCGATAGATAGATAGAGAAGAATTAGATAGATATATATAGAGAGAGTAGAATTAGATAGATAGATAGATAGATAGATATATAGAGTAGAATTAGATAGATATATAGATAGATAGATAGATAGAGTAGAATTAGATAGATATATATAGAGAGAGAGTAGAATTAGATAGATAGATAGATAGAGAGTAGAATTAGATAGATATATATAGAGAGAGAGTAGAATTAGATAGATAGATAGATAGATAGAGTAGAATTAGATAGATAGATAGATAGATAGATAGATAGATAGAGTAGAATTAGATAGATATATATAGAGAGAGTAGATTAGATAGATAGATAGATAGATAGATAGATAGAGTAGAATTAGATAGATAGATAGATAGATAGATAGAGTAGAATCAGATAGATAGATAGATAGATAGATAGATAGATAGATAGAGTAGAATTAGATAGATATATATAGAGAGAGTAGAATTAGATAGATAGATAGATAGATAGATAGATAGATAGATAGATAGATAGAGATAGATAGATAGATAGATATAGATAGATAGAGAGAGTAGAATTAGATAGATAGATAGATAGATAGATAGATAGATAGATAGATAGATAGAATAGATAGATAGATAGATATAGATAGATAGATAGATTAGATAGATAGATAGAGATAGATAGATAGATAGATAGATAGAGATAGAGATAGATAGATAGATAGATAGATAGATAGATTAGATAGATACATAGATAGAGTAGAATTATATAGATAGATAGATAGATAGATAGATAGATAGATTAGAATTAGATAGATACATAGATAGAGTAGAATTAGATAGATAGATAGATAGATAGATAGAGTAGAATTAGATAGAGAGGCAGATATGAACGGAGATAATAATTAGGAGGTACACTAGTGTAACGGTTATCATCGTGCGAAATGGACACGGTGACCACGAGTTCAAATCCTGGAAGAGGCTGTTTGCATTTCACACAGCGCTAATACCATTAGGAAAGGTAGTTTGGTTGGTTAGTTGGTTTGTTGGTTTGTTTTACGGCATATCAACCCTTTTCGGGCCATTTAATGCCGAACAAAGTCATTTTGATATCTGGTTGCTTACAGTACCTGATGTTGCTTAAACGGTCACCCATCTAAGTATTAAAAAGGATATACGTTGCTTAACTTCGGTGATCTAACGGGAATCGGTGCTTTTAATGTGACTTGACCATAAGCAAAAAAGGTAGGTATTTACCCAACCCTTCGCTATTCAATTGTAAAGGATCTGCGAGAATAACATGCTAACCATTAGACTACGATGGGAAGGCCTAATATTGAGAAAGGTGTACATCCAAATATTCTTCCACTAGCTATGAGTAAATAGTAAGGAAGATATGACCCTTTAACCTAGACATAGTAACCGGTCTAGAAAGTTAACTCTGAATTAAGACGAAAGGGTCTCACTTCAAGTTAGTCAAATTACTTTGGAAGCTCCCCCCCTCCACTACTCCTCCTGATTGATTTTGTACGATCTTGAATGTACAAGGGAGAGAAAGGGAAGACACAGGTCAAAAGGGAGAGAAGACAAAAAAGTGAGATTATCGATAATTTGAATCATCCATACCAAAACAAATACCTCAACATTAGTATTATCTGCATTATTCGGACTATTGTACTCATCTTCATTGTTATCTGTACAACGTTTCGGCCGATATGCCCTCCGGCCTTTTCAGGTATTTCTTGTCGGACTCGGGAACCTTCTCGAACTCGGGAACCTTCTTTTCGGAATCGGGAACCTTCTTTTCTGACTCGGGAACTTTCTTGTTGTAATCGGGAACCTTCTTGTCGTAATCGGGAGCCTTCACGGAACTTTGAACCTAACCCTTTATTCAGACAACGGTGGTATTCTGTTCTCATTCTATTAACCATAGCTGGGGTAGGGGCGTTAAGCTGTGTTAGTTATTATTCTATGTTACTGTTGCCCTTGATCAGGATTGAACCTGCAATCTAGAGATAACTATCACTTAGCATATCGGCCGAAATGTTGTACAGATAACAATGAAGATGAGGACAATAGTCCGAATAACGCAGATAATACTAATCATGAAGCCTCATCTGAAACATTCAGAGAAATACCTCAACATTAGTCAATAATTTTAGTATTGATCGCGTTTACAAACCTATCTATACAATACTGAAGAAAGCAATGTTTAGTGTTGAAGTGAGTCAGTGTACTGTTGGTTTGACCAACAGCAACTAGCTAAGCACAACTGAACCAGATTATTTAAAGTGAGCACATACGTGCACTCACTCCAAATAAACTTTAAAATTTATTTGGAAATGAGATACAGCGCATGTGCACACAACTCGGCATATAGCCGGAAGTTTGGTTTTGGGGGAGAGGTGATAAAACTGGTCATATCACTACACGGATCTATCTAGCTAGGCTCACTCACCGACCGATTCATTCAAAAATAAAAATAAAATTCTTGCATTCTCTCCTTGCGCAGACATGGTTGTAAGCACAACTGAACCAGTGCTAAGACAGTTGGTACTTATTGAAATCAAGAATAGTCCATTCGTACATTTGGGTGATTCCATTCCCTGAGTCCGGATTGGCTGCTTGGTATCTATGATGTTATGAGGCTTCATAAATAACCTGACATTTTGCAGTGGTGTGTATTACAGCAACATAGATTCGTATTCAGTTACGACTACTTGCTGCCTTGTCTTACCAATTCGACGGTAATTGGAACTAGTATGGTTATTCTACATTTAGATCCACAAACATTTATATGTGTGTGTTAGTCGTTTTTACGGCATATCAACCCTTTTAGGGTTATCTAATACAAAATCAAATTATTTTAATAAACAAATCATTCAAATTACTTTCCAACAGATTTAGCTCCTACAGACTATCATCCGTTCGGCCCCATGAAAAACGGTTTGAAAGGCAAATATTATTCTAGTGACGAGTAAGTAAAATCTGTAGTGAAGAAGTGGCTCAAAGAACAGTCAACATAATATTACGGGGCAGGGATACATGATCTCATTCAAAGTTGGAACATTGCTATGGAGAGACGTGGAGAAGTAGGGATGTGATCCATAGAGAACCAGCTTCATTTTGATGTATGATACATGTTCTTGTGTTGGTAATTATACCTGTCCTAAACAAAATGACATTACTTTTTTACTTACCCCCATAGGTAAGTGTTGTGGGGTTTTAAGGGGTCAAATAAGAACAAAACGGCGGGTAACAAATGTAGGAAAATGTATTAACAAAAGAGTAGACAATTACAGTACAGAGAAGTGGGAAATACGTCCGACAATAGAGTTATGAGCTGACTCGCATTGGCTTACTCTTCAAGCCATAATTGTCCCTGTTACTTATAGTAACCGTCGGCGCATTCCATTAGTCTATAGGGTATATCACCTATAACAGTAAGTTAATTGTTGCAGGTTTGAAAACGACTAATAATACACAGGACACAACAACCAAAAACACACAGGACTAAACAGTCAATAAACAAATACATAGATGCTATCAATTCAGATCAAATTGACATTTTCTATGTAAATCTCAGTTTCTTGATTTCTTTTATTACAAATTAAGCAGTCGCTTAAATGGCCACCGAATGAAGTATTGAACAGGTTCGTCACTGCTTAACGTCGGTAATCTAGTAGGAACTGGTGTCTTCAGCATGACCGTAATATTTTATATATATATATATATATATATATAAGTAAAGAAATAACAAAGACTTAGAGATTTAGCGTTATAGTCTATTTCAGGGGGCTTAGACAAAGTGTTTAACCCTTCCGACTCATCAGATGCAAATGATTTTGTTATTTCTTTACTTATATATTTGCTCTGTGACTCTAACATTAAGAGCACACATTGAGCCCTCAAACTGCGACAGGTTTTTAAAATAAAACTCTTGTGTCGTATGGAAGATTTCTTCTCTGAACTTTTGGATTATATATATATATATATATATATATATATATATATATATATATGTGTGTGTGTGTAAGAAAAGGTGGAATGAAAACATCACACAATGCTGTAAAAGAAGAAAACAATTTATAATATAATCATAGCTGATACTGATCAATATTTCGATTTTACAAAAATATTTTACAATATTTTACAAAAATATTGATCAGTATCAGCTATGATTATATTATAAATTGTTTTCTTCTTTAACAGCATTGTGTGATGTTTTCATTCCACCTTTTCTTACTCATATTGTCGGATTCATTTCCTTTCTTTTAATATATATATATATATATATATATATATATATGTTTTATTGAATTTGAAATTTGAATTCCTTCTACAAACACATGTTGAGATGCAGAAACACCGAAAGGGACATGACAATAGAAATTATAGCCAGGGACAGGAGTGTCGGTTATTTAAGGATTAAGGAGGCCTTATTAATATGAAAATTTCACGCAACACTCAATCATAGAGCAGAACTCAATTAAGAATATACAGTGCAGTAAATTAACAGCGAAGCGCAACTCAACACACAACACATCATAATATTTTGTGTTTTATATCATAATATTACATCATAATATATTTTACATCATAATATATTTTACATCATAATATTACATCATTATATTTTGTGTTTTACATCACAAATATTACATCATAAAAATTTGAGACTGCATGTGCGAACGGACCGGCGATTCACCACGGAAATAGCCGAACGTTTTCAAATTTCAAATTCAATACAACATTCAGCGTTCCTTTATAGCGTTTCTTTATAACGTTCACGGCAGTGCCGTAATATATGTATTAAAAAAAAGTTATGTACACGTAACTCCGAAACCTCTGAAGATGGGATTTTATCCCGAAAATTTAGGAAACAGGTAAATAAATATCAATTTCATCACCTATTGTTTTTCCATTGCATCGTCAATAGCTTTCTAATTTCTATTTTATTTCCTTAAACGATACATCATCATTATCTTCCTCATCATGTCGCGCAATTAGCACGGATATCCATGACAATCTCTAGCCAACCCTCCCTATCATTCATCATCCCAGAGAGGTCTTTTGCGCAACATCCAGTATCCTTGCATAGTTGGTCAGTGTAGGTCCTTGGTGGCCGGCCCACATTAGCATGTCCATGTGTTGGCTTCCACGGGAGGGCGTCGCTTATGAGCTCGGCCTTGCTTCTTCAGCAGTGTCCAGCATGCCCTGTCCGTCTCACTCGGATGGTTTGTGAGATGGGGGGGTGGCAGGTGGCCGTACAGCTGCTTTCTTGTGGGGTGCTGCTTCCACGACTTGTTCAGGACCGCACGCAGCATCTTTATACAGCTCCCATCTAGCTTATTCTCGAGGTGCTTTGTTAGGATCCAGGTGGTGCAGCCATACAGCAGTACTGATATAACCACAGCTTGGAAGTATTGTCGCTTAAACTTGTCAATGAGATCGGTTTACCAAATGACTGATGATTTGTTTGTGGCCGACCATGCTTTTCCTATTCGTGAATTAACATCGCTTTATGTGGATGAGATATTACTACCTAGGTATGTGAATTTTTCTACTGGCTTAAGAGGTTTACCTTCGAGTGTTGAGATGTCTCCTTTCTTTTTGAACCTCATGAACTCAGTTTTATCAGAGTTCACGTAGAGGCCGATATTCTTTGCTGCTTTCTCCAGGCTATGCAGTAGAGACTCAGCCTGTGCCGGTGTATCTGCAAGAAGAGCAAGACGATACATAAACGTTTGTAAATAAGTTGTATTGATTTCTTTATAGATCAAAATCGATTTTAGCCATCGGCTATCATAAAGGAGACTTTATTTTATTCTAAGAGGAAAACAATTTAAAACGAAATTAAGTTTTACAAATGTTAAAGTGTTTCAGTTCATGAAAATCGAACTTTTTTTTAACGATATTTAATTCAGCAATAACAAGCTTGATTATTGTCTGAAAATATTTTCAAATATATGGAGGCCCTTCATCCAATGGATACGACGTCACGAGTTCAAATCCTGGACAAGGCTGTTTGCATTTAACATAGCACTCACCTCCTCTCTATATCTTTCCCCTACTCTCTTTCTTCTTATTTTTATTTATTTATCATGTCCTTTTTCTTCCCTCTCTTTCTTTATAATAAAAACGGAGCGGTCCATTATTCTACTGAGGTGATGACACTCAAACGCGATAAGTAGTCGGCGGATAAGCAACACAAGATAATCAGGATTTACATTTTTGCATTTCATTTTGGACAGTCTCATTTTTAACCAGAGAGTGTTGGAAGATGATAACAGTCGTACAAATAAGGAACATGAGTATTAATATATAGATATTCAACGCACTTAAAACTATTTTCCAAGTTCCTTTAACCTTTTAAGAAAATAAAGAAAACGATAAAAGAAAAAAAACAATTATAAACAAGAAAAAAAATGTTAATCTCTTAGTTATGCTAAGAACTTTTCTGCAAAACCCCTAATAACAGCTAGAATCACCTTATTTCATCTTGGTATTTTTACATCAGTTGGGAATCCTTACTACAAAGATAATGAGGATTTACATTTGGACGGTCACAGTTTTAACCTAAGGGTGTTGCAAGATGATAACGGTCGTACTTTTAAGGAACACGAGTATTAACATATACAGATTTTGGTAATTTTCACCTTTAGTTGGCTAAATTCCGAGTAAATAAGGCAATTAGAGTAACCTCCCTTGACTTTCTCTTTGAAATTAGCCGGTAGCTATTTTGAAAGTCTCCGTGCGAAATAACAAATCTTAGAAACTTTTTCGAAAACAATAAAACTGTATGCTTTAAGACAAAAATATCATAAAATGTGTTCTTAATAACAATTAAGTTCATTTCAGATAATGCGCACGCACAATTTTATACTAAGAATTTTAACAACTAAAGGTGAAAGTTACCGATGAATTGCTCTCTTGTGAGCTTATATTTGTATATTCAATATACACACTATGGTTATTTCCTATAAGTCTAAGATAAACAAAGGGGAACCACTCTTGACTGATAGATTATTTATTTATTTATTTGTGTGATGTAAGCAGTGATGTAGTTTTGGTTACAGACAGACACCAAATCTCCATTATAATAAGGCATATACAAAAATTGAATCATACTATAGATGAATTGGTAATTTTCACCTTTAGTTGTTAAAATTCCTAGCAAATAAGGCAATTAGAGTAAGCTCCCTTGACTATCGCTTTGAACTAAGCCGGTAGCTATTTTGAAAGTCTCCGTGCGAAATACCAAAATGTTAGAAACTTTTTCGAAAAAAATACAACTGCTTTAACATAAAAATATCATAAAATGTGTTCTTAATAACAATTAAGTTAATTTCAGATAATGCGCACGCACAATTTTATGCTAGGAATTTAGCCAACTAAAGGTGAAAATTACCCAGATTTTATGGGCGAATTAGCTGTTGAATACATTTGTAAAACACATCTGAGGTCAGTAGGGAAAGTTCGATCGATCATTAAAAAAAAATTAATATTAAAATTGCTAATTGTCATTCGTTTGTATGTTTTAGCAAATTAAAATTCACCGAAATTAAAACAATAAACATTAAACCAAATAACACCAAATTGAATATCGACTTCGATTCACATCCCTCCCCCCCCAAGATAATCCAATCAAATATTTTACTAAAAAGACAAAAAAAAAATTAACATGATTATTAAGCTAATGTGTTCGACTAAATCTCTCTTCCTGACAAATATTCGATGTGATCAAAAAGAGTTTCAACGCCATTATAAGAAAACCATGAAGGCATCAGAGATGGACATAGGACACGTGGACTGCGCTGTTCAAAATGTTATGAACTAGAGAGTAGCAAAAAAATCGGATACTACGAGTTTTAAAAGCGAATTAAGAATAATTAAATCTATTATTTAAGGTTAAACTTTGTCTAAATCGATAAGTAGTAGCATAAGAACCAACATAAAAAAAGAAAAATATAATTACATATGCAGTTTATTTTAAAAAGATTTAAAACTATTTGTTTTGGTCAATTTCGACGATATCCGCCATTCAGCTCTCTTTTTCGATGGTTTTAAGTGCTTGTTTACAATTTTACTGTAACATTCGCGATTGCAAAAAAATTACCAAAAATCAGGTAATTATCTGATTTTAATGAAATTTTCAGTATTGATTTAACTATTAATGAATTTTATAATGCATCAGTTATTTTATTTCAAAACTTTAATTTAGTATTTTTGCTATGAAAAATTAATATATAAAATTCATTTTGAATAATGAAAATCATGATGGTTAAATTTAAAACTGTTTATACGTTTAGGATTAGAAAATGAAATATCCTAGTTACTTGAATGCAAACGGCTATTAGGCAGAGGCTGCCCTAAAAGTAATGTATGTTTTGACGTGAAGAAAATCACTCGGCATTGAAAAGATGTATCAGCGCCTACAGCTACGATTCGCGAGATCTCTGACAGGTG
>CM042157.1:86629744-86645995 GCA_023376005.1 Doryteuthis pealeii | reverse complement strand
AGTGAGAACGAAACTCACTACAATCGTCTTGGACCTAGCCTAGCTAATCATACATATTCTAAAATAATCCACCTATGTCATAACTGAGCTGTTTTCGCACAATTTCAGGTCAGAATTATGCGGCCCACCCAGTGAGAATCGAACTCACTAACAATGGTCTGAAGACATAAGCTGCTAATCATTACATTATCCTAAAATTAATCCAGCCGTATCATTAACTGACGCTTAGTTTCGCCACATTTCAAGGTCAGAATAGGCCACCCAGTGAGAATGAACTCACTAAATCAATGGTCTGAGGAGCCATTAGCTGCTATCATACATTATCCTAAATATAATCCAGCCGTAAAGTCATTTACTGAGTCTTGTTCGCACTAATTGCAAGGCCAGAAGTCATGGCGACACACAGTGGAGATATCAAAGCTCACTTATAATGCCCTTCGCGCCCTTAAACCATTACACCATAAGAGATCCCTTTTAATATAAGAGTAAACTTAAAAGACAAGCTAACATCTTGAAAACGGTAATTTTAAAGGAACTCAAGTATACGGCTGGATAATTAGATTTTCAAGATGTTCGTGTCTGTAGGTATTATGTTCTATTAACTAACAAATACACAATTCTTGATTGATATGTCAACCACTTTCCCCATCAGCCCGAAATTAGAAAATTACCATATTCTGGCCAGCAGTCACCCTTAGGGTACCTCCCACACATCGTAAAGCGAATGGAAGGGTTAGGCTAATTTAAAGTATGATGAGAAAAAAAGCACCTTTATATACACGTGATTGCCCATTAGCTGAGAGAAATAATAAAATCTATTAATAATGAGATGGAGATCTCTTATTGTCTCTGTAACAAAAAATCAACGTCACTGCCTTACGTCATAATTACCAAAGTCGTCAATACATAGAATAAAGAAACATTATTACTAATAAAATGAATAAAAGGTTTTCCTTTTTACTTAATCACGCGTTGAATTTTGATATTCGAATATCTCTCTGGTTAAGGATATATTCTGAAGTTCGTAATTTGTTATATTATCCGCAGTAGTAATTGTAACATCGGTTAGTAATCCGTCTCTGGCCAGTCGTCGGGTCTAGGAGTAAAGATAGCTGGTAAGGTATACGGGTTCCCCCTTGGGGGGGGACCATCCACAGTGTCGGACTATTTTACATGACACTGTTCCAATTCAGATCTATTAGTGAGGAGACCAAGTATTTACATATTCATATATCAATATTGTTAATAAATTAAACCCCTATAATATCATTAAAAAAACTAGGCAAATATATGCACCCTCCGGCGTGCAGTATTTAATGTTTTAAGTATAATAATAAATATCATATTAAATTCAAAAAAGCTAAAAAAACTGAATAAAAATGCAGATAAAAAGATTTTGGACCAGTGATTATTGAAAAATAGAAACAACTTTGAAACTAACTCTTCCGATCATTTTCCTTACTCCCTTCTTTCATTGATAAATTTTCCTAATTCACTATTTAGTAAAATAGCGAAGATAAAGAATATATTACAGTCATTTCTTCTTGTTAATGGATTTCTTTTAAAGATTTATTCCCCGAGATTTTGCTCATATTAATAAGATAAAACCAAACTATTAGAAAACAATAATACTAAGCATATATTTATTAAAATCAAATTTCTAAAAGAGAGATATATCAATAATGCAATTAGCCTCCCATTCACACTGTAAACCGCTATTTTGTTGTATATATAATACAATTGCATGTTATTAGTATGTAGATATGGGCAACAGTCTTAATGATGTAAAACAATTTTATTAATAATTGAAGTTTAGATAAAAATGAAATCATGGAGAATGTGATGTAAATAACAAAGAGAATTGTGACTTGTATAGTAATATAGTTTCGGTTACAGACAGAAAAACACACAATCTCCATTATAATAAGATATACTATGAAATCAAATAAAAGAAATTGTATTATTTTCTATGGAAAAAGTTATTTGCGAAATTTGTAATCAATTTAAAAGAATATCTTTTACTCTCACAGTTTTTCTTTCAGTAACAAGAGGTTAACTAAAAGTTCACAAATAAATGAATTCTTACGATTCTGTGTAAAATTTATGTGTAGAATTTTAAAAATAATTATTTAATTAATAATTTATAGATGCATGCTATATTTTTTTTTTTTTTGAGGGAGACAGAACTAAATTTCATTTCAAATTGTCTTATTTTTTTTTTACTCCTTTAATAAGTTTGATAATTTTACTTACTTATGGTACAAACTCTCTCACATTGAATGTTTAAACCCTCTCCCCGCCCCCTCACACAATATCTTTCAAAAATTAAATTTTACACCACCCGGAGGGTGTTTTTTAATTTTCTACTGTACAAAATAAAGGAATTTATATATATATTATATATAATATATATATATATATATATATATGCCAGTGTATATAGTAATCAGTTTCTCTTGTATAGATATATTGTATATACTAGCAAATATATGCACCCTCCGGGTGCAAGTATTTTAGTTAAATTTTATAATAAAATATGATATTAAATTAGAAAGGCTAATGAAACTGAATAAGAATGTAGATAAAAAGATTTTGAACAGAGGGGGTATGATTGAAAAAATAGAACAACTTTGAAACTAACTCTTCCATCATTTTCCGTTACTCCCGTCTTTCATTGGTAAATTTTCCTAATTAAAATGTTTAGTTAAAAATAGGAAGTAAAGAATAATATTACAGTTATTTCTTCTTGTTAAGGGATTTCTTTTAAGATTTATTGAAGAGATTTTTGCTCATATTCAATAAGATAAAACCAAACAATTAAAAATCAATAATACTAAGCATATATTTATTAAAATCAATTTTTTAAGATCAATATGCAAATTAGCCTTCCCATTCACACTGTAAACCTCTATTTTGTTGTATATATAAATACAATTGCATGTTATTAGTATGTAGATATGGTCAACAGTGTAAGTAATGTAAAACAATTTTATTAATAATTGAGGTTTAAATAAAAATAAAATCATGGAGAATATGATGCAAATAACTAAAGGAATTGTGACTTGTATAGTAATATAGTTTCGGTTACAGACAGAAAAACCCACAATCTCCATTATAATAAGATATATATATATATATGTGCCAGTGTATATAGTCATTAGTGTCTCTTGTATATATGTTTTCTTGTAAATGGCAGACACGGCTTAGATTTTTATTAAACTTTTCATTTTAGCAAACCAAATGTTGCAACTTTAGTTTTTCGTCATTTTAAAAACTAATGGAAACTTTGGCCAGTCTTTAAACTGCCTCAAACCACGATTTCTTGTTCACCTAAAAGAAAAGTTAAATAAAAAAGCACTATATCCCTGTCTGACATTGACAATAAAACATTATATATATATATATATATATATATATACACACATATATATATATTATATATATATATTATATATATAATATATATATATATATATACATATATATATTAAAGGTTATTTTGGTATCTGTATCCGTTTTTTGGAAGTACATATATCAGGTTTGGGCATTAGTGCGAAGCAATTATGTGATATATTACAATAACTAGTACAAAATTTAAAAAAACACCCACCGGGCGATGTAAAATTAGATTTTTGAAAAATATTACCTGAGTGGTGTGAGTAAAAAATTCAATGTCAGCGAGTTTTGTACCCTAAGTAAGTAAAATCAAATTCTTTAGAGGATTAAAAAATAAAACAATTTAAAATGTAAACTTTAAATATATATTAAAATAAAAACAAACTATATATAGATATATAATACCAGTCATGTATTTATTAAAACTTGTTTTAAAAAAAACAATGAGGACTGTCTAATGTTGCATGTTCAAATTTTGAGTGTATTTATTCTATGTTATGACGATTTTGGGTAATGTGACGTAAGCAGTTATGTAATTTTTGTTACAGACAAAAACCGGAAGCGAATCTCCATTATTAATAGATATAGTTATGATAATATAAGAAAATTATCAGAAAACTCGGTTGTTTTTTAGCGGAGTTTCATTTATTTTTTAGTAGTAAATTTTCGAGATTATTATATATCTCCCTTCTTCATGACTCTGTGAAGACAGTAATGTTTTTTCTGGCTGCTGGTTGTTCTTTTTGTGTGGGAATGCTTGATGCTGATTGGTTAGTTGGTGATAAAGATACTAAATAAACGAAACTCCACTAAAAAACAACCGAGATTTCTGATATTTATTCCCAGATGAATATATTATGATAACTACATTATTATAATATAGCACAAAAAATGCTTCACACTAATGCCCAAACCTGATTTGTGTACTTCCAAAAAACGGATACAGATACCAAAATAATCTTAAATATATATACTTACTAGAAGCATACGGAGACTCCTAAACAACACCATGTATATATATATATATATATATATATATATATATATACTAGCAAAAGTACCCGGTCTATGACCGTACTATATATAAAGATTGGACCATAAATAGGCGAGAGATTCAGAGCGGAACGGCTTAGACTCCGATTTGGTTCACTAAAATTAAACTAAACTGCTGGTATAGCTTTAATAGAAAACAGGCACGAACAATATTTTATTAGCAACAGCAGCTGGTATACGTACAGTTCTGCAAATCGATTGATTTAATTAATTAATTAATCAGTAAAAATGAATAACCAAATTTGGTGTGTTTCTTAGTTAGAATAATATCAAGGTCTATGCAAGATTTCAAATCTGAGTGACATCCCGTTTTGGAGTTATACGTCGACATGTACATACAAAACTTCCTTATATATATATAGATATAAGTAAAGAAATAAGAAAAGACTTAGAGATTTAGCATTATAGTCTATTTCAAGGAGCTTAGACAAAGTGTCTAACTCTCCAGACTCATCAGATGCGAATGATGAATTATTTATTACTTTAAAGGCATTTGAAAACAGATTTTTATTTTTTTATTTTTTAAATTTTATAGTCCTGTGATATGAATTTCAAACGAAAACCTTGATGTTGCAAAAAAAGAATTTTATGTTGTAGTTTCAAATATGAGCACTTCCGCCACAAATATCTCGGTCACCAATCAATGTATCTCTTAATGTATCAGATTTTGAAAAAGAAAGACATATTCCAAGTTCGACACCAGACGAATTCTCTTATTCAAACAGTATGAATATTACCCGTTGACGCAAAGGATTATTATATTTATAATTTATATATTTGCTCTGTGACTCTAACATTAAGAGCACGCATTGAGCTCTCAAACTGCGGAGGTTTTTTAAATAAAACTCTTGTGTCGTAAGGAAGATTTCTTCTCTGGACTTTTGGATTATATATATATAATATATATATATATATATATATATATACAAAAAACAAACACATGATGTTAAAATTCGCTGACAGAAATCTGTTTCGACCCTTTATTGAAGTGGTCTTCATCAAGAGCGAGATGTGTATAATAGAGATACGGTATGAATGGACCGTTATAAGTTCATAGCCGGAATTTGAAAAATATATATATTTTTTTTTTAAATTTTGAAAATGCATATTCTGTTTAGAAAATAAATAAAATAAATTTTATTTATTTTATTAAATCAGAAGCATTATAATCCGCAAAGAAAACTCAAAAGAGTTTGATGTAAATATGTATAAAAATGTATTTCTGTCAGCTTTCTGTCAGCGAATTTCTGTCAGATTTCTGTCAGCGAATTTTAACATCATGTGTTTGTTTTTTCTAAAATATTTATTTCATACTGTCGGATTCACTTCCATTAACTTTTCATATATATATATATATTATATATATATTATATATATATATATATTATATATAATATATATACTGATTGTTTGTTGTTATAGAGGTTTCACATATAATTCACATATTTGTGTTATAAATATAAGAAAATAAAAATACTGATGTTTGTTTTTAAAGCCAGATTGGATGTTGAAAGTAATTGTTAAAATAGACTGATATCTAAGAAATACTGTACACTAACCAATTGTGTCTAAATTAATGTGGTGTAAATGATAGTGAAATATGGGGATATTTATACTCATTGTTGTTAGCCGATTCAGGCAGAAAATCCTTGATGTCATTTTTTTATCCTAATGGATTTTATCATCTACACTATTAATTTAAATACAACTGGTACGTCCACAGTATTTCTTAGATATTAGTCTATTTTAACACTCACATTCGCCATTCAAACCTTGCTTAAAGAAACAGTATTTATATATATATATATATATATATATATATTATATATAATATAATATATTACAAAATATTTTTAAAAATCAAGGTAACGTGATTGAATATTAAGATTCTGCACACTTGTTTGGTACGTGAATTTCACGGAAATGCTAAACTCCTACAGAGTAATGACTGGTCATCTAGTCAATTATATATACACACACACACACACACACACACACACACACACACACATATATATATATATATATATGTATATATATATATATATATATATATATATAATTAATTTTTTGTTATTAATATTGGAGAAATGATTATAAAGTGCTCAATTATTTCTTTAAGAGCTGTATTTATTTATTTAAATCACCAATACAAAGTTCGTCTTACCAATGGTTTCAGAGGTTTATCCGTCATCAGAGACGTTGACTTTTTGAAAAAAATTGGACAGTTTTTTTAACTCGTGCCTCGTGTGAACGTGATCCGTTATTCGTTCTTGCTTTTGCTTTCTTCATTCACCGGCGTTCCTATTTGTCGTCATTGAGTCTCGTATTTTTATGATGATTTTTTTATTATTTTGTGTGCGTTTAAATATATGTGTGAATTCCTAAATTATGGCGGTCTGAGGTTTTGGTTAGTCCAATTCCATATCAAATTTTTTTTTCGGTGTGGGCATGCTCTAAATATTTCCATTTTATTATTAAGAAAAACGTGTTCTGAGCTTAATCCTTGCAGAATACGCAATTTTTCAGTGGTGCACAATGAGCATTTTTTTATTCATTTCGATTGGTCCAGTATTTTCCATTCTATGTTAAATTGTTATTCCTGTTTTTTATATATATATATATTACAAAAATATGAAAGTTTCAATGTAAGGTGATTGAATATTAAAATTCTGCACACTTGTTTGGTACGTGAATTTCACGAAATGCTTATCTCCCTACAGAGAAATTACTTGTCATCTAGTCAATTATATAATAACATACATCATACATACACACATCACACACACACCACACCACACATATATATATATATATTATTATATTTATATTTAATATATATGCACACTTGCACATACATTATATATATATATATATATATATTATATACACACTTGCACATACATTATATATATATATACCACACTTGCACGTACATATATATATATATATAATAGTAATATTGGTTAGGAGGGTGATTTAGAAGGCTTATCACAATGCAGTTTGGAATAAATAAATAAAATAATAATACGGTAAACAATGGTGTTGTGTGTTTGACCTGTATTTTTATTTCTTTCTTGAATTTTCGAGGTAATACCTCTTAATCAAAAGAATTGACTGAAGCAGTCCAGCTAGGCATTTCTTTCCCAAATTATTTTTTTTTTTTTAAATGATGTTATTTTTCAAAAATAACTGTATTCTCGTGTGAACGTGGATGCGTTATTTTTGTTTGTACGTGTGTGTATGTTGTAATGCGCGTGACATAGAAAATGCGTGTTGGTTGTGACGTTTAAGACTGTATCCTAGCGCGGGATTTTGTACGTGTGTATGTGCGAATGAAAAAGTGTATTTGTGTTTTGTGGCCAAAAAAAACATTCATTTGGGAAGAAATGCCATAGCTGTACTGCTTCAGTTCAATTCTTTTGATAAAGAGGTATTACCTCAAAAATTCAAGAAATAATTAAAAAAATACAGGTCAACACACAACACCATTGTTACCGTATTATTTTTTTATTTATTCCAAACTGCATTGTGATAGCCTTCTAATAATCCTCCTAACCAATACATACACAAATACTTCAAGCAAATTATGAAACTCTTTCTTATATATATATATATATATATATATATATATATATATATATATATATATACATTTGCGTACATACATTATTTATATATATATACACATACACTTGGCACATACATTATATATATATATATATATATAATATATATATATATATATATATATACAATTGCACATACATTATTATATATACACGCACACTTGCACATACATTATATATATGTATGAGAGAGAGAGAGAGAGAGAGAGAGAAGAGAGAGAGAGAGAGAGAGAGACGCCCATATACATTTATGGAGATTCTTTTAGGTCCTTAGGAAACCACTATTTATGACAATCATATCATTTCCTACAGAGCAATATTTACACCTCCATATAAGGGAAACAAGTTAACAAATAGTAGGACTGGTAGTTAAGTATTCCCCTTATATGGAAATATCCACACATATGCATGAATATATATATGCATGATATATTATATATATATATATATATATATTATATTATATATATTATATATATATACTTAATTCAATTAAATAGATTGTTAAGACTTTCCATGTCCTTCACATTCAATACCACTTTATTTTACATACATTTATACATGTGTCTATCATTTGGTGTGTGTGTGTGTATGTGTGTCTGTATATGTGTGTTGTATGTATGTGTGTGTGTGTGTGTGTGTGTGTTAGAGTGGTGAGAAGAGTAAAGTATGTGCCAGGCAAGATGTCATCTTATTCAACATCAACTCCCATTATCTATCTGATTGCCAGTGAATCCAACCCAGGTACCCACCCAGGTACCTACCCTGTTTCCTTTTTAATCTTAATGACAAAGGTCTCTCGGATTCTGCTAATTTCACATAGATCCTTCCTCGTGATCAAACACTTTTGTGATCTGCAGCATCAAAAATGCACTGATTGAACCGGGTTTTAATCTTTTGCATAGAGAGCCCAATTTCCGCATCAAATGCTTCGATCAGAATAGTCTCGCTTCTTTTTTAACTTCTCCCCTGATTGCCCTCCGTGTTTGATAATGTTATTTCATTTTATGTCCAATATAAAGTGGATTTTTATTGAAATATAAAATCTTTAAGTTCTAATATCTCAGTTGGCAGAGCGTCATGATTCCGGGTTCGATACCAGCTCTCACCAATTCAGCGTATGAGTAGCACAGAGATCTGTGCGGCCAAGTGTGGAGCTGACGGCAGTTGTGGCGCTCCGGCTCAGACACCAAAACAAATTCCTAGCGCTTGTTTGGTTTGGTTTGTTTTACGGCATATCAACCTCAGTGGGTCATTTAATGCCGACAAAGTTTAGAAATCCATACTTAATGGATAATCAATTTTGTTTATAGACTCATGTTTTTCTATTTAACCCATAGATAGGACCCCAACAGATACTACCACTCTGGGACAGAGAGGAACTTGGAGCCCCTAGCGCTAGTGAAAAGGGGATAGACTTCCGAGAAGTCTGGCTGAGACCAACTTTAGGCCAGCTCGACGACTTTACCTACTTTTTTATCATCCGCAAAAAGCGAATTTAATGCATGTATAGGGATAGATTATCAGTCGTATGGAAATCCGACCTCACTGACAAATTAAAGTGACAATACTTTCAAGCCGTAGTTGTATCAGTGCCAATGTATGTCTTCACCCCTTGGACTCTACCGAAATGCATAGAAGATAAGCTAGATGGGAGCTGGCCACGTGCCCTATTGATATTATTATCCCGGCACGGCAGCACTATATTGAGAGAGACAACTTTCTTTAGGGTTAGAGAAAGAGACAGATTATGAGTAAGAGACAGATTAGATATATTAGACTTACTGGGTGAGGCTTCTACCATGTCTTCCGCTGCCATCTTCGGCCGCCATATTGGGTTGACTTCTAAGAGCTATTTATTCTGTGTGCTTCTAGCTAAGGCTTAATTATTTAACAACGCCTGTTGTCCTCTTTTTAAAAAAAAACAAAACATTATTTAACTTTTCTAACTAACACCACTCAAACCAACAGAATGGTTTACACGTCATAACCATTGCGCCACAAAATGCTGCGCGTGATATATATATATATATATATATATATTATAATATATAATATATATATATATATATATTATATATTTCTTATTATAATGGAGATTGTGTGTGTTTTTCTGTCTGTTAACCGAAACTATATTCCTACTCAAGTCCACAATTCTCTTAGTTATTGACATCACATTCTCCATGATTTTATTTTTATCTAAACCTCAATTGTTAATAAAATTGTCTTACATTATTAATACTGTTAACTATGTCTCCATACTGACAACATGCAATTATATTTATATATACAACAAAAATAGCGGTTTACAATGTGAACGGGAAGGCTAATTTTCATATTAATATTAAAAAATCGAATTTAATAAATATGTGCTTAGTATTATTGATTTCTAACTGTTTGGTTTTATTTTAATGAATATAAGCAAAAATCTCTTCAATGAATCTTAAATGAAATCCATTAACAAGAAAAAATAACCGTCATTTTATTCTTTACTTCGTCTTTTAACTAAATACTTAAATTAGAAAATATAACAATGAAAGACGAGAGTGATGGAAGAGTAAGTTTCAGTAGTTCCATTTTTTTTATTATACTCCCTCTGTTTTCAAAATCTTTTATTATACTCCCTCTGTTTCAAATCTTTTTATCTGTATTCTTATTTAGTTTCATTAGCCTTTCTAATTTAATACAATATTTTATTACATTAAAACTGAAATACTTGCACCCGGAGGGTGCATATATTTGCTAGTATATAATAATAAATTTATAAGTAAAGGAATAACAAAAGACTTAGAGATTTAGCATTATAGTCTATTTCAGGGAGCTTAGACAAATTGTCTTACGCTCCCGACTCATCATTCGCATCTGATGAGTCGGGAGAGTTAGACACTTTGTCTAAGCTCCCTGAAATAGACTATAATGCTAAATCTCTAAGTCTTTTGTTATTTCTTTACTTATAAATTTGCTCTGTGACTTTAACATTAAGAGCACACATTGAGCTCTCAAACTGCGACAGGTTTTAAAAAAAACTCTTGTGCCGTAAGGAAGATTTCTTCTCTGGACTTTTGGATTATATATATATATATATATATATATATATATATATATATATATTAGCGCACGTATAGGAAAGGCATGCTCCGCTATAAATAAATTATCGGTCATATGGAAATCCAATCTCACAGACAAGTTAAAGAGACAATTCTTCTAGTCCGTTGTCGTGTCAGTACTGCTGTATGGCTGCACCACATGGACGCTAACGAAGCGACTAGAGAAGAAACTAGATGGGAGCTGCATAAGAATGCTGCGTGTGATCCTGAACAAGACGTGGAAACAACAGCCCACGAGAAAACAGCTATACGGCCACCTGCCACATATCACCCAAACCATCCGAGTAAGACGGACAAGACACGCAGGACACTGCTGGAGAAGCAAGGAAGAACTCATACGCGACGTCCTCCTGTGGAAGCCAGCACATGGGCATGCAAGTGTGGACCGACCAACAAAGACGTACATTGACCAGCTCTGTGCGGATACAGGATGCTGCATAGAGGACCTCCCGAGAATGATGAGTGATAGGGACGGATGGAGAGAGATTGTCATGGATATCCGTGTGCTAACAGCGCGACGTGACGATGATTGATATATATATATATATATATATATATATATATATATATATATATATATATATATATATATATATATTACGGCTTTTTGCTAATCCACGAAGTAAACAAATTCACTTCTGGGTTAATAAAATCGAGTTAAAGAGAAATCAGGGAATCTGATGAATTGCTCCGGCATGAAACTGAAGTTGGAATTTTAATACACTCGCTTAAAGAAAAAACGTATATATATATATATATATATATATATATATATATATATATATATATATATATATGGAAATTTGAATACACGAATCCTTGTTAACCTGAATTTATTTTTAAACGGAACTTTTTTTAATTTTAATTCTAGTCTCTTTTCATCAGTCTATGACAGATAGTTAACAGCACGGATAGAAAGTTTACTTCATTAAGTATACTAGCAACAGAAAACACCCTCCGGGCGTCGTAAAAATTAATTTTTAAAAGACATTGCCTGAGAGGGTGGGAGTTAAAAATTCAATATCAGAGGGTTTGTATCATGAGTAAGACAAATCCTCATATTTATTAAAGGAGTAAAAAAAAAAATAATGATTTGAAATGAAAACTGAGCCCCATCCCTCTCAAATAAAATGTTGCGTGCATGTAATAATCAAACAATTATTTTGAATATTTTCCACATCAATTTTCCACAAAATCGTAGGTATTTATTTATTTGTAAACTTTTTAATTAACTTCTTGTTACTGTAAAAAAGAAAGAAAAAAAGGACGAGAGTAAAAAACAATTTTTAAAATTGCTTACTCAAATTTTGGGTGTATATAGCATAAGAATATTGTGACGTAAGCTGTGACGTAGAGCTATGACGTAGTTTTTGTTACAGACAGAAATACAGACAATCTCCATTATTAATAGATAACATACTCATCATTGGTTAACATCGGTTATCTAACCGAAACCGACGCTTTCAATTTGAATTAGCCGTAATAAGTCTTGGCGAGGCTTGTTGTATTTCACGTAGCGGTGGCCCCCTCTGAGCAATCGGTTGGTCATGTCAATCCCTATTACCAATACGATTGTCCCAACCCTATTACCCTTATGGCAAATACCCAACCTTTTTGTATCATATATGAGCTAGAAGGCGGTGGCTGAGGGTCTTAATACCCTGGGTATGACGTTCAACTCTATCTAAAAGTGAAATTCCAATTTTGGGACTGTTGGCGTTTTTTGATTATGGTTATTTACTAAGCTGAGCTTAGATGCGGCACAAGGCCAGAAGTATGGGGCACCCAGTGAGAATCGAACTCACTACCAATGGTCTGCTAAGCTAGCTTGCTAACCATTAACCTACATGAGGTGCCTACGATTTTTGATTATAGTTATTTACTAAGCTTAGCTTAGATATGGCACAAGGCCAGAAGTGTGGGGCGCCCAGTGAGAATCGAACTCACTACCAATGGTCTGCTAAGCTAGCTTGCTAACCATCAACCTACATGAGGTGCCTACGTTTTTTTTATTATAAGGTGTGTGCCAGATGTTCACTTCTACTTATAGACTCGCCGATAACCATGTGACCAACCTATTGACCAATCACTGGCAGTATTCTGCTGCTGATATTGTTACTTATACCGGCTGTTCTAATCTTAACTACTCATAACTACTTGGGACTTATTCACTTACCAAAGGATTCTATAACTCAGGACTTACTTACTTATTTACTTTAATTTCTTTACAACTGGCCAAGGATGGCGGCCAGATACTTAACAGGGACTCGGGAGCATGAAGAGTGCCCCTTCATCCCCATTACTCCCAGTTCCACTCTGACGCGGATTGGTAGTACGTTTTAGGGTCTTATTCATGCGTTAAATAAAAAAAATGAGTTTAAAAAAATATGTTTATAAAATGAGTTGAAAAAATTAAATACCCACACAAAATGAGCAAAATACAACGTCTTCGACATAAAATAAGCCAACAAGGGTTGACATACCGTAAAATACGATCAATCAAATTCTTTTGGTCATCCCGGCATAAAAATGTCAAGCCCACGAATATGGCTGTATATTTTCCTTTTTCCTGGGTGTCTTTCAGGATTATTTTGAAATGACTTCCTGTGGATTTTAAGCAAAAATAACCAGAGGAGAGTTTGATGGCTGTATGATAATTCGTTTCTTTAAAAATCGTCAGAAAACACCTTGAGATTAAAATCGATTAAGCCGATCCGGATAAATCTTGGAGGAATTCTCTTGCCGTTTCTTTGTCGGTGACGTCAATCCATAATCCAACTTTGTGGGAATTGATCCTTGATGCACGCAAAAGACAATCTCTTATCTCGGCGATACAGTCACTTGTCACCGAAATAGAATCCTTTTACTTTTGTTTCCAGTCATTTTTATCGAGATTTTCGACAGCCCAGATTTAATACATAATCTTAGAATGTACACATGCTGTTTTTCATTTTTTTCTTATTTTTTTCTTATTTTTTATTTATTTATTCATTTATTTATTTTTGGTTGAAAACAGCAATTCCAAATTTCTATCTCAAATGAAACAGAAAAAATTACAATTATCTATTATCATCCTCATCATCAAGGCGAACCGACAGCACAGATTCCCTTAACTCTCTCTCTCTCTCTCTCTCTCTCTCTCTCTCTCTCTCTCTCTCTCTCTCTCTCTCTCTCTCTCTCTCTCTTTAATTGACCCCCCCCACCTGAATGTTTAATTCACTATGAAACAGTAGATCTCTTTGGATTATTGAAGAAGGTGCTCGTTTTGATTTTCAACTGAACAGCCGAAACAGAATAAGTTTAATTTTTATATTTTTGTTAAATTAATTTTTAAAGACTGTAACATTTAAAATATAATTTTGTTTCGTGTTTAAAAATGTTTGTAAATCAGCTATATTTTCTTCATTTTTTTGCTATCATGTTAAAAATAAGTTCAAATGTTGGTGTCATAAACTTTCTTCGGTAGCGACTAAAACCATTCCCAAATTCCCGGTCAGTCATGCTCCCCTCTCTCCCTCTCCCTCTCTCTGCGTCCCATCGTGGTATAGTGGTTAGCAAGCTAGTCTTGAAGATCCATTATTACTGATTAACAGGTTCGATTCTTGCTGGATGCTCCATATTTGCGACTTGTGGTGAACGGGTTGGGCAAATACCTGCTCCCAAACCATCACTCCATATATATATATATATATATATATATATATATATATATATGTCGGTCATCTCTCCTAGCAAGTCGTCTAGACGACATACAGTAATTGCACAGAGCTTGTCAATGTCATTTTTTGCTTGTCGGCCAACACTGAGCCTGCAGCTCAAACAGTTAAGCGCCCAGACAGCTCAGCAATACTAAAACGGCAATTCTAAATATGATTTCAATGATTCATATTCAAATTGTAAAATATTTCATATTTTATTAAGAGAGAACGGAAAAAACATTATTAATCTTTTATTTGGTTTGTTGGTTGGTTTATAGGGCTATCCCAATGAAAGTGTAAAGAAAAAAAGAAGGTAACTGTGGTGTTGTTTGTTAACCTGTAACTTATTCTTAATTCTACAGAAGATTACTAGAACTGAAGTTGTTGTTAGTGGCTGTTCATTTGTTCTGTCTCATGCTTTCCAAATTCTGTGGGGGGTGCTTTTTTATGTGTCTGTTTGTGTGTGTGTAAGTGTGTGTGTAAGTGTGTGTGTGCGTGCTTATGTCTGTGTGTCTGTTCATTTCCTTTTCTTTTTTTTTAATTAAAAAAAGTAATTGAACAGACACACATACATAAGCGCGCGCACACACACACAAATAATTTGGAAGATATGAAACAGAACAAATGAACAGCCACTAGCAACAACTTCAGATCTAGTGATCTTCTGTAGAAAGGATTTTTATCTCGAAATATTAAGAATTAAGAATAAATCACAGGTTAACAAACAACACCACAGTTACCTTCTTTTTTTCTTTACATTTTGAGTTTGAGTTAGAGTTTTGTTTAACGGCATATCAACCTCTGTGGGTCATTTAATGCCAAAAAGGTTATTTGGGATTTCAGTCTTTAAAGTGGTGGTTCGATGGAGATAATTGGTTATGTTCTGTTATATTTTGTTGAAAATGTTGCTTTTTTTTAATAAAATTTAACTTGCATTGTGATAGCCTTCAAAACCAACCAACAAACCAATATAAACACAATGCTTCAAGCAAATTTAAAAGACCCTTTTAATCTTTTATTTCTTTCATCTTATAATTTCTTGCATTTTATTGCAATTCCCAGGTCTACTTCGTCAATCGTTAGTAAACTGAGTAACAGAGAAATCTAACTTAATCAAAACATAACGAGTCTGGCCAAAGATTTATTTTATATTTCCTCTCCACACTGCAGACTAACGATCGTAGAATGACGATCTAGGAGTTGTGATAAAAAGCAACCGAAATTAAATCAGCTAGGAACAAAGAGATTTTATTTTATTTTTTTTACCATTTGTTTTATCATTCAACCCCGTCTACCATTTTGAAATTCTTTATCTTTTGCAGACAATCTTATCTTCGAAAATGATTTCCGCGGCGGACTTGAATTTTT
>CM042157.1:86602244-86627244 GCA_023376005.1 Doryteuthis pealeii | reverse complement strand
GCTTAATGCTCTTCAGGGCTAAGATCTGACTAAAGAGACTAGGAGCAAACGCATTAAATATAGTACTTACCACTTTGATTCAAATAAATCAAATAAATTAGCATAAACTAAAATGACCAATAGAAAAACAACGAAAAACTAAGAACACTATTAAAAAAATATTTTATTATATATACTAGCAAATATATGCACCCTCCGGGTGCAAGTATTTAAGTTTTAATGTAATAAAATATTGTATTAAATTAGAAAGGCTAATGAAACTAAATAAGAATACAGATAAAAAGATTTGAAACAGAGGGAGTATAATAAAAATTAGAACAACTGAAACTTACTCTTCCATCACTCTCGTCTTTCATTGTTACTTTTTCTAATTTAAGAATTTAGTTAAAAGAGGAAGTAAAGAATAAAATGACAGTTATTTTTTCTTGTTAATTTAAGATGCATTGAATAGATTTTTGATTATATTCATTAAAATAAAACCAAACAGTTAGAAATCAATAATACTAAGCACATATTTAATAAAATCACATTTTTAATATCAATATGCAAATTAGCCTTCCCGTTCACATTGTAAACTACTTTTTTGTTGTATATATAAATACAATTGCATGTTATTATTATGTAGATATGGTTAACAGTATTAATAATGTAAACCAATTTTATTAATAATTGAGATTTAAATAAAAATGCAATCATTGAGAATGTGATGTCAATAACTAAGGGAATTGTGACATGAGTAGTAATATAGTTTCGGTTACAGACAGAAAAAAACACAATCTCCATTATAATAAGATTTAATTATTTATTTTATTATTCTTATTCTTATTTTATTTTTATTTTATTTTATTATTATTTCATATTTTAATTTTTTATTTTTAAGCAAATTTGAAACTTCTACCTTTGTTCTAATAAATACCTTAAACAATGCTATATATATATATATATAATATATATATAATATATATATATATATATAAACGAATGCTTATGTACGTGCACATGCGTGCGTATTTGACACTTTCTGTATTGCAATTGTAAGCGAAACAGTCTCAGATATCATTCGCTAACGGAATCACCTATGACATTTACTGTATTCAATTCGTCTCATCCTACGCCATATTGTGCGCAATCTGGTTACTTTATCTGTATCAATCCATCGATTTATTTCTTACTGTCTATAACTTATGAATAATTTCACCAATATATCTACATACAGGCAAGCATAAATGATGAATTATCAGTCTGTAGATAGACAACGTAGCTTCATTCGAACCAAAACCGTAAAATTGGAAATAAATATATGGTTCAGTTGGTTGGTTAAGTTTTACGGCATGTTAACCTATGGGTTATTTTATGCCGAAGACGTTTTTGTTTTATTCATTCTTAATATAGGTACTAATTTTTAGAACTATTTTTTCTATTCAATTATTCAAGTTGGACCTTAACTGGAACTACCACTCCAGACCAGAGTGGACCTGGGAGTAATGGTGATAAAGGGGTACTACACATTCTTAAGATCTCTAGAATTTCGCCATCAGATAGAGTTTAACGTCATTTAACCTAGGACATTAAGGCCCTCAACCAATGCCTTCTGGCATGTATATGATGAGGTGGGTTGGGGGGTTGCCATAAGGGCAGTAGGTTTGGGACAATCATATATGTGTTAGTGTAACATAATAGAATAGAAAAGGCCAGGAACGTTACGTCTAGTTAACGGGGAAAGTTTTTGATGACGAAGCACTAGACCAAGTGTCATATTGTTACGTTGCGCCTTTTTCACGGCACTAAATCGTGTATGTAACGTAGCGGATATAGTCACAGTACCAAATGCGATATATGTAGTAGTCGGCTACTACCGGCTACTGGACTTCAATAAACAACAGATACGTATATAGAAAAATATGACCCGTCTTTATTTTCTTCGGCTTGTGGGTGGTGAGGGCGGCGTAGAGCTTCACAATGTAAATGCCCGAGGGTTGACAATGAGCATTGACAATGACTGCTGCTGGGATGGCTAGCGTTGGTGAGGTAAAGGGGTGGCTAGGTGGTTCTCACAGCCTGTAGGCCGTGAACGGCTGTCGGTTCACTAGTTCTCTGTCCCGAGTCTTCTGGCTGACTAACTGCTGGGATCTCTGACTTTTTTTTTTATGTATATAAGCTGCCTACGCATTTTCTTTTGTTATACTTATCAGCGGAAAATCTACTTCCGAATTTCATTGTTATACCCTCTCTCTTTGTTCGCGTTAACCGGATAAAGTCCTTTGTTATTTTTGTCGTCTTTTTTTTTCGGTTTAAGGGAAAATCCTACTTCCACCCGTACGAAATGCAACAATATTCTGATTGGTTAGAACAGAGCAGTGAAGAGAGTGAGAGAAAGAGAGAAGGATGAAATTTCAGTTGTAATAAAGCAGTCGGCATGAAAAGACACAAGATGCGTATCTGTCCCCCAAGGCATTTTGACTTTGGGATGAAAATAAAAATATATCATGAGAAAAAAAACGAGAACATCTTGTGTTTTTATTAAGAACTCTAAATGTCACAAGGCAAGATATCCTCAAGTTAATCCCAAGATGTTCCAGACTCAAAAGAACAAGAATGCCAGCAAAATCAACATCAAATCCAACAACCAGATTCCAGCCTCTCAAAGTAAAACAGGAATGCATAAGTATTTTACAGTTATTATTGAAACGTCATCACTCCTTTCAAAATGGATCCGCTACGTTACACTAGGGTTTGACGTGACCAGCCGACCTTGTGTCACATCCTAACCTGGTAGGAGGTCTTGGTAAATATCAAGATATCCTCAAGGGAATTCAAAGTTGTTCCAGACTCAAATGAGCAATATTGCCAGCAAACACAACATCAGATCCAACAACCAGATTCCAACCTCTCCAAGTAAAACAGGAATGCATAAGTATTTTACAGTTATTATTGAAACGTCGTCACTGGACCCGCTACGTTATACTAGGGTTTGATGTGACCAGACGATTGATTGGAGGGGGCCTCTCCAACTGATCGTGTAGCCTAAGTAAGGACCAAAATGGAGTGTTGCTTGTCATGGACTGCTCGGCAACCAGTGTTCCTTAAGCATCACGGGTCGCCATCCACGGACAACAGGTGACCCCATTTGTGGAGGGACTTACCTCTCTTCAGTGGTGCAATGGGTGTATTCTACAGCCCCAGCCGACAGGGTGGAAATATAGGGTTCAGTCTGAAGGAATCTAAGAATGAGTTCAAATCCTGGAAGTTGTAAATGCATCTCACTTAGCGCTAATACCATTGGGAAAGGTATGAATTCTACATTCTCTCCAGCTATGGGTAAATAGTAGGGCAGACTGAGCTCTTTAACCTTGTTAGGCAACCAGTCTAGGAGAAGAAAAACTCTGAATTCAAACCTGTTGAAGCTCCGCTTACGAAATTGAATTTGTGTCACATCCTGGATTTTATGGTATGTCAACCTATTTGGTTGTTTTATTCCAAATACGTTTTATTCATTCTTGATGGGTATTCAATTTTCTCAAATTTATTAAATATGAATACTTGATATCATAAAAGTAACTTTTGTGATAGTGTATTAATATACAAAAATCAATAATTTGGATATTGTTCTCTCGTTTGATTCCCAGTAAAGCAGTTGGGATCAGCTGGGGACAAAAATTGAGATATGATTTTGAATACAGGGGATTTCGGAAAAATTCATATATTTTCGTTATCTAATAACTTCGTCAAGTCTCGTTCAAAAGATCTGAAATTTTAACAGCATGTATAGTATCAATTCTATTCTCTGTTCGAACGTTTCTCTTTTTTTCTTTTCGATAACAAGAATGTCTTCTACAAAAAAGAAAAGATGTTTAAACATTAAACATAGAAATTTGTGATGTTTCTATACATGCTGTTAAAATTTGAGATCATTAGATAATGAAATGATATCTTTTTTTTTTGTTAAACACGATGTACATCTCAAATATCATATTTTTAAAAATCTTTATATCAATATGTAAAAAGCGTAGGAAATGCGTGGTGTAATGGTTAAAGTCATAGGAAATGGACTCGTCGCCCCGAGTTCAAATCCTGGACGTTGTAATTGCATTTCACTTAGCGCTAATACCCTTGGGAAAGGTATGAATTCTACTCTCCCTCTCGTTATGGGTAAATAGTAGGGTAGACTGGTCCCTTTAACCTTGGTTATGTTAAGTTTCTGACCGCCATCCTTGGACAGTTGAAAAGGACTTAAAGTAAGTAAGTCCTGAGCTATAGAATCCTTTGGTAAGTGAATAAGTCCTGAGTTATGGAATCCTACATAGTGTCAAAGGTCCAGTGACATAATCCTATGTTCCATCGTCAACGAAGGTTCAAAGCAATGTGCGTAGCTAAGATCAGAACAGCCGATATAAATAACAATATCAGCAGTAGAGTACTGCCAGTGATTTGCCAAGAGTATGGGTCACATGATTATCGCCGAGTCTATAAGTAGAAGTGGGCTTTTACCAAACGCCGTATATCCAAAAAAATCTCAACAGGTTAAGCAACAAGTCTAGGGGAAGAAAACTCTGAATTCAAACCTGTTAAAACTCTGCTTAAGAAATTGACCTTGTGTCACATCCTGGATTTTATGGTATGTCAACCTATTTGGTTGTTTTATTCCAAAGACGTTTTATTCATTCTTGATGGGTATTCAATTTTTTAAACTTATTAAATATGAATACTTGATATCATAAAAGTAGTCCAAAAAGGCTTGGGAAAAACTACAAAAAACATGTAAATATGAACGTTAAATGAATGCAAATCTCTAACCTCAAGGCACAAAATAACCCTAGATAGGTTAACATGCCATTAAATTAGTGGACTATAAAACTTCCGCGATATCCAGCTACGTCACATACATTCTCTAAACTGCATCTAACCTTTCAACTCTGGAGCTCTGAAGTACTCTTTCATTGCCATTACTCCCAGGTCCACTCTGAACCGGAGTGGTAGTATCTGTTGAATATATGAATATAAAAAAAATGAGTTTTGAAAACAAATTGAGTTCAATCAAGAATGAATAAAAACAAAACGTCTTCGGTATAAAATAACCCATCAAGTGTTGACATGCCATAAAACCCAGTCGAACAATCACCTACATTCTTCTCATGTGTTGTTACTGCTATTTTTCAAATAACCAAATGTGGTGTGTTTCTTAGTTATAAAGATGTCAAAGTGTATGCAAGATTCCGAATCTGAATAACATCTCGTTTCTGAGTTATAAGTTGACACGTACATACCAAACTTTATTTTATATATACTAGTAAATATATGCACCCTCTGGGTGCAAGTATTTAAGTTTTAATATAATAATATATCATATTAAATTAGAAAGGCAAATGAAACTGAATAAGAATGCAGATAAAAAAATTTGTAACAGAGGGGGTATGATTGAAAAATAGAACAACTTTGAAACTAACTCTTCCATCATTTTACCTTACTCCCTTCTTTCATTGGTAAATTTTCCTAATTTAACTATTTAGTTAAAATAGGAAGTAAAGAATAAAATTGTAGTTATTTCTTCTTGCTAATGGATTTCTTTTAAGATTTATCCCCAAGATTTTTGCTCATATTCAATAAGCTAAAACCAAACAATAAGAAATCAATAATACTAAGCATATATTTATTAAAATCAAATTTTTAATATCAATATGCAAATTAGCCTTCCCATTCACACTGTAAACCGCTATTTTGTTGTATATATAAGTACAATTGCATGTTGTTAGGATGTAGATATGGTCAACAGTCTTAATGATGTAAAACAATTTTAATAATTAAGGTTTAAATAGAAATAAAGTCATGGAGAATGTGACGTCAATAACTAAGGGAATTGTGACTTGAATAGTGATTTAGTTTCGGTTACAGACAGAAAAACACACAATCTCCATTATAATAAGATATATATATAGATATATATATATTGTGTGTGTGTGTGTGTGTGTGTGTGCACGCCTGCGCATTTATATGTGCGTTTTCGTGTGTGTGTGTGTGTGTGTGTGTGTGTGTCTATGAGTGTTTCCTTGTGATGGAACTAATATTATTTCCGATTGGCTAAATCAGCAGCATGGGCATTTTTTAAAAAAATAACTGCAATTCATTTACATCCGTTAGATGCATTAGTGAATAAATGTCGGTTAATTAAAAATTAATTCCACAGATCTTATCAACTGTCGCAATATGAGATTGACTCTCAATAGAATAATAAAATTAATAAAATCATCATGGAATGAAATTGTCTGATCGGCGATTATTCGGCAGTGCCCATCACCTCTCCAAGTAAAATGAAATCAAATGAAAAGATAAGTTTATTTTCTCGTAAAAAGCAGATCATAAGAGCGTACTAGGCTGGGTCCTGCTGCTAATTTAAAGGGATTATTATTTAAAAATAAACAAGTTGAAAATTCGGCAATTGGAACCGCTCACCAATGAGCACTCCGGAAAAGTAAAAAAATAAAGAACTTTTAAGAATTAAAAAAAAATCTGTTAGGTTTGTGTGTAATCGATAATAATCCATTGAAGGAAAATAAATAAATAAATAAATGAAAGAAAGAAATAATATAAGAATAAGAAAGAAGGAAAGAAAGAAATAAAGAAATAAAGAAATAAAGAAATAAATAATATAAGAATAAGAATAAGAAATAAATAAAGAAAGAAATAATATAAGAATAAAAGAAGGAAGAAAAAGAATGAAATAAATAAATAATAATATAAGAATAAGAAAGAAGGAAAGAAAGAAAGAAGGAAATAATAAATAATATAAGAATAAGAAACAAGGAAAGAAAGAAAGAAGGAAATAAATAAATAATATAAGAATAAGAAACAAGGAAAGAAAGAAAGAAGGAAATAAATAAATAATAAGAATAAGAAAGAAGGAAAGAAAGAAAGAAGGAAATAATAAAATAATATAAGAATAAGAAGAAGAAAGAAGAAAGAAGGAAATAAATAATAATATAAGAATAAGAAAGAAGAAAGAAAGAAAGAAGGAAATAAATAAATAATATAAGAATAAGAAGAAGGAAAGAGAAAGAAGGAAATAAATAAATATATATAAGAAAAAGGAAAGAAAGAAAGAAGGAAATAAATAAATAATAAGAATAAGAAAGAAGGAAAGAAAGAAAGAAGGAAATAAATAAATAATATAAGAATAAGAAAGAAGGAAAGAAAGAAAGAAGGAAATAAATAATAATATAAGAATAAGAAAGAAGGAAGAAAGAAGAAGGAAATAAATAAATAAGAAGAAGAAAGAATAAGAATAAGAAAGAAAAAGAAAGAAAGAAGGAAATAAATAAATAAATAATATAAGAATAAGAAACAAGGAAAGAAAGAAAGAAGGAAATAAATAATATAAGAATAAGAAAGAAAGGAAAGAAAGAAAGAAGGAAATAAATAAATAATATAAGAATAAGAATAAGAAAGAAAGAAAGAAAGAAATAATATAAGAATAAAAAAGAAGGAGAGAAAGAAAGAAGGAAATAAATAAATAATATAAGAATAAGAATAAGAAAGAAAGAAAGAAAGAAATAATATAAGAATAAAAAAAGAAGAGAGAGAAAGAAGGAAATAAATAAATAAATAATATAAGAATAAGAAAGAAAGAAAAAAGAAAGAATAAAAAAGAAAAATAAATAATATAAGAATAAGAAAGAAAGAAAGAAAGAAATAATATGAGAATAAAAAAGAAGGAAAAAAAGAAGGAAATAAATAAATAAATAATATAAGAATAAGAAAGAAGAAAGAAAGAAATAATATGAGAATAAAAAAGAAAGGAAGAAAGAAAGAAGGATAAATAAATAAATAAATAAGAAAGAATAAGAAAGAAAGAAGAAAGAAATAATATGAATAAAAAAAAGAAAGAAAGAAGGAAAAATAAATAAATATAAGAATAAGAATAAGAAAGAAAGAAAGAAGAAATAATATGAGAATAAAAAGAAGGAAAGAAAGAAGAAGGAATAAATAAAATTAATAAGAATAAGATAAGAAAGAAAAAAGAAAGAAATAATATAAGAATAAAAAAGAAGGAAAGAAAGAAAGAATAAATAATAAATAAATAATATAAGAATAAGAATAAGAAAGAAAAGAAAAGAAAAATAATATAGAATAAAAAGAAGGAAAGAAAGAAAGAAAAATAAATAAATAATATAAGAATAAGAATAAGAAAGAAAGAAAGAAAGAATAATATAAGAATAAAAAAGAAGGAAAGAAAGAAAGAATGAAATAAATAAATAAATAATATAAGAATAAGAATAAGAAAGAAAGAAAAGAAGAAGAAATAATATAAGAATAAAAAAGAAGGAAAGAAAGAAAGAAGGAAATAAATAAATAAATAATATAAGAATAAGAAAAGAAAGAAAGAAAGAAAGAAATAATATAAGAATAAAAAGAAGGAAAGAAAGAAAGAATGAAATAAATAAATAAATAATATAAGAATAAGAATAAGAAAGAAAGAAAGAAAGAAATAATATGAGAATAAAAAAGAAGGAAAGAAAGAAAGAATAATAAATAAATAATATATAAGAAAAGAAAAGAAAGAAAGAGAAAGAATAAATAAGAATAAAAAAGGAAGAAAGAAAGAAGAAATAAATAAATAATAATATAAGAATAAGAATAAGAAAGAAAGAAAGAAAGAAATAATATAAGAATAAAAAGAAGGAAAGAAAGAAAGAAGGAAATAAATAAATAATAATATAAGAATAAGAATAAGAAAGAAAGAAAGAAAGAAATAATAAAGAATAAAAAGAAGGAAAGAAAGAAAAGAATGAAATAAATAAATAAATAATATAAGAATAAGAATAAGAAGAAAGAAAGAAAGAAATAATATAAGAATAAAAAGAAGGAAAGAAAGAAAGAATGAAATAAATAAATAATAATATAAGAATAAGAATAAGAAGAAAGAAAGAAAGAAATAATATAAGAATAAAAAGAAGGAAAGAAAGAAAGAATGAAATAAATAAATAAATATAAAGAATAAGAATAAGAAGAAAGAAAGAAAGAATAATATAAGAATAAAAAAGAAGGAAAGAAGAAAGAAGGAAATAAATAAATAAATAATATAAGAATAAGAATAAGAAAGAGAGAAAGAAAGAAATAATATGAGAATAAAAAAGAAGGAAAGAAAGAAAGAAGGAAATAATAAAAATAATATAAGAATAAGAATAAGAAGAAAGAAAGAAAGAAATAATATGAGAATAAAAAAGAAGGAAAGAAAGAAAGAAGGAAATAAATAAATAAATAATATAAGAATAAGAATAAGAAATAAAGAAGAAAGAAAATATGAGAATTAAAAAGAAGGAAAGAAGAAAGAAGGAAATAAATAAATAATAAATAAGAATAAGAATAAAGAAAGAAAGAAATATGAGAATAAAAAAGGAAAGAAAGAAAGAAGGAAATAAATAAATAAATAATATAAGAATAAGAATAAGAATAAGAAATAAATAAATAAATAAATAATATAAGAATAAAAAAGAAGGAAAGAAAGAAAGAAGGAAATAAATAAATAAATAATATAAGAATAAGAAAGAAAGAAAGAAAGAAAGAAGGAAAGAAAGAAATAATATAAGAATAAAAAAGAAAGAAAGAAAGAAAGAAGGAAAGAAAGAAAGAATGAATGATTGAAATATTATAAGAATAAGAAAGAAAGAAGGAAATTATTTCTATATCCTCACTCTTTTTCTCTCTTCTGGATTTTCCCTTTCCTTCCCCTTTTTTTAAATCCTGATTATCTAGTGTTGCTTATCATTGAAATTCTTATTTCTTATGAGTGTCGTCATCTCAGTTAAATAATGGACTAATATTAATAGATTGATAGAATATCGTACAAAAAAATCATTCTCTTTTTATATCCATCTTTTCGATGTTGATTCATTTCATTTGAATCCTTTTAATATTCTTATGGGCCGGGTTAGCTCAGTCGGTAGAGCGTTCCTAGTTCGATCCCGGTCCTCGCCAACTCAGCGTATGAGTAGCACAGGGATCTGTGTTGTAAAGTAAGGAGCTGATGGTAGTTATGGTGCTCCACCTCAGACGCCTAAACAATCTCCTTGGTCTAGCGTTATTGAAAAGGGGATAGACTCCCTCGCTGACTGGCTGATACCGACTTTAGGCCGCCCCGACGAAAAAAAAAAAATATTCTTCCAGTTGATCCATGTGTCCTATTTCCAATTTCCGACGGATCGAAATTTCTTTATGTAAAATAATAAGATGTGGAAATGTGTAAAAACCCACAAATTAGTTATACGTTGAATTTTAACTCGAATTTAAGCATGTTAATAATAACATGAATAATAACACTGACTTTGTCTTCTGATCCGTCAAAAGAATGAAAGAGAAAGCGAAAAGCTGGGGATTTTGCCTGGGATTTTGGAGGAGACGAACGGAAGTGTCAGGGTTGAGTGCTTGAGGAGGACAAACTGCATGTTTCGTCTGTCCCCCAAGGCATTTTTACTTGGGTTTGAAATAAAATATACGAGCTCTGAGAAAAAAACAACAATGTATTGTTTTCGTTATTGAAAACTGCCAGCGGACGCAAGCACATCCAAAGAAGATACCAAGTAATCCCAGACTCGAAGAACGGGGAAAATGTCAGATCTGAACAAAATGCATAGTTGTTTTTCTTTTCAGAGCTCGTATATTTTAATTAAAACCCAAGTAAAATGCCTTGGACAACAGACACTCTTCTTGCGTCTATTCTCTTAAAAAACCGGCTCCCTCCCCTCTCTATCTCTCTTTCGCTTTTCACTCCGCCGGTACTCCTCGAAAAATTAGAAGCCCACAGATCAGACTTTCACAAGTCATTCTAGTTAATTACATAACTGACATATTGTTTTCTTTTTCCAAATTTCCTCATCTCATTATTTTACCATATATATATATATATATATATATATATATATATATATATATATATGTGAAAATAAAATGGAAATTAATCCGACAGTATGAATAAGATATAATGAAAAAACAAACGATGTTTACAACTGAAATAGGCTCATCAGAAGAGAAAGTGTGCAAACCGTTTCGGGGCCTAATTCTCTTGACGGTTTAAAAAGCAACACTCGGCCCATCCTCAACTAATATGAGGACCCGAGTGTTGCTTTTTAAACCGTTAAGAGAATTAGGCCCCGAAACGGTTTGCACACTTTCTCTTCTGATGAGCCTATTTCAGTTGTAAAACATCGTTTGCTTATTTTTGTTTCAGTTATATCTTATTCCATATATATATATTTATATATATATCGCCCGCCCTGTCGATGGGGCGTTAGAATGCAGCGACTGCACCTCTGCATAGGTGTAAGACTCCCCCGATGAGGCCACCTGTTGGCTGTGGGTGGCGACCAGTGATCCTTAAGGATAGAACCCAGATGGATGAGCAGTTCATGACTTGCAATACTCCACTTTGGCCCTATCTTGGGCTAGACGGGGCGGTCGGAGAGGCCCCCTCCGATCAATCGGCTGGTCACGTCAAGCCCTAACACCTATATGATTTTCCCAACCCTATTGTCCTTATGGCAAGCCCCAACCCCTTTTTATCATATGGGTGCTAGAAGGCGGTGACTGAAGGTCTATATGTCCTGGGAAATGACGTTAAACTCTATCTGATGGTGAGGTTCCAGTTCTGAAGGTTTGGGGAATGTGGAGCACCCTTTCATTGCCATTTCTCCCTGGTCCACACTGACCCAGAGTGGTAGTACCTGTTAGGGTCCCATCTATGGGTTAAATAGAAAAACATGAGTTGATAAACAAAATTTGTCATCCATTGCTGGATGGTTTAAATTTATAAACTTATACGAGGAAATGAGGATCTAGGGTTTAGGGTTAGGGTTGGGGTTTAGGGTTAGTTTAATGGGAAAATGAATAAATACTTGGGGTTCCGTTTTTTCTGGGTCACCCTGTATACCATTGACCCAGAAAAAACAGAACCCACACAATTTTGTAATAAAACTTAATTTTAAATAGGGGGGTTTAGGGTTAGGAGTTAGTGTTAAGGGTTGAGGTTAGGGTTAGGATTGGGGTTTAAGGTTAGTTTAATGGGAAAATAAATAATTTGGGTTCCGTTCAAGCGGTTCCGATAAGGGGGATCGATTTACTATAAAATTATACGAGGAATTGAGCACCCGTGAAAACTAAAAAAATAAAGAACTTTTAAGTATTTTTAACAACCTGATAGATTGGTGTGTAATCGATAATAATCCACTGAAGGAAAAAAAAATTAAATGGGGGGGGGGGGTCCAGATGATCAAGTCCACCAAAACGTTTTTAAACAATGTGTTTAAGCAAAAAATAGATATTGCAATACGAAGAATTTTAATTTTCGATTCTCAGCTTCTTTTTAAACTCAACATGCAATTAAGAACTATATGTGAATTTTTTTTTCACAATTTTTTGTACATGACAACTTCATGTACAAAACATTGTGGAAAAATTAAAATTGTTTCAAAACAAGTTTATGGTTACTTTTTCATTTGAATAAAATGGCCAATTCTTTCAACTACTAATATGAACATAATTCTGAGCTTCTGTTATTATTAGAGTTTTTTAAGGGCTAAAAGTAAAAATAAAATAAAATTGACAAATACTTATTAATGGATTCGTCGGAGCAGATTTCTGGCAATTTTTTGGTAAAAGAGGGTTAAAATTGTTTTTAAAACAAGGATTTTTCAACAAATTGGGTATACTTACAAGAACGTGTATTACATTAAGTAATAATATTTTTGTTTATCTTATTTTCCTTTCCTTACATGTGTCTAATTCGGTTGTAATTTAAATATATATTACATTGTTAAGTTTTTCTATTCTGTTAGGTACATGTGATGTTACAAAATTTACAAAAAACAAAACCAAAAACAAATATACAAACGAATTCTTTCAATTTGTTGTATAGTAATATGTAATAATTTGAAACTATAAAACAGAAAACACAAATCCTGAAATATACAAATTCTCAATGATTTTAGTTTCAAGAATTATTTTCCTCTTACCCCCTCTCTAACTACTGTCTACCACTTTCTCTCTCACTCCCTGGTGTTCCAAATTTCATTTTTAGTCCGGTCATGGACCGGGTACTTTAGCTAGTATATATATATATACTAGCTATACTCTCTCGATGAGTCACGAGTAAAAACAAGCTCTGAAGATGATTTTTATAAATCGAAATATTGTTCAATATCAGCTATGAATATGATATAAAATGTTTTCACTTTAACAGCATATTGTGTGTTTTCATATCGTTTAATCTATCTATCTATATCTATATATCTATCTATATATATATATATATTGAAGAAATGGTTACAACAGAAACCTACTCGAGTTTCATCGCTAGAATCATCAGTGTTAAATCCACTGAATTACGTGTGATCAGCTGCAATTAATCGGTAACTCGATTAATTCAGTGAATTTAACCCTGATGATTCTAGCGATGAAACTCGAGTAGGTTTCTGTTGTATCCATTTCTTCAATAAATTTGCTCTACTTTGTATTGAGCACTTTGTATTTGTTTTATCACGGACTTAACCCCTGGATCGGGTGCACCTCCAACGATCGTGCCCATATTCACCGGTAAGCCACCCTTTATATATATATATATATATATATATATATATATATATATTTACTTAAAAACGTGACTTTGATGACAGTTTCAGTTTTGGTGTCGACCTGTATTCTGCCCCATTTGTCAAAAGAACGGATAAACTGAACGATTTTATCTGATGTTTACGGATTAAACACGCCATTACTTCAACTTTTGTGACACCTCATATACTTTCCGGCAACAAAGTTTAGGGATTTACCTTAAATCCACACTGAACATACATTATCTCATTTGACAATGTGTATTTTATCAGGAAAGCGTTAATCCTACTTATTAAGGTTTCATATTGTCTTTCGTGATAAATCGTGATAAACAATGGAGAAATTGGAACGTTTCCTTCACAATTTATAGGAAGTTAAATTTCATCAATGAAAGATTTGATTTCAATGTTGCTTATCTTTTATTAAGGATAATCTCCAGAATTAATTTCAATTATCGCTCTCATTGAAAAGCTCTTGTAAATGAATAACAAGAGTCGTATTATTATTATTATTATTATTATTATTATTATTATTATTATTAAATAATAATAATAATATTATCTCCTTTTGAGTTTTCACATCAGCATTAGCTGATGGTCTTTCGCTGGAGTCTGAGTGACAGCAAGTCTCCTCAGGTCTCCAGGACTCTTCTGACCTTTTTCCAATCCTTTTGGGACTGTTCCAAGTGCACCAACTACAATTGGTATCACTTTCACTTTCATATTCCATAACTTTTTCAGTTCTTTGGCATTATTTATTATTATTATTATTATTATTATTATTATTATTATTATTATTATTATTTACTCCTTTTGAGTTTTCACATCAGCGTTAGCTGATGGTCTTTCACTGGAGTCTGAGTGAAGTCTCCTCAGGTCTCCAGGACTCTTCTGAGTATTCTGGCAGATTGCAGCAGTGCAGTGTTCTGAATGGTTTCAATCCTTCCTCTGATATCCAAACTTTCCAAGCCCTTTTCTAATCCTTTTGGGACTGTTCCAAGTGCACCAACGACAATTGGTATCACTTTCACTTTCATATTCCATAACTTTTTCAGTTCTCTGGCAAGGTCCAGATATTTGTCTATTTTTTCATTTCCTTTAACTTCACCCTGTGACAAGTTCTTTCTTGTTTGTTTATCAACACTAGGTCTGGTCTTCTTGCTGGGATAAGGTGATCCGTTTTAATTTCAAAGTCCCAGAGAATTTTGTGCGTTTCGTTCTCAAGAACAGATTCTGGTTTATGCATATACCATTTTGTTGTGTGGTCAAAATTTAATTTCTTGCATAATTCCCAGTGGATCTCCTTCCCAACCCAGTCGTGTCTAGTTGTGCTAGTTTGCTATATTCGCATAGTATATGGTTAACAGTCTCATCTCTATTACCGCAAAGTCTACATTTACTATTTTGTTGGGTCTTATCAATTTTCGCTTTGATGTAGTTTGTCCTTATGGCATTATTTTGTGCAGCAATGATAAGTGATTCTGTTTCTCTTTTGAGGTTTCCCTTTCTTAACCATGTCCAAGTCTTTTCATGTGCAACTTCATCTATTTGTCGTTTGAAGCGTCCATATAATTGTTTTTCTTTTTTTTTTTTCTTCCCATTTTTGTTTTCTAGTCTTTGTCGTTTTTCTGTTTGTCCATCTGCCGTTTCTACTATTGTTGGCCGCCATTATTATATTATTATTATTATTATTATTATTATTATTATCATTATTATTATTATTTTACTCCATTATAATTTTACACACCCGCCTTAGCCGGTGTTTCCCAGGAGGCTGAGTGATAGCAAGTTTCCTTAGGTCTCCAGTACTCTTCTGAGTATTCCAGCCGATCTTAACAATGCTGGATGGTTTAGATTCTTCCTGATTTCCCGTTCATCTAGACCCTTATCCAGACCCCTGGCGACCGTTCCAAGGGCACCAATTACAATTGGCACGACCTTCACCTTCAACTTTTCTTTTGAAGTTCCAAGTATTTGTCTATCTTTTCGCTTTCTTTCACTTGGGAATCTGTCGGGACGGCAAAATCCACGAGATAACAAATTCTCTTTATTATTATTAACATTATTATTTCACTCCTTGTGATTTTTTCACACCAGCCTTAGCTGATGACCTTTCACAGGAGTCGGAGGGACAACAAGTCTCCTCAGGTCTCCAGGCCTCGCCTGAGTATTCTATCTTATTTCAACAATGCTGGTGTCTGGATGGACTCAATTCTTCCTCGTGTTGTATTGTCCTCGCCCGGAAGACGGAACTTCCGGCAAAAAGACAAAGAGATTTATAAAAATATATATTTAAAAAGGGAAAACGAAAGCGAGGCTTTCTGGTCGAGGAAGCAGGGAGAAGATAAAGAAATATATAACAAACGTCCGTTATCAGATCAAAAAGATAAAAATCCTTAGGCATATTAGCAGATGTAAAAACCAGATCAAAAGATAAAGATGCGTAGGTGTGTCGTCAATACAAAAGCCAGAGGGTCGAGCCGACAGTCAGACAGAATCCTCAAGGCAGAGAACAAGTGTCAACCATCCACGGTCACAGCCGACGGCTTTGAGCCGTCACGTAGCCACCTTCCACCTCACCATCGCCAGTCATCCCAACGGTAGTAGTAGTAGTCATCGTCAACCCTTGGGCAGTTCCTATTGTCAACGCTCGCCACCCACACCACGACAGAGATTAAAGAAAAGGAAAGGAGACATAACCACACTCAACGGTAAGCCCCTTAAGCCAGTAGAACAATTCACATACCTAGGTGGTAATATCCTATCCACAGAAAGCGATGTAAATACACGAATAGGAAAAGCGTGGTCGGCCACAAACAAATTATCAGTAATATGGAAATCCGATCTCACTGACAAGCTAAAGCGACAATTCTTCCAGGCGGTGGTTGTATCAGTGTTGCTGTACGGATGCACCACATGGACCCTAACGAGGCGCCTTGAGAATAAGCTGGATGGGAGCTGCACAAGAATGCTGCGTGCTGTCCTGAATAAATCGTGAAGCAGCACCCACGACGAAACAGCTATATGGCCACCTGCCCCCCATCTCACAAACCATTCGAGTGAGACGGACAGGACATGCCGGGCACTGCTGGAGAAGCAAGGATGAGCTCATAAGTGACGTTCTCATGTGGAAGCCAACACACGGACATGCTAGTGTGGGCCGCCCAGCAAGGACCTACATTGACCAACTAAGCAAAGACGCAGGTTGCTGCACAGAGGACCTCCCTGGGAAAATGAATGATAGGAAAGGTTGGCGAGAGATTGTCATGGATATCCGTGCTAATAGCGCGACATGATGATGATGATGATGATTTACAATACCCAGGTGTTGTGATTTTATTAAGCGACTACTACATATATCGCCTAGTGGTTAGTGACGATACCCGCTATGTATACAGATACACGAAGTAGGGCCGTGAATTTGAAGCCGCTATATAACATATAGAATTTAATGCCAGTACGCAACACTCGGATTTCCAGCTCCCCTAGTCCCTTGTCTAAGATTTTGGGTACCGCACCAACTACTTTCACCCTCTTATTCCACAGTTTTTTTTTCAATTCTCTAGCATGGTCCAAGTGTTATATACTGGCGTTTTCTCCGTACCAAATCATCATAATGTCGTATACCCTTTCTTTACTTCTTTACTTTTAGTCGTATTTCCTTCTGGCCGGCTTGCTTTGCTTCTGATCGTCTATCATCTATCTTGGTCTGGTATATCTTCTAAGGTCTGGTCTTCTATGGAGGACTTCGGGTCTGGTTTCTGTTGGGATTTCTTGTTATCAGAAGCCCTGTGTTATTGTTAGTTTTTAGGTAATAAACACAAGACTTCGATTTACGTTGATGTTATTTTATTTGTAAATCCCCAACCCAGACAATCTGCGCAGATGAGACTTACATGTTGCTAGCTCGGCTTCTAACTTCTAACTGACTGAGTTACTTACAATATCCTTAAACCGGAAGGGCATTCTATGGGGGTTCCGGTTCTCACGATTTATTCCCCGGAAAGCAAGGTCAGAGTGAGGTCAAGCGCTGTCACTCACTTTCAAGGCCATCAGCTGTACTAATCGCCATAATGATTTCTACAATACCTTATAAAAGCATTAGGGATCCAATAATTATGTAACACAAGTATTTGTCTATATATTTCGCTTTAATCTTTCTCCTGGGATCTGCTGGAACTGCAAATTCTATTAGTTGACAAATGATATTTTTGTTAATCAATTACTAAGTCTTGTCTTCTGGCTGGGATAATGCGACCCGTCTTTATCACACCGTCCAGAGAATTATCATTATTATTATTATTAGCAGGACATGTGGATATACCACTGTATAATAATTTAATTATTACAACGTTTGATAGGTTTACTTAAGAGCTATCGTTAAATACTTCAATATCTAAAGTGTATACAAATCTTGATTTAACTGTCTCATTCTTATTTTTTTTTTCTTTCTTTTCTTTTCATCTTTTCATTGTTCGATTGAAACACATTAGCGTTATCGCTTCCGCTCTTACCCTACCCAACTCTCTCTCTCTCTCTCTCTCTCTCTCTCTCTCTCTCTCTCTCTCTCTCTCTCTCTCTCTCTCTTTTCCCGAAACAAAAATTCTCTCGATTAATAAACTCAATTTTTAAAAACTTGCCTTGGCTTTAAATTTCCAGTTAATTATGCTCTCTCTCTCTCTCTCTCTCTTCTCTCTCTCTCTCTCTCTCTCTCTCTCTCTCTCTCTGTGTGTGTGTGTGTGTGTATCTCTAAATATTAACGAGTTAATCTGAATCTCCATTATCCAGAAAAGACACGGTAATTTTTTTTCCGGAAAAGTAAAACTTCGGCTCTGGTTGAGCTGTGTTTTGCGAACCCTTAGTATCCACTGCCCGAACATTTGATATTTTGCGCTATCAAGAATCTCTTTCAAACTAATACCCTTAGGAAATATATTAACACCCCACCTATGGATTAAATACTACTACAACTGATATTTTACAAGTATGGCTTTGGCATTAAATAACCCACAAAGATTGATATGCCATTAAACTAACAAACCAAATCAAACTAAACCAAAATTGTTCATCTATAAAGTTCGGCTTTCTTACCTTATAGGTTTTTGGAACTCGCAAAATCCAATTATGTCAGTCTACCTGTCCCTTGAGATTTAGATATTTCTTTTGAGATGTGACCAAATAGATAAAGCCGCTGGTAAAATGGCATTTGTACTTCCGGGAGTCGTTAGATCAACTCCTCTTCGAAATAACGCAGAAATATGATCTCATTTATTGGAAATACAAAGTAAAATTATCAAGAATAATTGACTGTTGTATGTTTTGAAATATTTATCACCTAAAGAGAGAGAGAGAGTTTAAATGGACCCCAATTATATACTTCTCGGAATAGCAAACTTTACTCTTCGTTAGCCGAATTCACGTCGCCTGGCGAAAGATCCCTGTCATTCCTGACTAATATGCCGGTCAAAAGTCTCTAAGTCATATCACTGACTACCCTGACTGTCAGAACCCCCTCTCTCTCTCTCTTCTCTCTCTCTCTCTCTCTCTCTCTCTCTCTCTCTCATTACTAAAAAAAGAGGTCTTATTTGTATAGCGTTGTTAAACAAATTTCAGTGTAGAATAGTTCTATATATGGTTAATTTTGCCCGATACCCTTTAATGGTGATCGTATTTATCCTTAATTCTGTAAAGTAAATTTAATGTTTTATAATCAATCAGAACCAAAAGAAATGTCACTTCAAAAGGTGACAATCAAATAGTTTGTAAATTATCATTCCTACTTGATAATTGTTTAAATAAACACACTCTCCTAAAACAAAACTTCAAAGGGTAATTAAACACAACACTAGACACTAGCGGGTCATATGGTCTCCGTTAATCCTTATTGGCAGAAGACTCATAATATAACATCTCTTTCAATTCAATTTTACTGGTTGTCCTTATACTGTCTACCATTTTTACTCTCTCTCTTCTCTCTCTCTCTCTCTCTCTCTCTCTCTCTCTCTCTCTCTCTCTCTCTCTCTCTCTCTCTCTCTCATATTCTAATGTGTGGTGTAATGACTATCTTAGTTGGAAATGGTCACAGTCAGACGTGTTCAAATCCTAGTCGAGCCTCGTTGCATTTCACCTAGCGCTGATACCCATTGGGAAGGGTACGAATCCAACTATTCTGCCTCTATTTATAGATAGATAGTATGGCAGACTGGCTTTTGGTATGGTAACCAGTCAAGGAGAAGGAAAACTCTGAATTCACATCAACGAAGAACCGTGAAAAGTTCGACAAATCTTGTAATTTTTGATTATTGAATTTTCATTATATCATATTCACACTGTCGGATTAATTTCCATTTTATTTTCACATATATATATATATATATATATATTATATATATATATATATATATATATATATAATATAATAATTTCTCACAATACTACATACCGTCAGATTCACTTTCATTTCTCTTCACACACACACACACACATATATGTATATATATATATAATTTGGCAGCAAATTTTCTTTTAAACAGGTTTGTTGAACTCAACGGACATTTTTTTTAAGTTTCTGTTTAAAAAGAAACAATGAAAACATCTCAACCCTAACCCTTGTTGGACTTAAACTTTAAAAAAAAATTAAAATTAACAGTTTTATTACAAAATGTGTGGGTTCTGTTTTTTCTGGGTCACTCTGTAATATTATGTTACTGGGTTAGGGTTATTTAATCGGTAAAAATCAAAATCTAGATTTTGTACCTTTATACGTATGATTATCATAAACATAACAAAGTGTTTGCGCAAGATTAATGCTCAATGACACATCTTTCTATTTTCTTCTTCTTGTAACTCTATGGTTATGACGTATAGTCATTGTGTTGGATTGAGTGCTGATTCAGCGAATACACGTGGATAGATTTGATTGGATGATTGGAATGTTGACGTGGTGAAGGGGAGAAAGGAAGAATGAGAGGTGATAGTTAGAAGTTAGAAAAGAGTTTAAGTCTGGTCGTCGACGGGTGAAGACGGAAGCTTGAGTCTGTTCGGCGACGGGTGAAGACGGGCTAAGGCCTGATCTTCCCAGTGCAGTGATCATGGATGAAGTTAAAATAAATAATCACTTGATCAAGTCTCAAAATGGATGTCTTGTCTTTTGTAATTCCTTTTATTTTGACCAAATTAGCCTTAGCTAGAAGCACAATCAGAAGAAGCCGGCGGACATGGTAGAAGCTCTGCAAGTAAGTCTAATCTCTCTCTAATATCTTTCATAATAAGTCTCTCTTCCTAAAGAAAATGCTCACTCTCACCAATTGGTTGTGTCGGTGTCAATGTGCGTGTGTGAGACGTATCACATTTGGTACTATGGACAACATAGTATTAGTGGGGTACGAATGCGAAGCGTATAGGGTCACATTCCTGATACGTTCACAGTGGGTGCCGTGCCAGGACCTAATAGTGATCACATGGGGTATGTGAACCTTATAGTTTCACATTCTTCTCACTTCCCATGTTGGTTTTTCCCGATATAAGAAGTGTGCCAGATGGCCACTTGTACTTATAGACTCGCCGACAACCATGTGACCAACTTCTTGTCCAATCACTGGCAGTATTCTGCTGCTGATATTGTTACTTATACTGGCTGTTCTGGTCATACCTACACACATTGCTTTGAGCCTTCGTGGACGATGGATCATAGGATTATATCACTGGACCTTTTGACACTACGTAGGATTACATAATCCAGGACTTATTCACTTACCAAAGGATTCTATAGCACAGGACTTACTTATTTACTTACTTTAAGTCCTTCTCAACTGGCCAAGTATGGCGGCCAGATACTTAACAAACAACTGAAACTTTTGCGATCTCGATTCATAATGACATGTTTTTCATTTACACCGTCAAAATCCGGTTTTTTGTTAGTGGTTAGGGTTAGGGGTTAGTTTTATAATTTAAAAAAACCTCTAAATTCGTCTGTTAACAATCAACTGGATTTTGACTGTGTAAATGGAAAATATGTCCTTATGAATCGAGATCGCAAAAGGGGTCCCTAAGGGTCATCTGTGTTATAGTTCATTGGTCATCTCCCCAAAAGTAAACTCCTCTCTAATTCCCTTTTATTCTTCTTTCTGTTGGAGTTTTGTGATATAAGGCGTGTGGTAGATACCTACTTCTAAATATAGACTCGTTGACTACCACGTGACCACTGAAGGCAACCTATTATCCAATCACTGACAGTGCTGCTGCTGCTGTTGGTGTATTTATACTGCCCGATACTAATCTTTGCTCACAGCTATTTGGATCATCTTGGACGTCGGACCTAGAGGACACTATCCCACAAGGACTTATTGATTTACTTACTTGTTTACTTTAAGTTCTTTTACAACTGGAACCAAGGATGGCGGCCGGTTACTCAACACTTTCTTGTCAACATCACCCTCCATCATCATCATCCTATTTCTTGTTTTTTTATTGTTTGTTATTTTTCTTATCTCTGATTCATCGTTACTCATTTTCATTCATCTATCCGTTGAATTCTAACTCTTAATATACAGGGTGAGTCAAAATGCACGCAAATTTAAATTGTTCAAAATTATTCCACCAATCATATATTAGTTAACATTACTTTTATATACAGGTTGAGTAAAAATGCACGCAAATTTATATTGTTCAAAAATTATTCCACCAATCATATATTAGTTAACATTACTTTTATATACAGGGTGAGTCAAAATGTACGCAAATTTATATTGTTCAAAATTATTCCACCAATCATATATTAGTTAACATTACTTTTATATACAGGATGAGTCAAAATGTACGCAAATTTATATTTATTCAAAATTATTCCACCAATCATATATTAGTTAACATTACTTTTATTTACAGGGTGAGTCAAAATGCACGCAGATTTATATTGTTGAAATTATTCCACCAATCATATATTAGTTAACATTATTTTTATATACAGGGTGAGTCAAATGCACGCAAATTTATATTGTTGAAATTATTCCACCAATCATATATTAGTTAACATTATTTTATATACAGGGTGAGTCAAAATGCAAATTTATATTGTTGAAAATTATTCCACCAATCATATATTAGTTAACATTATTTTTATATACAGGGTGAGTCAAAATGCACGCAAATTTATATTGTTGAAAATTATTCCACCAATCATATATTAGTTAACATTATTTTTATATATAGAGTGAGTCAAAATGTACGCAAATTTATATTGTTCAAAATTATTCCAGCAATCATATATTAGTTAACATTACTTTTATATACAGGGTGAGTCAAAATGTACGCAAATTTATATTGTTGAAAATTATTCCACCAATCATATATTAGTTAACATTATTTTATATACAGGGTGAGTCAAAATGCACGCAAATTTATATTGTTGAAAATTATTCCACCAATCATATATTAGTTAACATTATTTTTATATACAGGGTGAGTCAAAATGCACGCAAATTTATATTGTTGAAAATTATTCCACCAATCATATATTAGTTAACATTATTTTTTATATACAGGGTGAGTCAAAATGTACGCAAATTTATATTGTTCAAAATTATTCCAGCAATCATATATTAGTTAACATTACTTTTATATACAGGGTGAGTCAAAATGTACGCAAATTCATATTGTTCAAAATTATTCCACCAATCATATATTAGTGAACATTACTTTTATTTACAGGGTGAGTCAAAATGTACGCAAATGTATATTGTTCAAAATTATTCCACCAATCATATATTAGTTAACATTACTTTTATATACAGGGTGAGTCAAAATGTACGCAAATTTATATTGTTCAAAATTATTCCACAATCATATATTAGTTAACATTACTTTTATATACAGGGTGAGTCAAAATGTACGCAAATGTATATTGTTCAAAATTATTCCACCAATCATATATTAATTAACATTACTTTTATTTACAGGGTGAGTCAAAATGTACGCAAATTTATATTGTTCAAAATTATTCCACCAATCATATATTAGTTAACATTACTTTTATATACAGGGTGAGTCAAAATGCACGCAAATTTGTATTGTTCAAAATTATTCCTCCAATCATATATTAGTTAACATTACTTTTATATACAAGGTGAGTCAAAATGTACGCAAATTTATATTGTTCAAAATTATTCCACCAATCATATATTAGTTAACATTACTTTTATATACAGGGTGAGTCAAAATGCACGCAAATTTATATTGTTCAAAAATTATTCCACCAATCATATATTAGTTAACATTACTTTTTATATACAGGGTGAGTCAAAATGTACGCAAATTTATATTGTTCAAAATTATTCCACCAATCATATATTAGTTAACATTACTTTTATATATGTTATAGATATATGCATGGCGTTTGTATAATTAATGTTTTTTTATACTTTACAGGTCATTATTTACATCCTGCCACTTGATTTGGAAACTAGACTGGAGCTAGTAAAATTGTATTATAAGAATAAAGAAAAATGCAGCTGCAACAATGAGAACATACAAAAAGATAAAAGCCATGCGAAACAATCCATTTTCTTTATCTACTCTGACACGATTGATAAAAAAATTCGAGAGCACAAAAACACTCCATAATTTACCATCAAGAGGCAGGCCGTCACTGGAGGAAAATCGTGTGGGTGCTGTTGTGGAGGGAATCACAAACTTACAGTCAACTAATCTACTGTAGCTGAACTCACAGGTATTTCTCAACGCAGTATTACACGGATTCTTCATCACCAAGGTATGCAGCCTTACCGCATGAGCCTTATATTTGCATGCATTTTGACTCATCCTGTACTTAGATCTCTTAGCTCTCGCTAGATTAAAACTACAAAAGGCTTAAAAAAAAACAAGAGAGATTTTCATAAGTGGAGAATACGTATCAAGAGTACAGTCCCTTTTTTTCTTATGATTCACTATCAAATCAGTAAAGATGTTCGGAAGCTGAAATCCTCATTTTCTCAATGAAGCCTTGTTGATTCATTTAAATTACTGAGTGGATTAATGGTCTTCACAAACATCGAAACCGAAAATGATAAGCAAATGGATTTCTTAAGGAGAAATATTATTTTACTTTATTCTGTGTCGAAAAGTATTTTATCACATGTTAATGCTAGTGAAAGACGATCGAACATTAAATATATATATATATATATATATATATAATATATATATATATATTGAAAAAACAAATGATGTTTACAAATGCTTGGGATCATCAGGAGAGAATGTGCACCGTTTCGGGGCCTTCCTCTCAACGGTTTTAACTGCACATCGGCCCCCTCACTGATGTGAGGTCCCTCGGAATATCTGTATCGACCGTATGTAATAGATCGGTCTTCAACAAAAGTAAAAACGTGATGAAATGACCGTTAGAAGAA
>CM042157.1:86579744-86597244 GCA_023376005.1 Doryteuthis pealeii | reverse complement strand
TTGTCTTTGCTGATGTGGAGCGCCACACCTACTGTCATCTCCCCACCTTACAGCACGGATCAGAATACCCAATCTGTGCTACTCATGCACATAGTTAGCGGGTACTGGTATTGAACCCTGAACCTTGTTATTACCATAACTCCCAGTTCCACTCTGACATGGAGTGGTAGTACCTGTTAGAGTACCATACATTGTTCAAACTGATTTGCTTAATAGTTACTTGAAATTAAGTTGGTATAGTATTGGCATAAGAATCACAAGGTTCCGGGTTCGATACCGGTCCCTGTTAACTCAGCACAAGAGTATCACAGCTTGGGTAATTTGATTTGAGCTGACGGTAGGTGTGGCTTTCCATCTCAGCAAAAAAAATCTTCCTGGTCAGGTGCTAGCGAAAAGGGTATAGACTCCATCGCTGTTCGATTGATACCGATGATAGGCCACTCCACAGACCTTACTTTTACTTACTAAGGATTATTATTATTATTATTATTATTATCTCCTTTTGGGTTTTCACATCAGTGTTAGCTGATGGTCTTTCACTGGAGTCTGAGTGACAGCAAGTCTCCTCAGGTCTCCAGGACTCTTCTGGGTATTCTGGCAGATTGCAGCAGTGCAGTGTTCTGAATGGTTTCAATCCTTCCTCTGATATCCAAACTTTCCAAACCCTTTTCTAATCCTTTTGGGATTGTTCCAAGTGCACCAACTACAATTGGTATCACTTTCACTTTCATATTCCATAACTTTTTCAGTTCTCTTGCAAGGTCCAGATATTTGTCCATTTTTTTATTTTCCTTTAGCTTTACCCTGTGATCTACTGGCACTGCAAAATCCACCAGTTGACAAGTTTTTCTTTTTTGTTTATCAACACTAGGTCTGGTCTTCTTGCTGGGATTATTATTATTATTATTATTATTATTATTATTATTATTATTTACTCGAAAGCATATATCTGTGTTCAAACAAAATTATTGAATAGATATATTTACTTTGAACCATATAAATCTTTTGTATGAGAAAAGAATACTTGAAACTGTACAACTGCGTGCGAATTATTTGCATTTGATAAGCGCGTGTACAAAAAAAAACAGTTTTCGTATGAAACAACTGCACAAAAATGTAAATTTGAACGTAAAATGAACACAATTCTTTAACCTATAGTCATAAAATAGCCCTAGATTCATTGATTGATTGATTTTTACAAGTCAACCTATGTGAAATTGGTGATTAATTTTGGTATGGCAACCAGTCTAGGAGAAAGAAAAGTCATCACCGGACGGAGTTTTGTGTCATGACCAAAACACACATTACTTTGTGTTGTGGGGTTGTTAAGGGTCACAAATAAAGACAAAAAAAGTGGTGAAAGTTGATACAAGTGTATTGAACAAAGAAAGTAGAATTTACAGAAGGAAAGTGAAGTTACGTCCGACAATACAGTCTAGAACTGAATCGTGTCGCTTGTTCTTCAAGTTACAATTGTCTTTGCTACTTATAGTAGTAGTAGGATCATTTCATTATGTAGATAGTGTTACGTACTGGCATCAAATTCTATATGTTATATAGCGGCTTCCAATTCACGCTACAGAATCGTGTAGTTAGTATATGTTGCAGGTATGTATATCACGTGGCGAAATATGTAGTCGGACTTAAGAAACCACAACACATGGGTATAGTAGGAGTTTTGACTTTATTTCTCTCCCTCGGCTGGTGGGTGGCGTGCGTGACAAGAGGAATGCCCAAGGATTGACGATGACTACTACTACTGCTGGTATGTTGAGGTAAAGGAGGCTGGTGGGTCCCACAGCCGTTGGCTGCAATGGATCGTGAGCGTCTGTCGCTCACTTGTTCTCCGTCCGCTGTCTCCTGCCTGACTCTCTACTGACCTGGGATCCCTGACTTCCTTTTATATATATCAAACGCTTACGCGTTTTCTTTTGTTCTCTTTATCAGCGGACAAATCTATTTCCGAACTTATTGTTACCCATTCTTCTTTGTTCGCTTTACCCGGAAAAAGTCCTTTGTTACTCTTTTCGTCTTCTCCCTGCCTCGATCCAACCGGAAGACCCTATTTCCGTTTTCACCTTCTTTTAAATATTTTCAATATACAACAATAGGTTATATCGCCTATAAAACTTTGAAAAATAGTTGGGTTGATAGATATAGCGCAATAAAGTTTCCATCTTTAAATGGTTCACGTGTTTCGATCAATTAAAAAGACTTATCAGTCAAAAATGGTAACACTGTTGGAATAATAGTACACCAAACCAATTATCAATTAAGCCAAAAGAACAGAAATGGGATCCGGAATATAGAAAATCCCAAGAAGGAGTAATACTGACTTGACTGCGCATTGGCCATACAAGACTTACACACTCTGATGCTCAAGCAGGAATATCAACCACGGTGCGGGACATATAAAAACCCTACACTGTCAAACATTTCCTCATTGAGAGTGGAGTTTTCAGAAATAAATATTTCAAGGCAAATAATATGATGGATCTGTTTGAGAATACTATCACATGGATGGCATTTTATCCTTCTTGGGAGAAATAAAAATATATCGAAAAATTATGAATTAGATATAAAAATACATCCACGAATTACATCTACAAAAATACAAATGTAAAGGAAACTTGAACACTAACAGTTTGTTTTGTTTTGTTTATTTTTTCTTTGTGCAGAATGTGTGTATTTTCCGTTAAGATATTTCGGTAATTAGAGTGGGGGCGTGAATGTAATTTTAGGTGTTGTGAAATCTGTTAAATGGGGAGTTAGACGACGTGACAATGTCGTTGAGGTAAAACCGATGTATGTATTTTCATTTTCTGGGAGACTGCAATCTCCTAAGGGACTGTAGTATACAGATTTAAATGTCCCTTAGCCACCACCTTCTAGAACATATATGATAAAAAGGGTTGGGGGTTGCCATAAGGGCAATAGAGTTGGGGGAATCATATAGGTGCTAGAGCTTGTCGTGACCAGCCGATTGATCGGAGGGGGCCTATCCTACCGCCTGTCTAGCCTAGATAAGGGTCGAAGTGGAGTGTTGCATGTCATAGACTGTTCATCCACCAGGATTCCGTCCTTAAGCATCATGTGTCACCAACCACGGCTAACAGATAGTCTCATTGGGGGGGGTCTCACTTCTCTACAGAGTCGGTGTATTCTAAAGTCTCAGGCGACATTAAACAAACCATTAAACAAACCAAACCAAATGAAGTTAATAAAATTATTCATACCAGTTTGAAGATATAAGGAACTTGAAACACACACTTTTACCAAAATGACTTGTTTCGGCAATAAATGACCCGGAAAAGGTTGACATGCCGCAAAACAAACAAACCTAATCATAGAGTAAAAATAAAATAAATGAAAAGACAGAAATATATTTGGATCTCACCAAAGAGCAGAACGGTCTATGGAACTAAGTTGACGTAATATCAATTGTAGTTGGAACACTTGGAACACACTTCAAAGGCATGGAAAATAAACTGGGGAACAGAGAAACACACTTTGAGACCAACTAGACCACACCACACTTAAGATAAGCTAGAATACTTTTATCAAAATGACTTTCACCATTAAATAACCAGAAAAGAGTTGAATATGCCGTAAAAACAAACAAACTTAACCAAACCATCGATATTTAAATGTGTAGTTGGGGCCGGTGTGCAAATAAAACTGTTGAGAGGAAGGCCCCGAAACGGTGCACATTCTCTCCTGATGATCCTAAAACCAAATACATAACATATCAAAAACAAACAAAACAAAAGAATTGTAGAATTGAACTTCTCGTCGGTTTTGCTATTGGAATGAGGAACATTCTATAGGCCGCTCGCTTTATGGTGGGTCTCCGTTACTTATCGAGTAACTTTCTTCTGTAATTTTATATTTTTATCCATTAAAGTAAACATTTTAAAAATCTATCTTATCTATTTTCAATAAAAAGAGAAACCGACAAAATAAAGGGAAGTAACTCTGTGTGGCCATTTTGACTCCACAATGAAGATGTTTATCGTTACCGTTACTTATCAAGTAACTTTCTTCTTTAAATGTGTTATCACGCAGTATAATGACGTTTCTCTTATTCGGTCTGGAGCTGGTTAAATTTTGAATATTTTATCACAGGATGACCTATATTACTCACGGCATAAATCATATCACGTTTTAATGGATCGATCCTTCACTGTAACTTTCAAGGAATTAGATCTCTCGTCTTTTATGCTTAATACAAAACTTTATACAAAATTCATTTTTCATTTCCAGTGCTTATACAAAACTGGTACGTTCAACGTTGACCTAAATTCATTTGACCTTTTGTCAATCGATCATAAATTCAAATGAAACATTGAGATTCGTTTTGTTTTGTTTTTCTTGCCAATATTTTACACGTTATTTGAGTTCGATTCCTTAACGTTTATTACGCCCTGTCATCGCGGCTTAGTAATTATTTTATGACATACCACCCCATCACCGCCCTGTCGGCTGTGGCGTTAGAATGCATCGACTGCACCTCTGCAGAGGGGTAAGACTCCCCTAATTGGGGCCACCTGTTGGCCGTGGGTGGCGACCCGTGATGCTTAAGGATAGAGCCCAGGTGGATGAGCAGTTCATGATTTGCAATACTCCACTTTGGCCCTATCTTGGGCTAGACGGGAGGTCGGAGAGGCCCCCTCCGATCAATCGGCTGGTCACGTCAAGCCCTAGCACCTATATGATTTTCCCAACCATATTGCCCTTATGGCAAGCCCCAACCCCTTTTTATCATATTGGTGCTAGAAGGCGGTGGCTGCGGGTCTACATGTCCTGGGAATGACGTTAAACTCTATCTGATTGTGGGGTTCCAGTTTTGGAGGTTTGGGGAATGTGGAGCACCCCTTCATCACCATTACTCCCGGGTCCACTCTGACCCGGAGTGGTAGTAACTGTTAGGGTCCCATCTATAGGTTAAATAGAAAAATGTATTAATAAAAAAATTATATTATCCATTAAGAATTGATTTATTTCAAAACTTTATCAGCATTAAATGACCCACTGAGGTTGATATGCCGTAAAACATAACAAAACAAAATCAAAACCACCACATCAGTTGAATACAAGGATCAATTAACGTGGGGAGTCACGCACGAACCGGAGATCGTGCGTGGCCAGTACTAAACATTGTGTGTATCCCTTCGGCATTCCTCTTTTGAGGCACCCCAGGCACTGAACAATAAATCCAGCCCTGCCTCTTTAAATCGAAAGGGCAGGCGTTGCCTGGGGAAATAGCCCCCTGGGATCACGCTGATATTATATATCTTACCGGTCCAATGGCCGAAGCCACTGGACACAAGGCCCGAAGGCCGGGCAAGTATATGCTGATGTCGAAGAATCTTCGGGGCTTAGTATACGCAGACCCTTCCCCACGGGTATGACTTTCAACTTCATTTTAGGGTGAGGCTCTATTTCTGGAGATTTGGCAGAGATGCAAATGGGTACGCGCCCTGAGTCTCTGACATTCAAAAATCTAAAATCTTATCCATGCATCCCAGTTTTTTAAAAAAATGTCTTCCCTCGCCATTAATACATTAATACATTTCAATAGTTTCTTAGAAACGAATTACACTGGGTAGGTTACAGGGTAGGAGTTAGATGGCTTTAGTTGGGACCCATAAATTTTCCCGGGGACTCTTTCAAAGCAAATATGTGCGTGTCAGGACGCTTTAAATCAAAAAGCTATCAACATCACTGATCTGGAATAAACACTTAATACCAGGTCCGCTCTGATCCGGAGAAAGATTTGTTTAAAATCGTTCGTATTTAAATAAATTATTTGTATTAAGAATTACTTGAGGCTATATTTTCTGTCGGAATTTTTTAGATGAGGCTTGATAATTTGTATTGTTTAGATTTTACTGACTGTTGTACTCGACTTTATTGTCATTGTTTCAGAAACAACGGAAGAAGGTCGGAAGATAAAGCGGCCAAAACGTTGTGTATATAACAATGAAGATGAGTACAACAGTCAGAAAAATCCAAATAATACGAACCTATTGTTATATAGCGGCTTCAAATTCACGCTGCTACTCTAAATCGTGTATCTGTATACGTTGCGAGTATATATATGGTCACGTAGCGAAGTATGTAGTGGGCGGCTACTACCGACTACTGAACTTCAATAAACAACAGATACGTATATACAAAAATAGGTCTCTTCTTTATTCCTCTTCGGTGTGTAGGTAGGTGAGGCGTAGAGCTTCACAATGAAAATGCCGGTGGCTGGCGAAGAGCGCAGTGTTCACAATGAGTGCCCGAGGGGTGTTTGCTGACGGGAGACGTGAAGTGTCCTTTTGGTTGCTGGCTGGCGTCTCTGTCTGACTGACTGTCGGCTCGAACCGTCTGGCCTTTATAGCGATAGACACTCCTACGCATCTTTTTCTTTTGATCTGATAACGGACCTTTGTTATATATTTCTTTATCTTCTCCCTGCTTCTTTGACCGGAAAGCCTCGCTTCCGTTTTTCCCTTTTTTTAAATATATATTTTTATATTTCTCTTTGTCTTTTTGTGGGAAGCTCCGTCTTCCGGGGGAGGACAATACAACACTGTATTTGTTTACTAAAGATTATTATAAATAATTCACAACCATATAATTCTGTGCAAACTAATGACTAATATCAAATAGAAATAATTACTTGAACACAAGTACCACCCTGTCGGCTGGGGCGTTAGAATGCACCGACTGCTCCTCTGCAGAGGGGTAAGACTCCCCCAAATGGGACCACCTGTTGGCTGTGGGTGGCGACCCGTGATGCCTTAGGATAGAGCCCAGGTGAATGAGCAGTTCATGACATGCAATACTCCACTTTGGCCCTATCTTGGGCTAGACGGGCGGTCGGAGAGGCCCCCTCCGATCAATCGGCTGGTCACGTCAAGCCCTAGCACCTATATGATTTTCCCAACTATATTGCCCTTATGGCAAGCCCCAACCCCTTTTTATCATATTGGTGCTAGAAGGCGGTGGCTGCGGGTCTACATGTCCTGGGAATGACGTTAAACTCTATCTGATGGTGGGGTTCCAGTTTTGGAGGTTTGGGGAATGTGGAGCACCCCTTCATCACCATTACTCCCGGGTCCACTCTGACCCGGAGTGGTAGTAACTGTTAGGGTCCCATCTATGGGTTAAATAGAAAAATATATTTATAAAAAAATTGTATTATCCATTAAGAATTGATTTATTTCAAAACTTTATCGGCATTAAATGACCCACTGAGGTTGATATGCCGTAAAACAAAACAAAAACTTGAACACAAGTAAGTGTGTATGAAATATTAGTATATATAGGAATACTTGATATCATAAAATAAAGTAAAGTCGTCCGTGTGGCCTAATGTCGGTATCAACCAGTCAGCGAGGGAGTCTATCCCCTTTTCACTAGCGCTAAACCAAGGAGATTATTTTTAGCGTCTGAGGTGGAGCGCCACACCTGCCAAACGCTCTGCTGACTTTGCTAAATGTAAATATAAACGCACAATGTCCGGGATTTCCTGACCTCAAGGCATATGATAACCCTTGATAGGTTGGTATGCCGTTAAAATCAATCAATCTTTACCCTAGAACGTTGGGTTTTTTCTTCGACATTAAACTGATTTTCTATTATGTAAAACAATATATATATAATTCTATTATGTAAAACAATGTAATTTCTAAATCTAACAATTCCTAACAGCCTAAGAATTCCGTCTCTGGAATTGGTTTCAAATTCCGGAACTGAAGCATTGTCAATTATTATTCACTTCCCACAAGCCTTTCTCTCATTTAAAATAGAAATTTCTACAGTCAGCTACGAAATTATCCGTACACCTACCGATTTTGAATATTTTCATCTCTTTCTCAGAATCTAATACCCGTGAGATTCGAAATTTTTATATGAATAAAACGAGATTCTTTTAATGAATCTTATTATAATGGAGATTGTGTGTTTTTCTGTCTGTAACCGAAACTATATTACTACTCATGTCACAATTTCCTTAGTTATTAACGACACATTCTCCATGATTCTATTTCTATTTAAACCTCAATTAATAATAAAACTGTTTGACATTATTAATACTGTTGGCCTTACATAAATACTAATAATATGCAATTGTATTTATATATACAACAAAATACCAGTTTTCAGAGTAAACGTAAAGCTAATTTGCATATTGATAGTAAAAAAACTGATTTTAATAAAAATGTGCTTGGTATTATTGATTTCTAATTGTTTGGTTTTATCTTAATGAATATGAGTAAAATTCTCTTCAATAAATCCTAAAAGAAATTCATTAACAAGAAGAAATAACTGTAAATTTATTTTTTACTTCCTATTTTAACTAAATAGTTAAACTAGGAAAATTTAGCATTGAAAAACGGAAGTGATGAAAGAGTAAGTTTCAGTTGTTCTATTTTCCGATTATACCCCCTCCGTTTCAAATCTTTTTATTTGAATTCTTAATTAGTTTCATTAGCCTTTCTGATTTAATCTAATATTTTATTACATTTATTTTAAATACTTGCACCCGGAGGGTGCATATATTTGCTAGTTTAAAAAATGGAAGAAAATGCCAGAAACATCTTGTTCAATTCTGATAAGAAAAATTTAGAAAACGATTACAGCAATTAATAAAGATGAGAGACCATGCTATTGATTTAATATTGGGAAAATTGTTCAATTCAAAAAAAAAATTCATACTGTACGAATAATGTTTGTAGCATAATGGCGCGCCCTATCCGGGAACATCATATTTGTGGCCTTGTGCCAGACACAGAGAAACCTTAACAGGATGTAGCATGATTCTCAGACCTTACGGGAGTGAGCAAGCAAGGGGTTAATGTAAAACTCGTTATCACCTAGACTCGATTCGTAGCCAAGAAGTCTGGGATTCTGCTATTAAAATTTAGTTTAATCGGTTTGTCAGAAGAAAGGATGGTTGACTCGTTGACCCCTTAATTGACACGTGCGATTTGATAGAACGGTTAGAACCTTCGAAAGATTCGACAACATTCTAGAAAGTTCACCACCGATTTCTATATAATGAGGGAACCTTAGATTTTGCGACAGTTGAGTTCTGGAGACCGAGGGAGTAAGATCAGTTGAGTTTGGTCTGCGGCCGGGGAGTTGGCTTGACAGTGGGTTTAGGGTTTTGCTGAGGTTAGTCATAGGCGAGTGACTGAGGTCCTGGTATTGCTGAGATGTGAAGCCTGATAATTGGTACTGACCGTTGGAACGAAGTTAAGGACACTACTAAAAAAAACATATGTGTTAATGAAACCGAATCTCTCTCTCTCTCTCTCTCTCTCTCTCTCTCTCTCTCTCTCTCTCTCTCTCTCTCTCTCTCAGAGTTAAGGAGCTGAAATTGAATAAATCAAGTCATTAAAAAAGAAACGAAAAGTTTGTTGTCAACTTCACTCTACTACAAGAAATACTACGAGGTCTTTCATGAATAAGATTCCCTTGCCCAAAGATTACCCGTGGAGATAAAGTCAATTGACCGTGACTAAGAGCCCACAGCCTGCGTAAGGTGATACTTCCTTGACCTGCTATTAGCGACCAAGACCTGCTGGATATAGTAAACAACCAAATGTTTACGCGTGTGACAAACGCCACCGCCACGTTACATATACGATTTAGTGTAGCGGTAAAACGCCAATACGTTACATTTTTTTTTCTTTTCCCCTTTTGTTTATTTTTCTTCTAATATTTTGTAAATGTAACCTATCCTTCTCAAAATTGAGCTTTATATTCCTTTTCTGATTCTTTTAAGTGAGGAAGCAGGTGCTGCCCGTGACCGGTCGAATTATTTTACCATATTTACCCGCTACCATGTAAAATAACAAAAGTATTAATAGGTAAGTGTTATTGTTAATATATGCATTACGTAATATATGATGAGAATCTATCATAATATAACAGTTAACATGTCAGCACATGTCGGCAGGAAGTAATATCCAAGATTTAAGATCAAATGTTACATAATCTATGCGGTTGCATAAGATTATTGTCAAAGCCCTGTATTTCACGGGCGGGACTTTCCATGGAATAGTACAGAAAGCCCGCGAAATACGTGAAGGCACGTGGGACCTGGTTGGGTCCTCAGTTTCAGTTTTGACGTCGGGTAGAGAAGATGTCCTGCCTTAACTGGAACTCACTGGATACGCGCGCTATGTTAGTCAGATGTTTAATTACATGAAATGTTTAGTTAAGTAAATAAAAGCTTAAGAAAAATAACACGGTTTTGTGGTTGGTGAATGTCTTGATAACAAGACTGATCAAGAAGAAGAAATGAGTTAAGTGCGACCGACCACCAAGAAGAGTCCCGACGCTAGAAGAACAGAAGAAGAATAGAAGTAAGAAGTAAGTAAATAAGGGTATACAACACAAAGTGCTCTAAGACAAAAGATGAATTATGGGTTACAGATAAAATCTGGCTAACACAAGAGAAACCAACAAAATTTCGTAAGTCAAATCTATAATCTCTTTTCGTTTTGAATGAGCATTGCTTTCCAAACCAAACAGCACGTCTTTGACATAATATAACTCAACAACGGTTGACATGCCGTAAAATCAACAAAAACAAACCAAAGCAACTGTGTGGCCTAGCGCAAATGCTGAATAACCCTTTTTACTTCTCTTCTCACCAGCTTATAATACCCATCTGCTTTCTACGCTAGATCCGATCCTCTATTCTCTATCTAGACATCTGTTATGCTTGGCTGATGATCTCTCTTCGTTCTTCTGGTCTGCTTTCTTGGGACTTCTTTAGTCAACTTCATCTCTTTGTCCGTTGCTGCTCTTAATAATGAAAACAAGATTGGATATATTTTTAGACGCCAAACCATTTCTCAGTTCCCATTAGGGGTATGATTCAAAGGCGGGGTGGTTGGGAGATGGAGAAACCTTTTTCTTTAAAGCACCGTTGATGACTGAAGAGTGGATCAGACAAAATATTGTTTTTATTTTTTTAATTCAACTGTCTCAAACTCATTCTGATATGTTGATACTTTTCAGCTATTAATAAAACTGTCATTTTATAATTTGGAAGTAAAATTCTAAGGTCTTTTTTCATTTTATATTTTACTTTTTTAAAGTTGTCTTGGTTATTTTGCCGTGAGATAAAGCTACAATTTTTCTAATGGTTAACTCAAAGATTGATATTTAATAAGTTAAATGGCATTATTTACTAAGCTTTACTGAGTCTGGCACACAGGCCTTAGTAGCAGCAGCATGTACTGTAAGTAACAAAATAGTCACCCATGATAGTACTGAGCAAGTACATTGCTGCTTAACTTATTTGCATCTGTTCTGTTCGGTCAACAAACTAAAACTGGCTTTCTATTTTTCTGTTCCCACGTTTAGCTCTGGTCAATCAGAGACCAGCTACAAGCTAAATAAACGTTCTAGGTCTCTCAAATTACTTTTACGTTTTTTCCATGATTAATAATTACCGTTATTTTTAATTTCTACTCTACCGTACATAATTTATAGGCAACTTACCAATTATGTAACATAAAGCTGAAATATGCGCAGCGAATTCGCAAGTAAAAATAGAAATAAAAATGAATAATTTCTTAAGATAATTCTTTAGTGCAACTTAGTATTCTTACTATTGTTAATAACGTTTCAGTTTATTCACTCAGACCTCTTCAGTGTTAAATAATATAGAGGAATAATTTATTGTTTAGCATGTAGCGTAGTTGTTTAAAAACAGTGTCGAAAAACCCGTTGGGGCATTTAAGTTGATTGATGGGCGACAGCCCCAGAGGTCATTCGAGACCGTGGCTTTCATTCAGTATAATGTACGTGATTAAACGACACTAGAAGTTTAAGATAGAAGATAATGTTAGTCGCTGTGGTGAACAGATAAATTTCAACATGATCTGATTACTGATATCCAGGTGGTCGGTAAGATCGAGGATGTCACCAAGAAAGGAAAAAATATTATGTGCACAGATTGTCTTTTTAATTCATCACTCCGACTAAGAAAAAATGACGACGACAAAAAACGACATTGGCGGACGATAGGCTGACAGCAGCGACAAACAGATGTACATACGACCAGAACAAGAGTGAGTGAAGAGTTGGGCGCCGGTCGATAACCAAGATATAAAAGATAGTGTAAGAAACAAGATAAGCATAAAGTAAAGAAGTAGGTTGGTTTGTTAAATTTTACGGTATGTCAACCCTGGTTAGGTTATTTTATTGTTACATAATCTATGCATAGATTATTGTCAACCCCCTGTATTTCTGAAGGGATGGCCCTTTTCATATCATTTTCCATGGAATATTACAGAAAGCCCGCGAAATACGTGGTCACGTGGGACCTGGTTGGCTCTCAGTTTCAGCTTGGACGTCAGGCAGATAAGATGTTACTGCTTTAGCTGAGACTCACTGCACACAGCGCGCTGTGATTAGTTAGAGAAATATGTTTAGTTAAGAAATAAAAGTTTAAATAAATAATATGGTTTTCTGGTTGATGAATGTCTTGGCAACAAGACTGACCTAGAAGACCAGACACGAAGTCCCCAAGACTAGGTCCAGAAGAAGAACGTAAGATACCAAAGATGAGCAGAGGAATAATAGAAGTAAAAAAGAAGAGTATACAACATTATGACAAAGAGGTTTTTGTTTTATTCATTCTTTTTGAGCTTTACATTTTTTTTTAAAAACATTTTTAAAAACATTTTTAAAACTCATTTTTAACTGTTCAAGACATACATAGAACCCTAACATGTAATACCATTCCGAGTGAGAGTGAATCTGGGAGTAATTTCTTTCTTTCATTCTTTCTTTCTTTCTATTCTTTCTTTCTTTGCTTTTATACATATTACATGTTCCTTCACTCTTCCTTCTTATTTGTTGCCTTTAACTATTTTGAATGTTCAGAAACTTTCTTTCTTTCTTTCTTTCTTTTTTCTTTTTTTCTTTCTTTCTTTCATTCTATTCTTTCTTTCTTTCTTTTTTCTTTCTTTCTTTCTATTCTTTTTTCTTTATTTATTTCTTTTTTCTTTCTTTCTATTCTTTCTTTCCCTTTTCTTTCATTCTTTCTTTCTTTCTTTCTTTCTTTGCTTTTATAGATACTATATGTTCAGTCACTCTTCCTTCTTATTTGTTGCCTTTAACTATTTTGAATGTTCAGAAACTTTCTTTCCTTCTTTCTTTCTTTCCTTTCTTTCTTTCTTTTTCTTTTTTCAACTCATTCATTCGTCTCCTACCATTTTTTTCTGATAACCAACCTCTTTCATCACATTCTTCTTTTGTTTCCTTGTAAACACTTTTTTTCAAAAAATAATTTTTTTCTTCTCCTCACTTTCCGAACAATATCCTGAAAAACAACCTCATTTGAAAAAAACGATGAAGCCCAGGGATTGAATAAGAAAAAAGAAAATCTAAATTACTTACAAATGGCTTATCTGAATCGAACGCTGAATAGGTACTCCAAACTCTCCAGAGTACCAGCATTGGAACTTCACCACTAGATGCAATTTAACCTCATACTCAGCACACTTACTATTTGGAACTTTGCCATTTTTGGAACTTTGCCCTCTCTGGATTTAATACTGAACTAGATTGTGTAATCTTTATTGACTCTGGACTTGATACAAATCATTTGTGAGTTTACTGGAACTAAAACCTTTTTTTCCAGTGTATTGCCATTCATTATGTCACACCTTTTCACAAGATTCATGTTGTGCATTTCTTTTAATTTCTTTTGGTGTAAAGTCGGCTGCACAATATGGAAATCAAATCACTTGTTATTGAGTTATATTTTGTTCAGCGTCTGAGTTTTAGCTTGTTTTATTTTTTTTATTTTATTTATTTATTTATTTTTGTTGTTTTTTTCAAAGTGATTTTATTAAAATGATAATAATCGAAAAATTCTTCTCAATTAAATTTGTTCTAAAAATGAATGGAAATAATTTGTCATTAATTAAAAGATTTAAATCTTGCTAAAGTTTTATGTTGGCCATTTGTGAAATTATCATTTTCATCGGTTTTCACTTTTTTTTTTTTGTTCTTTTTGTGTATTTATTTTGTTAATTTTATATCTTCGTTTTTTCTTTTTCCGATCACATCGAAACTGATCTGCTGAGGTCAATCTTTAACGTTCTAATCCTGGTTTATCTTTATTTTGATTAGTTCATTTCTTTTTCCCTTTGATGCCTAAACATTATCAGTTTTCTATGACCAGTTTGTTGGTGTTACTTGTTCATCTAATAACTATTTCTCCATTCCTCCCAAAAACATTTAGCATCTTTTACAAACACTGACCGGGTTAGCTCAGTCGGTAGACCGTTCGGCTAGAAACCGCAAGGTTCTTAGTTCGATACCGGCTCTCGCCAACTCAGCGTATGAGTAGCACAGGGATCTGTGCGGTAAAGTAAGGAGCTGATGGTAGGTGTGGGGCTCCACCTCAGATGCTAAAAATAATCTCCTTGGTCTAGCGCTAGTGAAAAGGGGATAGACTCCCTCGCTGATTGGCTGATACCGACATTAGGCCGCCCCGACGACTTTACTTTTACTTTATATATATATATATATATATATATATATTTAACAACACCTAAAATTACATTCATGCCCCCACTCTAATTACTGAAATATTCTAACGGAAAATACACACATTCTGCACGAAGAAAAAATAAACAAAAACTCCAAATACTAGAAGCTCTATACATCATTAAATACAAACCATCCTTAAACATTTTAAAATGCCTATAACACCTTTCTCATCAATTATTCTCCTTCCAGCCTCCACATTAATTTAATTTTTTAAAAACTGGAACACTTCGAAGTGCCGAAAGTACTCGGGAACTGAACTTTGGTGGACTTATCCACGAATTCCACCCAAACATTAAAAAGTTCGAAAAGATCAAAAATAAAATTGTTAAACAGGGGATGTGTCTTTTGTTTAATTCTACATGTATAAATGAAAGAATGCTGCCCAAATACACACACACACACACACACACACACACACATATATATATATATATATATATATATAATATATATATATATATATATATATATACTAGCAAATATATGCACCCTCCGGGTGCAAGTATTCAAATTTTAATGTAATAAAATATTATATTAAATTAGAAAGGCTAATAAAACTAAATAAGAATACAGATAAAAAGATTTGAAACAGAGGGAGTATAATAAAAGATTTGAAACAGAGGGAGTATAATAAAAAATGGAACAACTGAAACTTACTCTTCCATCACTCTCGTCTTTCATTGTTATTTTTTCTAATTTAAGTGTTTAGTTATAAGAGGAAGTAAAGAATAAAATGAAACTTTTCTTGTTAATGGATTTCAATTAAGATTTATTGAAGAGATTTTTGCTTATATTCATTAAAATAAAACCAAATAGTTAGAAACCAATAATACTAGGCACATATTTATTAAATTCGATTTTTTAATATCAATATGCAAATTAACCTTCCCGTTCACACTGTAAACCGCTATTTTGTTGTATATATAAATATAATTGCATGTTGACAGTATGTAGACATAGTCATCAGTATTAATAATGTAAGACAATTTTATTAATAATTGAGGTTTAGATAAAAATAAAATCATGGAGAATGTGATGTCAATAACTAAGAGAATTGTGACTTGAGTAGGAATATAGTTTCGGTTACAGACAGAAAAACACACAATCTCCATTATAATAAGATATATATATATATATATATATATATATATAACACGTGTCTGTGGATGACTGATATGCTCCCAAAAAATTAACTTTGACTACCAGCATATATAAAGCATTGATAGTCTGTTCCCAGATTATCAATGATGATTGTAAAATATATAAACAAACATATGTACTTAATAGTTTAAACACCGTTACGACAGCTGTCAAAATGGCCGAGGGATTAAGAGATAGGGCTGGCGAAAAGTCATTCGGATTTCGCTCCTGGCCAAAGGTACTTGTTGTGTCTAGCCACACTGAACAGGCGTGAAGCGCCGAAACATGCCTGGAGATGACTTATATATATATATATATATATATATATATATATATGAGAGAGATAGAGTTGGAGCATCAAGAGAAGGAATATACTAGCAAAAATATATATTTGCTAGTATATATATATATGTATATATATATATGTGGGTGTGGGTGTGTATTTGGGCAGCATTCTTTCATTTATACATATAGAATTAAACAAAAGACACATCCCCTGTTTAACAATTTTATTTTTGATCTTTTCGAGCTTTTTAGTATTTGGGTGGAATTCGTGGATAAGTCCACCAAAGTTCAAGTCCCGAGTACTTTCGGCACTTCCAATTTTGCTTAATACATTCTTGATGGGTACTCAATTTTTAAAACACACTTTCAAACTCATTTATCGATTTAACCCGTAGATAGGATCTTGACAATGACTACCACTCTGGGTCACAGTGGAGCAAGGGTAATGGGGATGAAGGGGTACTCCACATTCCACAGACATCCAGAATTGGAACCTTGCCATCGGATAGAGTTTAACGTAATACCCAGGACACCATTACTCCCCAAAATAGCTGTTTTAACCTAATTTGGGGGTGCTGAATTCAGATTTGAAATCCGTTTTTACTCATCACCTCTAGTTTTTTTTTTAGATATGCATACTGTACATTTTGTACACATACTGTACATAAAGGCGTATATGCATTCAGGTTTCATTTCTAATATTGTGTGACTTATGTCTTCTTTTTTAGTTATTATGCAATAAATGTGATAGCATTACATTATATATATATAGCTATATATCAAGACGGATTTTGGTAGTTAAGCGTAGCCAACACGTCTCAATCAACAACCAGTAGTGCACTGGCTGTCAGCAGATCATCTAAGAAAACACATTTATAACTGTCTGCGGTACTATGAATTGTGTACATTGTGTCATCCAAGTATATTTATTCCGTCAATGTTCGTTATCTATCCTGTTTTATCTGTAATAAGCTGCTGCAACTGTTGAAATAAGCTCGTATATACTCTGTATATCCTAAAATGAGACTATTTAAAAGACAGAAAACTAGAGGTGATAGAGTAAAACTGTTTATAAATTTGAATTCAGCACACACAAATAAGTAAAAAAAAAAAAACACCTATTCACATTCTTGCCTCAGACAAAAATTTTTTTTGTAAACCAGTGTAATTATCCTTAGAATACTGTTATAGTAATACAAATGATTTACAGTTTTATGGTATCAAGTATTCCTATTTAATGCAAATATTTCTAAACATATTTATTTGGCCCATTATTGGGACCCTGATAGTATTGCCACTCCGTGTCAGAGTAAACCTGGGAGTAATGGTAATAACACCGCCTTCTAGTACATGTATGATAGAAAGGTTTTGGGCTTGTCATAGGGGGTAATAGGGTCGAATAATCATATAGGTGCTAGGGTTGACATGATCAGCCGATTGACCGAAGGAGGCCTCTCCGCCCCTAGTAAGGCGTCAAAGTAGTGGTTATCTCTCTCTT
>CM042157.1:86549153-86579644 GCA_023376005.1 Doryteuthis pealeii | reverse complement strand
AGAGAGAGATACGCCAAATTTAATATTGTCAACATATTACCACAATCGATATATTAGTTAAGCATTTACTTTTATATACAGGGTTTGAGCAAAATGGCACGGCAAATTTATATGTTCAATAATTAATTCCACCATCATATATTAGTTAACATTACTTTTATATACAGGGTGAGTCAAAATGCACGCAAATTTATATTGTTCAAAATTAATTCCACCAATCATATATTAGTTAACATTACTTTTATATACAGGGTGAGTCAAAATGCACGCAAATTTATATTGTTCAAAATTATTCACCAATCATATATTAGTTAACATTACTTTTATATACAGGGTGAGTCAAAATGCACGCAAATTTATATTGTTCAAATTATTCCACCAATCATATATTAGTTAACATTACTTTTATATACAGGGTGAGTCAAAAATGCACGCAATTTATATTGTTCAAAATTATTCCACCAATCATATATTAGTTAACATTACTTTTATATACAGGGTGAGTAAAATGCACGCAAATTTATATTGTTCAAAATTATTCCACCAATCATATATTAGTTAACATTACTTTTATATACAGGGTGAGTCAAATGCACGCAAAATTTATATTGTTCAAAATTATTCCACCAATCATATATTAGTTTAACATTACTTTTTATATACAGGGTGATCAAAATGCACGCAATTTATATTGTTCAAAATTATTCCACCAATCATATATTAGTTAACATTACTTTTATATACAGGGTGAGTCAAAATGCACGCAAATTTATATTGTTCAAAATTATTCACCAATCATATATTAGTTAACATTACTTTTATATACAGGGTGAGTCAAAATGCACGCAAATTTATATTGTTCAAAATTATCCACCAATCATATATTAGTTAACATTACTTTTATATACAGGGTGAGTCAAAAATGTACGCAAATTTATATTGTTCAAAATTATTCCACCAATCATATATTAGTTAACATTACTTTTATATACAGGGTGAGTCAAAATGCACGCAAATTTATATTGTTCAAAATTATTCCACCAATCATATATTAGTTAACATTACTTTTATATACAGGGTGAGTCAAAATGCACGCAAATTTATATTGTTCAAAATTATTCCACCAATCATATATTAGTTAACATTACTTTTATATACAGGGTGAGTTCAAAAATGCACGCAAATTTATATTGTTCAAAATTATTCCACCAATCATATATTAGTTAACATTACTTTTATATACAGGGTGAGTCAAAATGCACGCAAATTTATATTGTTCAAAATTATTCCACCAATCATATATTAGTTAACATTACTTTTATATACAGGGTGAGTCAAAATGCACGCAAATTTATATTGTTCAAAATTATTCCACAATCATATATTAGTTAACATTACTTTTATATACAGGGGTGAGTCAAAATGCACGCAAATTTATATTGTTCAAAATTATTCCACCCAATCATATATTAGTTAACATTACTTTATATACAGGGTGAGTCAAAAATGTACGCAAATTTATAATTGTTCAAAATTATTCCACCAATCATATATTAGTTAACATTACTTTTATATACAGGGTGAGTCAAAATGCACGCAAATTTATATTGTTCAAAATTATTCCACCAATCATATATTAGTTAACATTACTTTTATATACAGGGTGAGTCAAAATGTACGCAAATTTATATTGTTCAAAATTATTCCACCAATCATATATTAGTTAACATTACTTTTATATACAGGGTGAGTCAAAATGTACGCAAATTTATATTGTTCAAAATTATTCCACCAATCATATATTAGTTAACATTACTTTTATATACAGGGTGAGTCAAAATGCACGCAAATTTATATTGTTCAAAATTATTCCACCAATCATATATTAGTTAACATTACTTTTATATACAGGGTGAGTCAAAATGTACGCAAATTCATATTGTTCAAAATTATTCCACCAATCATATATTAGTTAACTACTTTTATATACAGGGTGAGTCAAAATGTACGCAAATAATATTGTTCAAATTCTTCCACCAATCATATATTAGTTAAACATTACTTTTATATAGGGTGAGTCAAAATGTACGCAAAATTTATATTGTTCAAAATTATTCCACCAATCATATATTAGTTAACATTACTTTTATATACAGGGTGAGTCAAAATGTACGCAAATTTATATTGTTCAAAATTATTCCACCAATCATATATTAGTTAACATTACTTTTTATATACAGGTGAGTCAAAATGTACGCAAATTTATATTATTTCAAAATTATTCCACCAATCATATATTAGTTAACATTACTTTTATATACAGGGTGAGTCAAAATGTACGCAAATTTATATTATTCAAAATTATTCCACCAATCATATATATTTAGTTAACATTACTTTTATATACAGGTGAGTCAAAATGTACGCAAATTTATATTATTCAAAATTATTCCACCAATCATATATTAGTTAACATTACTTTTATATACAGGATGAGTCAAAATGTACGCAATTTATATTATTCAAAATTATTCCACCAATCATATATTAGTTAACATTACTTTTATATACAGGATGAGTCAAAATGTACGCAAATTTATATTATTCAAAATTATTCCACCAATCATATATTAGTTAACATTACTTTATATACAGGGTGAGTCAAAATGTACGCAAATTTATATTATTCAAAATTATTCCACCAATCATATATTAGTTAACATTACTTTTATATACAGGGTGAGTCAAAATGCACGCAAATTTATATTGTTCAAATTATTCCACCAATCATATATTAGTTAACATTATTTTATAATACAGGATGAGTAAAAATGTACGCAAATTTATTTTGTTCAAAATTATTCCACCAATCATATATTAGTTAACATTACTTTTATATACAGGATGAGTCAAAATGTACGCAAATTTATATTATTCAAAATTATTCCACCAATCATATATTAGTTAACATTACTTTTATATACAGGATGAGTCAAAATGTACGCAAATTTATATTATTCAAAATTATTCCACCAATCATATATTAGTTAACATTACTTTTATATACAGGGTGAGTCAAAATGTACGCAAATTTATATTATTCAAAATTATTCCACCAATCATATATTAGTTAACATTACTTTTATATACAGGGTGAGTCAAAATGTACGCAAATTTATATTGTTCAAAATTATTCCACCAATCATATATTAGTTAACATTACTTTTATATACAGGGTGAGTAAAAATGTACGCAAATTTATTTTGTTCAAAATTATTCCACCAATCATATATTAGTTAACGTTACTTTTATATATGTTATACATATATGCATGGCGTTTGTATAATTATTGATTTCATACTTTACAAATCATTATTTACATCATGCCGCTTGATTTGGAAATTAGACTGGAGCTAGTAAAATTGTATTATAAGAATAAAGAAAAATGCAGCTGCAACAATGAGAGCCTACAAACAGATAAAAGCCATGCGAAACAATCCATTTTCTTTATCTACTCTGACACGATTTATAAAAAAATTCGAGAGCACAAAAACACTCCATGATTTACCATCAAGAGGCAGGCCGTCATTGGAGGAGAATCGTGTGGGTGCTGTTGTAGAGGCAATCACAAGCTTACAGTCAACTAATCCACTTGGCCATACAGGTTCTAGAGGTGTAGCTGAACTCAGAGGCATTCCTCAACGCAGTATTACACGGATTCTTCATCACCAAGGTATGCAGCCTTACCGCATGAGCCTTATATTTGCATGCATTTTGACTCACCCTGTACTTAAATCTCTTAGCTCTCGCTAGATTAAAACTACAAAAGGCTTAAAAAAAACAAGAGAGATTTTCATAAGTGGAGAATACATATCAAGAGTACAGTCCCTTTTTTTCTAATGATTCACTATCAAATCAGTAAAGATGTTCGGAAGCTGAAATCCTCATTTTCTCAATGAAGCCTTGTTGATTCATTTAAATTACTGAGTGGATTAATGGTCTTCACAAACATCGAAACCGAAAATGATAAGCAAATGGCTTTCTTGTTAGAAATATTATTTTACTTTATTCTGTGTCGAAAAGTACTTTATCACATGTTAATGCTAGTGAAAGACGATCGAACATTATATATACTAGCAAATATATGCACCCTCCGGGTGCAAGTATTTAAGTTTTAATATAATAAAATATCATATTAAATTAGAAAGGCTAATGAAACTGAATAAGTATGCAGATAAAAAGATTTGGAACAGAGGGGGTATGATTGAAAAATAGAACAACTTCGAAACTAACTCTTCCATCATTTACCATTACTCCCGTCTATCATTGGTAAATTTTCCTAATTTAACACTTTAGTTAAAATAGGAAGTAAGGAATAAATTTACAGTTATTTCTTCTTGTTAATGGATTTCTTTTAAGATTTATCCCAAGATTTTTTGCTCATATTCAATAAGATAAAACCAAACAATTAGAAATCCATAATACTAAGCATATATTTATTAAAATCAAATTTTTAAGATCAATATGCAAATTAGCCTTCCCATTCACACTGTAAACCACAATTTTGTTGTATATATAAATACAATTGCATGTTAATAGTTTGTAGATATGGTCAACAGTCTTAATGATGTAAAATAATTTTATTAATAATTGAAGTTTAGATTAAAAATAAAATCATGGAGAATGTGGTATAAATAACAAAAGGAATTGTGACTTGATTAGTAATATAGTTTCGGTTACAGACAGACAAACCCACAATCTCCATTATAATAAATATATATATATATATATATATATATAAATATATATATATGTATGTGTGTGTGTGTGTGTGTGTGTGTGGAATGAAAGAACAAAACTGAGATGAAAAGGGACTATCCCTTCAGAAATACAGGGGGTTGACAATAATCTATGCATAGATTAGGTAAGAGTATGTTAAGCGTAGATTTAAATTTAAGATATTTCAAAATATTTAAATTCAAATTTAATAGTGTATATTGAAGTCTTTTAACAACATCTTAGCTAGAAAATGTGATATTAAAAGTTAATTTAAATTTAAAAGTGTTTTATTTTTTTCAACATACTTACACCTTACACACACACACACACACACACACACACACACATATTATATAATATATATATATATATATATATATGTATATATATATATATATATATAAGTGTTTTCTGGCAGCATTTTTTCTTTTATACAAGATTTGTTGAACTGTACAGACAATTCTTGTCGGACAAGTTTTTGGTTGATCCTTTCTAATTTTCGGGCCATTTTTTTTGTATCGGGGTGTAACTGGTGTAACAGTCCACCAAAGGTTTCAAAACGAGCGCTTTCGGCAATACAGTTTGCCATCATCAGGTAGGAAATGATGGTATGGTTTCGTGTCTCGTTTTTAACGAGAACGAGTAGTAGCAAGGAATTAGAAGTGGGAGGTAATAACAATTGGTAGTGGGAGGTTGTAGGGATGGTAGTGGTTCGAGCGAGCAATGCAGTAGTGATTTTTTGTGGGAGGGGGGCACAAGTTGTGAGAAGGGGAGAAGTATAGTGGAAGGAGGATAGGCGGAAAATTATAAGCATTTGAGAATATGTTGACTTATTTCAAAGTTTATTTTGTTTAAGGTAGGTTTTTTTTGTTTGATATATAAAGCTTCGTTTATTTGAAGTTTTTCTTTGTTTTTATCTTTATGTAATGTGCGTGTATTTTCGGTTAGAATTTTGTGGTAGGTAGAGGGGGTGCATGAATGTGTTTTAAGGTGTTGATTAATGGAGCTGGAATCAGATAAGTGTAATGTTAATCTGCGTGATAATGTGGTCGTCGTGTGGCCAATATATGTGTTATTAATTTTGAAGAGACAATCTCCTACAGAACATTTGAATTCATACACAACATTGGTCTCATTAAGACGAGTAGTTTTGGGGGAGGAGTTGTTGCATGTGACGAGATTTGGAGTTTTAAATTTTTTGTAATAAATGATCAAATTGACTATATATATATATATATATATATATATATAGTATTACAGTGTATATTGAAATAACCTACTCGAGTTTCACCATAAAGATCTTCAATATACACTGTAATACTAAATCCGCTCTACTAACATAATGATCACTTTATATTAGCAAAAAAATATATATTGACAATTTTTAACATGACAGAAGTGAAAGGGGTGGTAAATAGATTTCTCTCGACTGTTGGTTTGTTGGTGATGGCAGGGGTCAAATAACAGCCAGCAGTCAGATCTGGATTTAAAAGAGTGACTCTCCAAATTGCTCCCACAGACATACTAAAATATATTAGAGGGGTGAAATTGATAGTCAGATGATTAGTAAGAGAGGGGTTAATTTATGACTTAATTGCTAATTAATGCTTAGAACGTTGAAAATTATTTTTTTCAAAAATAATTCAATCTCAGAAGTAAGGAATATTTTTAATATCTAATTTTAGTCAGAGAGAGAAAAAGAAAGAAAGAAAGAAACTGATGATAGATAAATGGATAGTTATGAACTGAACTTAGATGAAAATAACATACATACAAATAGACTGATATAAAAATCGATACAAACATATATATGTGGGGGGGGGCGTGTGTGTGTGTGTGTGTTATCCGGGTTAGCTTAGTCGGTAGAACGTTAAGCTAGAAACTACATGCGTCCGTGTGTGTATGTGTGTGTGTGTGTGTGTGTGTGTGGAGAGAAAAAGAGAAGTGAATCCGACAGTATGTAATATAGTGAAAATTTGAAAAAACACAGGTTCACGTATATATATATAATATATATATATATATATATATATATATATATATATATATATATATATGAGTGTATATATATATTGAGTGTAATATATATATATATATATAATATATGAGTATATATATATATATATATATATATATATATATATATATATATGAGCATATCCTTTCTTTTAACTTATATATACCCGTTTCAACGGTCATACATGGTACCAACTGACATTAATCGAAAAATCGATTAATTCAGCGGATGTAACCCTGACGATTCAGACGATGAAACTCGAGTAGGTTACTTTTATCCATTATATATATATATATATATATATATATATATATATATATATATGAGAAAATAAAAAGATAAACAAGTTTTAAAAAGATATATATATAAGTTTTAAAAACGATATATATATATATATATATATATATATATATATATATATATATATATATAAACATAAATATATATATATATATGATGGACTCTCCCGTCGATTTCGACGGATGAGGTTCAGATATATATATATATATATATATATATATATTACAGACAGACAGAGAGAGAGAGAGGGGGAGACAGAGAGACAGAGCAAGAGAGAGAGAGAGAGAGAGGAGAGAATCTGAAGATAGATATGGACTGACCGTAATAGATAGATAGATGTCCTTGTAGCATCAAATCAACGTCGTCCTGAATAATTTAGTAAGACTTGACTTAATAATCTCATCACCCCCAACAATAAAAGGAAATAGATTCGACCCGACAAAAAAAGTACACAGAAGGGGGGGGGGCGTATTTTGTCTGGGATTTTTTTTATTCATTTATGTTTCCGCTACATTTATTCTTCTTTATTTATTATCACGTCGTATTAAAAGAAAAAAAAAAAAAAAAAAAATAAAAAAAAAAAACAACTAATTTTTGCGAAGCTGGAAAGTCAAAACGTAATTTGCCAAGCGTGATGGAGAAAGAGGATGAGGAGACTGTTTCTTACCGCTTTTACTAGTTAGTAATACGCAGTGAGGAGGAGGCTGGTTTCCATAGCAACTGCTTTCCATTCTTCTTCGACACCATCAACAAATCATCTGAAACAGAAAGGCAATAAGCATGTATACACATCTTGGCATGTTTTCATGGCGTAACTCTGTTGCTAAGCAACGTTGACTAAGTTCTGTCATTCAGCATCTTTATGATGATTCACACACCTTTTCAATGGCACCAAAGCAGACCATGTTCATTAGTTCGATAAAAATCGCAGGGGGTGGGGCAGTCTTTTATTTTCTTTTTTTTTTGTCGTGGTACTGACACGACTACAGGTTGAAAGAATTCGCATCTTTGCATACAGTTGTAGTTAACGTCGCCAGTGACGTTTCTAATGCTCAACTTGGCCTGGTACAAGGCCTCAATAAAAGAGTGATTGTCATACTCACTATGCAAGCAACACACTATTTACATAACATATTCATCGCAATTTATATTAGTCGTTAGAGTGGCGTATTGTCGGTATCAGACAGGCGGCCAGGGAGTCTATCTACTTTTCACTAGCACTAGACCAGGGAGTTTTTTTTTTCTAAGCTAAACCGACCCTTTAAAAGTATATTGGTGTTACATGAATTTAGATTAAGGGAATAAAAATCAAATTAAATTCAATTATTTTTTCATTGAATCTTATAAAGGTAATTTATCAGGAAATGCGTCCAGGTGTCCTGCCTCAAGAGTTGCTGCCCGGTGACTATTAAAATAACGACCCAGCTCAGTCCATTCATAACTATCCATCTTCATATCTATCTATCTATCTCATTGTGTTCATATTTATCTATATTACTTTAGATACTAAGATTTTTTTTTATTCATGTTTGTTTAATGTCTTGTTTTTAGTTTAAATAAACAAGAATTACGACAAAAAAAGAAGCGACCCCCCCCCCAAATACATTTACTTGTCGAAAATATCTATCTATCTCCATTTGTTCATATCTATCTATATTATTTTGTTTGTTTATCTATCGATCTATCTCAGTCTATTCCAAACTATATATCCATCTTCATATCTAAACAAGAATTACGACAAATTACGATAAATAAACAAGAATTACGACGAGCTGGGGTTGTTATTTTGATAGTCACTGGGTAGCGGTTGTTGAGGCGGGAGACTGGGACGCACTTCCTCATAAATTACCCTTATAAACATATTTTCTTATAATAAATCTGAATTCAGACGGTAGAGCATCCGCCTAGGAATAGAAAGGTTCCGGGATCGATACTGGTCCTCTCCAAATTTACACATTTTCCAATGGTTCCAAAGCTGACGCTGTTCATTAGTTCGATAAATGTCGGGGGGGGGGGGGGGGCTTCTTTTGTTGCATAGCGCTTTCTTTACCGGCACTAAATAAGTATATGTTATATACTGGTCTTTTCACTAAGCCAAATCAGCATATAACGTTATATACCTTTCTTACTACTTCTTACTCTGGTCGTCTATTCTTCTGGCCGGCTTTGGTTCTGATCGTCTATCATCTATCTTGGTCTGGTATATCTTCTAAGGTCTCGTCTGGTCTTCTACTGAGGATTCCGGGTCTGGTTTCTGTTAGGGATCACTACTTATCAGAAGCCCTGTGTCATTGCTAGTTTTTAGGTAATAAACACAAGACTTCGATTTACGTTGATGTTACTTTATTCCAGATCCCCAACCCAGACAATCTGCGCAGATGAGGCTTACATGTTGCTAGCTCGGCTTCTAAGTTCTAACTGACTAACTGAGTTGCTTACTCCTTAAACCGGAAGGGGGCTTTCTATGGGGTTTCCGGTTCTCACGGTCTATCCCCAGAAAGCAAGGTCAGAGTGAGGTCAAGCGCCGTCACTCACCCTCAAGGCCATCAGCTGTACTGATCGCCATAATGATTTCTACACTACCTTAAAAATGTATTAGGGATCCAATTATTATGTAACACTTTTTTATTTCGTAAAACAAGTGCACATTAGACTACACAGTAAGCAATCTTTAAAAAAATAAAAAAAGAAACATGTCCTAGTCATGACACTAAATTTTATCTGGTGGTGAGGCTCCAATTCTAGGAAATCTGGGGAGTATAGTTGGCGGCGGAGTGGCCTATTTTCGGTATCAGCCGGAGAGGGTCTATTCCTTTTTCACTAGCAGTAGACCAGGGAGATTTTTTTTGCTGATGTGGAGCGCCACACCTACTGTCAGCTCCACACCTTACAGCACGGATCAGAATACCCAATCTGTGCTACTCATGCACGTAGTTAGCGGGTACTGGTATTGAACCCTGAACCTTGCTATTCTTAGGCGGGTGTTTTACCGACTGAAATTAACCGAATACTCCTTAATTACCATAACTCCCAGTTCCACTCTGACATGGAGTGGTAGTACCTGTTAGAGTACCATACATTGTTCAAACTGATTTGCTTAATAGTTACTTGAAATCAAGTTGGTATAGTATTGACATAAGAATCGCAAGGTTCCGGGTTCGATACCGGTCCCCGTTAACTCAGCACAAGAGTATCACAGCTTGGGTAATTTGATTTGAGCTGACGGTAGGTGTGGCGTTCCATCTCAACAAAAAAAAAATATTCCTGATCAGGCGCTAGCGAAAAAGGTATAGACTCCATCGCTGTTCGAGTGATACCGATGAGAGGCCACTCCACAGACGTTACTTTTACTTACTAAGGATTATTATTATTATTATTTACGCCTTTTGAGTTTTCATATCAGCATTAGCTGATGGTCTTTCACTGGAGTCTGAGTGCCAGCAAGTCTCCTCAGGTCTCCAGGACTCTTCTGAGTATTTTGGCAGATTGCAGCAGTGCAGTGTTCGGGATGGTTTCAATCCTTCTTTTGATTTCCAAACTTTCCAATCCTTTTGGGACCGTTCCAAGTGCACCAACTACAATTGGTATCACCTTCACTTTCATATTCCATAACTTTTTTAGTTCTCTGGCAAGGTCCAGATATTTGTCTATTTTTTCATTTTCCTTTAGCTTCACCCTGTGATCTGCTGGCACTGCAAAAAGTTCTCTCTTTTTTGTTTATCAACACTAGGTCTGGTCTTCTTGCTGGGATAAGGTGATCCGTTTTTATTTCAAAGTCCCAGAGAATTTTATGCGTTTCGTTCTCAAGAACAGATTCTGGTTTATGCATATACCATTTTTTTGCATGGTCAAAATTAAATTTTTTGCATAATTCCCAGTGGATCACCTTCCCAACCCAGTCGTGTATAGTTTTCTATTCTCGATGTGCTAGTTTGCTACATTCGCCGAGTATATGGTTTACAGTCTCATTTCTATTCCCGCAAAGTCTACATTTACTATTTTATGTTTTATCAATTTTCGCTTTGATATAGTTCGTCCTTATGGCATTATTTTGTGCAGCAATTATAAGTGATTCAGTTTCTCTTTTGAGGTTTCCCTTTCTTATCCAAGTCCAAGTCTTTATTATTATTATTATTATTATTATTATTATTATTTATTCGAAAGCATATATCTGTGTTCAAACAAAGTTATTGAATAGATATATTTACTTGGAACCATATAAATCTTTGGTATGAGAAAAGAATACTTGAAACTGTACAACTGCGTGCGATTTATTTGCATTTGATAAGCGCGTGTACAAAAAAAAAAACAGTGTTCGTATGAAACAACTGCACAAAAATGTAAATTTGAACGTAAAATGAACACAATTCCTTAACCTATAGACATAAAATAGCCCTAGATTCATTGGTTGATTGATTTTTACAAGTCATATGAAATTGGCGATTAATTTTGGTATGGCAACCAGTCTAGGAGAAAGAAAAGTCATCACCGGACGGAGTTTTGTGTCATGACCAGAACACACATTACTTTGTGTTGTGGGGTTGTTAAGGGTCACAAATAAAGGCAAATGACTGGTGAAAGTTGATACAAGTGTACTGAACAAAGAAAGTAGAATTTACCGAAGGAAAGTGAAGTTACGTCTGACAATACAGTCTAGAACTGAATCGTGTCGCTTGTTCCTCAAGCTACAATTGTCTTTGCTACTTATAGTATTAGTAGGATCAGTCCATTATGCAGATAGGTTATATCACCTTTAACACCCCTTCCTAAGATTTCACTCCACAGGAGTCTGAATATTTTTTCCTCTTGGGATTTATGCCGATAACTTGAAGAACGGCGTTGTTGAGGGGCTGCTTGGTTCACTATTTTTTTTTTTTCCTTTTTTAGGTTCGATTACTTCACGAAGTTCTTTTTAGAGTCTTTTGGAGATCCTTAATCGTCTCGTCCAAGTTTTGCATCGTTGAAAAACGATAGTTGTGAGTGAAGTCTTTTGAATCCGGCTTCGCTGGTGTTGTTGTAAAAACGACAAACCTGCCTGTGTGTTTTCGAATCCTCCATCGCCAGTTGTTGTGGGGTTGTTAAGGATCACAAATAAAGACAAGCGACTGGTGAAAATTGATACAAGTGTATTGAAAAAAGAAAGTAGAATTTACAGAAGGAAAGTGAAGTTACGTCCGACAATACAGTCGAGAACTGAATGGCGTCGCTTGTTCTTCAAGCTACAAGCAGAACGGGCTATGGAACAAAGTTGACGGTAACATCAATTGTAGTTGGAACACTTGGAACACACTTCAAAGGCATGGAAAATAAACTGGGGAACAGAGAAACACACTTTGAGACCAACTAGACCACACCACACTTAAGATAAGCTAGAATACTTTTATCAAAATGACTTACACCATTAAATAACCCGAAAAGAGTTGATATGCCATAAAAACAAACAAACTTAACCAAACCATCAATAATTAAATGTGTAGTTGGGGCCGGTGTGCAAATAAAACCGTTGAGAGGAAGGCACCGAAACGGTGCACATTCTCTCCTGATGATCCCAAAACCAAATACATAACATATCAAAAACAAACAAAACAAAAGAATCATGGAATTGAACTTCCCGTCGGTTTTGCTATTGGAATGAGGAACATTCTATAGGCCGCTCGCTTTATGGTGAGTTTCCCTTACTTATCAAGTAACTTTCTTCTGTAATTTTATATTTTTATCCATTAAAGTGAACATTTTAAAAATCTATCTTATCTATTTTCAATGAAAAGAGAAACCGACAAAATAAAGGGAAGTAACTCTGTGTCGCCATTTTGACTCCACAATGAAGATGTTTATCGTTTCCATTACTTATCAAGTAACTTTCTTCTTTAAACTAGCAAATATATGCACCCTCCGGGTGCAAGTATTTAAGTTCTAATGTAATAGAATATCATATTAAATTAGAAAGGCTAATAAAACTGAATAAAAATGCAGATAAAACGATTTGGAACAGAGGGGGTATGATTGAAAAATAGAACAACTTTGAAACTAACTCTTCCATCATTTTCCCTTACTCCCGTCTTTCATTGGTAAAAGATCCCAATTTAACTATTTAGTTAAAATAAGAAGTAAAGAATAAAATTACAGTAATTTCTTCTTGTTAATGGATTTCTTTTAAGATTTATCCCCGAGATTTTTGCTCATATTCATTAATATAAAGCCAAACAATTAGAAATCAATAATACTAAGCACATATTTATTAAAATCAAATTTTTAATATCAATATGCAAATTAGCCTTCCTATTCACACTGTAAACCGGTATTTTGTTGTATATATAAATATAATTGCATGCTTTACGTACGTAGATATGGTTAACAGTATTAATAATGTAAAACAAATTTATTAATAATTGAGGTTAAAATTAAAATAAAATCATTGAGAATGTGATGTCAATAACTAAGGGAATTGTAACTTGAGTAGTAATATAGTTTCGGTTACAGACAGAAAAACACACAATCTCCATTATAATAAGATGTGTTATCACGCAGTATAATGACGTTTCTCTTATTCGGTCTGGAGCTGGTTAAATTTTGAATATTTTATCACAGGATGACCTATATTACTCACGGCATAAATCATATCACGTTTTAATGGAACAATCCTTCACTGTAACTTTCAAGGAATTAGATCTCTCGTCTTTTATGTTTAATACAAAACTTTATACAAAATTCATTTTTCATTTCCAGTGCTTATACAAAACTGGTACGTTCAACGTTGACCTAAATTCATTTGACCTTTTGTCAATCGATCATAAATTCAAATGAAACATTGAGATTTGTTTTGTTTTGTTTTTCTTGCCAATATTTTACACGTTATTTGAGTTCGATTCCTTAACGTTTATTACGCCCTGTCATCGCGGCTTAGTAATTATTTTATGACATACCACCCCATCACCGCCCTGTCGGCTGTGGCGTTAGAATGCATCGACTGCACCTCTGCAGAGGGGTAAGACTCCCCCAAATGGGGCCACCTGTTGGCCGTGGGTGGCGACCCGTGATGCTTAAGGATAGAGCCCAGATGGATGAGCAGTTCATGACATGCAATACTCCACTTTGGCCCTATCTTGGGCTAGACGGGCGGTCGGAGAGGCCCCCTCCGATCAATCGGTTGGTCACGTCAAGCCCAAGCACCTATATGATTTTCCCAACCATATTGCCCTTATGGCAAGCCCCAACTCCTTTTTATCATATTGGTGCTAGAAGGCGGTGGCTGCGGGTCTACATGTCCTAGGAATGACGTTAAACTCTATCTGATGGTGGGGTTCCAGTTTTGGAGGTTTGAGGAATGTGGAGCACCCCTTCATCACCATTACTCCCGGGTCCACTCTGACCCGGAGTGGTAGTAACTGTTAGGGTCCCATCTATGTGTTAAATAGAAAAATGTATTTATAAAAAAATTATATTATCCATTAAGAATTGATTTATTTCAAAACTTTATCGGCATTAAATGACCCACTGAGGTTGATATGCCGTAAAACAAAACAAAACAAAATCAAAACCACCACATCAGTTGAATACAAGGATCAATTAACGTGGGGAGTCACGCACGAACCGGAGATCATGCATGGCCAGTACTAAACATTGTGTGTATCCCTTCGGCATTCCTCTTTTGAGGCACCCCAGGCACTGAACAATAAATCCAGCCCTGCCTCTTTAAATCGAAAGGGCAGGCGTTGCCTGGGGAAATAGCCCCCTGGGATCACGCTGATATTATATATCTTACCGGTCCAATGGCCGAAGCCACTGGACACAAGGCCCGAAGGCCGGGCAAGTATATGCTGATGTCGAAGAATCTTCGGGGCTTAGAATACGCAGACCCTTCCCCACGGTATGACTTTCAACTGCATCTTATGGTGAGGCTCTATTTCTGGAGATTTGGCAGAGATGCTAATGGGTACGCGTCCTGAGTCTCTGACGCTCAAAAATCTAAAAGGACGCAGTAAAATCGTATCCATGCATCCCAGTTTTTAAAATTTTTTCTTCCCTCGCCATTTCAAGTAAACTCTAAATACATTTCAATAGTTTCTTAGAAACGAATTACACAGGATAGGTTACAGGGTAGGAGTTAGATGGCTTTAGTTGGGACCCATAAATTTTCCCTGGGACTCTTTCAAAGCAAATATGTGCGTCTCAGGACGCTTTAAATCAAAAAGCTATCAACATCACTGATCTGGAGTAAACCCTTAATACCAGGTCCGCTCTGACCCGGAGATAGATTTGTTTAAAATCGTTTGTATCTAAATAAATTATTTGTATTAAGAATTACTTGAGGCTATATTTTTTGTCGGAATTTTTTAGATGAGGCTTGATAATTTGTATTATTCAGATTTTACTGACTGTTGTACTCGACTTTATTGTCATTGTTTCAGAAACACCGGAAGATGGTCGGAAGGTAAAGCGGCCAAAACGTTGTGTATATAACAATGAAGATGAGTACAACAGTCAGAAAAATCCAAATAATACGAACCTAGTGTTATATACCGGCTTCAAATTCACGCTGCTACTCTAAATCGTGTATCTGTATACGTTGCGGGCATATATATGGTCACGTAGCGAAGTATGTAGTGGGCGGCTAGTACCGACTACTGGACTTCAATAACAGATACAAAATATACAAAAATATGACTCTTCTTTATTCCTCTTCGGTGTGTAGGTTGGTGAGGGGTAGAGCTTCACAATGAAAATGCCAGCGCAGTGTTCACAATGAATGCCGAGGCGTGTTTGCTGACGGGAGACGTGAAGTGTCCTTTTGGTTGCTGGCTGGCGTCTCTGTCTGACTGACTGTCGGCTCGAACCGTCTGGCCTTTATAGCGATAGACACTCCTACGCATCTTTTTCTTTTGATCTGATAACGGACCTTTGTTATATATTTCTTTATCTTCTCCCTGCTTCTTTGACCGGAAAGCCTCGCTTCCGTTTTTCCCTTTTTTAAATATATATTTTATATTTTCTCTTTGTCTTTTTTGTGGGAAGCTCCGTCTTCCGGGGGAGGACAATACAACACTGTATTTGTTTACTAAAGATTATTATGAATAATTCACAACCATATAATTCTGTGCAAACTAATGACGAATATCAAATAGAAATAATTACTTGAACACAAGTACCACCCTGTCGGCTGGGGCGTTAGAATGCACCGACTGCTCCTCTGCAGAGGGGTAAGACTCCCCCAATGGGGCCACCTGTTGGCTGTGGGTGGCGACCCGTTATGCTTTAGGATAGAGCCCAGGTGAATGAGCAGTTCATGACATGCAATACTCCACTTTGGCCCTATCTTGGGCTAGACGGGCGGTCGGAGAGGCCCCCTCCAATCAATCGGCTGGTCACGTCAAGCCCTAGCACCTATATGATTTTTCCAACCCTATTGCCCTTATGGCAAGCCCCAACCCCTTTTTATCATATGGGTGCTAGAAGGCGGTGGCTGTGGGTCTACATGTCCTGGGAATGACGTTAAACTCTATTTGATGTTTGGGGAATGTGGAGCACCCCTTCATCACCATTGCTCCCTGGTCCACTCTTAACCGGAGTGGTAGTACCTGTTAGGGTCCCATCTATGGGTTAAATAGAAAAATGTATTTATAAAAAAATGGTATTATCTATTAAGAATTGATTTATTTCAAAACTTTATCGGCATTAAATGACCCACTGAGGTTGACATGCCGTAAAACAAAAAAAAACAAAAACTTGAACACAAGTAAGTGTGTATGAAATATTAGTATTATATAGGAATACTTGATATCATAAAATAAAGTAAAGTCGTCCGTGTGGCCTAATGTCGGTATCAACCAGTCAGCGAGGGAGTCTATCCCCTTTTCACTAGCGCTAAACCAAGGAGATTATTTCTAGCGTCTGAGGTGGAGCGCCACACCTGCCAAAGGCTCTGCTGACTTTGCTAAATGTAAATATAAACGCACAATGTCCGGGATTTCCTGACCTCAAGGCATATGATAACCCTTGATAGGTTGGTATGCCGTTAAAATCAATCAATCTTTACCCTAGAACGTTGGGTTTTTTCTTCGACATTAAACTGATTTTCTATTATGCAAAACAATATATATATAATTCTATTATGTAAAACAATGTAATTTCTAAATCTAACAATTCCTAACAGCCTAAGAATTCCGTCTCTGGAATTGGTTTCAAATTCCGGAACTGAAGCATTGTCAATTATTATTCACTTCCCACAAGCCTTTCTCTCATCTAAAATAGAAATTTCTACAGTCAGCGACGAAATTATCCGTACACCTACCGATTTTGAATATTTTCATCTATTTCTCAGAATCTAATACCCGTATGATTCGAAACTTTTTTATATGAATAAAACGAGATTTTTTTTAATGAATATAAGCAAAAAAGGGAATGTAAACAGAATTTTCAGGACAACTGGTTAAATACACTGACAGATTTGACAAAGAGCCTTCAGGAATTAGAATGTGTAAACATCTTATTATAATGGAGATTGTGTGTTTTTCTGTCTGTAACCGAAACTATATTACTACTCATGTCACAATTTCCTTAGTTATTAACGACACATTCTCCATGATTCTATTTCTATTTAAACCTCAATTAAGAATAAAACTGTTTGACATTATTAATACTGTTGGCCTTACCTAAATACTAATAATATGCAATTGTATTTATATATACAACAAAATACCAGTTTTCAGAGTAAACGTAAAGCTAATTTGCATATTGATAGTAAAAAAACTGATTTTAATAAAAATGTGCTTGGTATTATTGATTTCTAATTGTTTGGTTTTATCTTAATGAATAAGAGTAAAATTCTCTTCAATAAATCCTAAAATAAATTCATTAACAAGAAGAAATAACTGTAAATTTATTTTTTACTTCCTATTTTAACTAAATAGTTAAACTAGGAAAATTTAGCATTGAAAAACGGAAGTGATGAAAGAGTAAGTTTCAGTTGTTCTATTTTCCGATTATACCCCCTCCGTTTCAAATCTTTTTATCTGAATTCTTAATTAGTTTCATTAGCCTTTCTGATTCAATATAATATTTTATTACGTTAAAACTTAAATACTTGCACCCGGAGGGTGCATATATTTGCTAGTATAAGTAAAAAAGGGAATATAAACAGAATTTTCAGGACAACTGGTTAAATACACTGACAGATTTGACAGAGAGCCTTCTGGAATTAGAATGTGTAAACATTTAAAAAATGGAAGATAATGCCAGAAACATCTTGTTAAATTCTGATAAAAAAAAATTTAGAAAACGATTGCGGCAATTAATAAAGATGAGAGACCATGCTATTGATTTAATATTGGGAAAATTGTTCAATTCAAAAAAAAAATTCATACTGTACGAATAATGTTTGTAGCATAATGGCGCGCCCTATCCGGGAACATCATATTTGTGGCCTTGTGCCAGACACAGAGAAACCTTAACAGGATGTAGCACGATTCTCAGACCTTACAGGAGTAGGCAAGCAAGAGGGTAATGTAAAACTCGTTATCACCTGTGAGTCAATTCGTAGCCAAGAAGTCTGGGATTCTGCTATTAAAATTTAGTTTAATCGGTTTGTCAGAAGAAAGGATGGTTGACTCGTTGACCCCTTAATTGACACGTGCGATTTGATAGAACAGTTAGAACCTTCGAAAGATTCGACGACATTCTAGAAAGTTCACCACCGATTTCTATATAATGAGGGAACCTTAGATTTTGCGACAGTTGAGTTCTGGAGACCGAGGGAGTAAGATCAGTTGAGTTTGGTCTGCGGCCGGGGAGTTGGCTTGACAGTGGGTTTAGGGTTTTGCTGAGGTTAGTCATAAGCGAGTGACTGAGGTCCTGGTGTCGCTGATGCGTGAAGCCTGATAATTGGTACTGACCGTTGGAACGAAGTTAAGGACACTACTAATAAAAACACATGTGTTAATGAAACCGAATCTCTCTCTCTCTCTCTCTCTCTCTCTCTCTCTCTCTCTCTCTCTCTCTCTCTCTCTCTCTCTCTGAGTTAAGAAGCCGAAATTGAATTAATCAAGTCATTAAAAAAGAAACGAAAAGTTTGTTGTCAACTTCACTCTACTACAAGAAATACTACGAGGTCTTTTATGAATGAGATTCCCTTGCCCAAAGATTACCCGTGGAGATAAAGTCAATTGACCGTGACTAAAAGCCCGCGGCGTGCGTAAGGTGATACTTCCTTGACCTGCTATTAGCGACCAAGAACTGCTGGATATAGTAAACAACCAAATGTTTACACGTGAAACGCCACCGCCACGTTACATATACGATTTAGTGTAGCGGTAAAACGCCAATACGTTACATTTTTTTTCTTTTCCCCTTTTGTTTATTTTTCTTCTAATATTTTGTAAATGTAACCTATCCTTCTCAAAATTGAGCTTTATATTCCTTTTCTGACTCTTTTAAGTGAGGAAGCAGGTGCTGCCCGTGACCGGTCGAATTATTTTACCATATTTACCCGCTACCATGTAATATAACAAAAGTATTAATAGGTAAGGGTTATTGGTAATATATGCATTACGTAATATATGATGAGAATCTATCATAATATAACAGTTAACATGTCAGCACATGTCGGCAGGAAGTAATATCCAAGATTTAAGATCAAATGTTACATAATCTATGCGGTTGCATAAGATTATTGTCAAACCCCTGTATTTCACGGGCGAGACTTTCCATGGAATAGTACAGAAAGCCCGCGAAATACGTGAAGGCACGTGGGACCTGGTTGGATCCTCAGTTTCAGTTTAGACGTCGGGTAGAGAAGATGTCCTGCCTTAACTGGAACTCACTGGATACGCGCGCTATGTTAGTCAGATGTTTAATTACATGAAATGTTTAGTTAAGTAAATAAAAGCTTAAGAAAATAACACAGTTTTGTGGTTGGTGAATGTCTTGGTAACAAGACTGATCTAGAAGAAGAAATGAGTTAAGTGCGACCGACCACCAAGAAGAGTCCCGACGCTAGAAGAACAAAAGAAGAATAGAAGTAAGAAGTAAGTAAATAAGGATATACAACACAAAGTCCTCTAAGATAAAAGATGAATTATGGGTTACAGATAAAATCTGGCTAACACAAGAGAAACCAACAAAATTTCGTAAGTCAAATCTATACTCTCTTTTCGTTTTGAATGAGCATTGCTTTCCAAACCAAACAGCACGTCTTTGACATAATATAACTCAACAAGGGTTGACATGCCGTAAAATCAACCAAAACAAACCAAAGCGACTGTGTGGCCTAGTGCAAATGCTGAATAACCCTTTTGACTTCTCTTCTCACCAGCTTATAATACCCACCTGCCTCTATGCTAGATCGGATCGTCTATTCTCTATCTAGATAACTGTTATGCTAGGCTGATGATCTCTCTTCGTTCCTCTGGTCTGCTTTCTTGGGACTTCTTTAGTCTACTTCATCTCTTTGTCCGTTGCTGCTCTTAATAATGAAAACAAGATTGGATATATTTTCAGACGCCAAACCATTTCTCAGTTCCCATTAGGGGTATGATTCAAAAGCGGGCTGGTTGGGAGATGGAAAAACCTTTTTCTTAAAGCACCGTTGATGACTGAAGAGTGGATCAGACAAAATATTGCGTCTGCATCAAAAATACATTTTTTTTTAAATTCAACTGTCCAAACTCATTCTGATATGTTGATACTTTTCAGTAATTCAAAAAACTATCATTTTATAATTTCGAAGTAAAATTCTAAGGTCTTTTTTCATTTTATATTTTACTTTTTTAAAGTTGTCTTGGTTATTTTGCCGTGGGATAAAGCTATAATTTTTCTAATGGTTAACTTAAAGATTGATATTTAATAAGTTAAATGGCATTATTTACTAAGCTTTACTGAGTCTGGTACACAGGCCTTAGTAGCAGCAGCAGGTACTGTAAGTAACAAAACAGTCACCCATGATGGTACTGAGAAAGCATATTGCTGCTTAACTTATGTGCATCTGTTCCGTTCGGTCAACCAACTAAAACTGGCTTTCTATTTTTCTGTTCCTATGTTTAGCTCTGATCAATCAGAGACCAGCTACAAGGTTAGTAAACGTTTTAGGTCTCTCAAATTACTTTTACGTTTTTTCCACGATTAATAATTACCGTTATTTTTAATTTCTACACTACCGTACATAATTTATAGGCAACTTACCAATTATGTAACATAAAGCTGAAATATGCGCAGCGAATTCGCAAGCAAAAATAGAAATAAAAATGAATAATTTCTTAAGATAATTCTTTAGTGCAACTTCGTATTCTTACTATTGTTAATAACGTTTCAGTTTATTCACTCAGACCTCTTCAGTGTTAAATAATATAGAGGAATAATTTATTGTTTAGCATGTAGCGTAGTTGTTTAAAAACAGTGTCGAAAAACCCGTTGGGGCATTTAAGTTGATTGATGGGCGACAGCCCCAGAGGTCATTCGAGACCGTGGCTTTCATTCAGTATAATGTACGTGATTAAACGACACTAGAAGTTTAAGATAGAAGATAATGTTAGTCGCTGTGGTGAACAGATAAATTTCAACATGATCTGATTACTGATATCCAGGTGGTCGGTAAGACGGAGGATGTCACCAAGAAAAAAAAATATTATGTGCACAGATTGTCTTTGTAATTCATCACTCCGACTAAGAAAAAAATGACGACGACAAAAACGACATTAGCGGACGATAGGCTGACAGCAGCGACAAACAGATGTACATACGACCAGAACAAGAGTGAGTGAAGAGTTGGGCGCCGGTCGATAACCAAGATATAAAGATAGTGTAAGAAACAAGATAAGCATAAAGTAAAGAAGTAGGTTGGTTTGTTAAATTTTACGGTATGTCAACCCTGGTTAGGGTATTTTATTGTTACATAATCTATGCATAGATTATTGTCAACCCCCTGTATTTCTGAAGGGATGGCCCTTTTCATATCATTTTCCATGGAATATTACAGAAAGCCCGCGAAATACGTGGTCACGTGGGACCTGGTTGGCTCTCAGTTTCAGCTTGGACGTCAGGCAGATAAGATGTTACTGCTTTAGCTGAGACTCACTGCACACGCGCGCTGTGATTAGTTAGAGAAATATGTTTAGTTAAGAAATAAAAGTTTAAATAAATAATATGGTTTTCTGGTTGATGAATGTCTTGGCAACAAGACTGACCTAGAAGACCAGACACGAAGTCCCCAAGACTAGGTCCAGAAGAAGAACGTAAGATACCAAAGATGAGCAGAAGAATAATAGAAGTAAAAAAGAAGAGTATACAACATTATGACAAAGAGGTTTTTGTTTTATTCATTCTTTTTGAGCTTTACATTTTTTTTTAAATATTTTTAAAAACATTTTTAAAACTCATTTTTAACTGTTCAAGACATACATAGAACCCTAACATGTAATACCATTCCGGTTGAGAGTGAATCTGGGAGTAATGACGATGAATAGGTACTCCAAACTCTCAAGAGTACCAGCATTGGAACTTCACCATTAGATGCAATTTAACCTCATACTCAGTACACTTACTATTTGGAACTTTGCCCTTTTTGGAACTTTGCCCTCTCTGGATTTAATACTGAACTAGATTGTGTAATCTTTATTGACTTGGGACTTGATACCAATCATTTGTGAGTTAACTGGAATTAAAATTATTTTCATAAGTTTGTTCTCTACTAAAGACGTTTTTGTTTTATTCATTCTTGTTGAGCATTACATATTTTAAAACTCATTTTTAACTATTCAAGACATACATAGAACCCTAACATGTAATACCATTCCGAGTGAGAGTGAATATGGGAGTAATGACGATGAATAGGTACTTCAAACTCTCCAGAGTACCAGCATTGGAACTTCATTACAAGATGCAATTTAACCTCATACTCAGTACACTTACTATTTGGATTTGTCTATTTGGAACTTTCCCCTCTATGGATTTAATACTGAACTAGATTGTGTAATCCTTATTGACTCTGGGCTTAATACAAATCATTTGTGAGTTTACTGGAACTAAAACCTTTTTTTCCAGTGTATTGCCATTTATTATGTCACACCTTTTCACAAAAATTCATGTTGTGCATTTCTTTTAATTTCTTTTGGTGTAAAGTCGGCTGCACAATATGGAAATCAAATCACTTGTTATTGAGTTATATTTTGTTCAGCGTCTGAGTTTTAGTTTTTTTGTTTTTTGTTTGTTTGTTTTTTTTTTCAAAGTGATTTTATTAAAATGATAATAATCGAAAAATTCTTCTCAATTAAATTTGTTCTAAAAATGAATGGAAATAATTTGTCATTAATTAAAAGATTTAAATCTTGCTAAAGTTTTATGTTGGCCATTTGTGAAATTATCATTTTCATCGGTTTTCACTTTTTTTTTTTTTGTTCTTTTTGTGTATTATTTATTTTTGTTAATTTTTATATCTTCGTTTTTCTTTTTCTGATCACATCGAAACTGATCTGCTGAGGTCAATCTTTAACGTTCTAATCCTGGTTTATCTTTATTTTGATTAGTTCATTTCTTTTTCCCTTTGATGCCTAAACATTATCAGTTTTCTATGACCAGTTTGTTGGTGTTACTTGTTCATCTAATAACTATTTCTCCATTCCTCCCAAAAACATTTAGCATCTTTTACAAACACTGGCCAGGTTAGCTCAGTCGGTAGACCGTTCGGCTAGAAACCGCAAAGTTCTTAGTTCGATACCGGCTCTCGCCAACTCAGCGTATGAGTAGCACAGGGATCTGTGCGGTAAAGTAAGGAGCTGATGGTAGGTGTGGGGCTCCACCTCAGATGCTAAAAATAATCTCCTTGGTCTAGCGCTAGTGAAAAGGGGATAGACTCCCTCGCTGATTGGCTGATACCGACATTAGGCCGTCCCGACGACTTTACTTTACTTACAAACACTATATCCCTCAGCAAGTTGAGTTCAAATCTTGGACGTGGCTGTTTGTGTTTCACTTCGCGTTAATGGCCTTGCGAACGGCACGAACCAATCGCTTCTTCCTTCGGGTGGGTAAAATCTGCTCGAAATCATCAATTACACTTTTGGATTAAGAAACATACATAATAATATTGAGGATGAACGGTAGAGCGTTCGGCTAGAAACCACAATGTTCCTAGTTCGATACCGGTCCTCGCCAACTCAGCGTTATGAGTAGCACGGGGATCTGTGCGGTAATGTAAGGAGCTGATGGTAGGTGTGGCGCACCACCTCAGATGCAAAAAACAATCTCCTTGGTCTAGCGCTAGTGAAAAAGGGGATAGACTCCCTCGCTGATTGGCTGATACCGACATTAGGCCGCCCCGACGACTTTACTTTTACTTTATATATATATATATATATATATATATATATATATTTAACAACACCTAAAATTACATTCATGCTCCCACTCTAATTACTGAAATATTCTAACGGAAAATACACACATTCTGCACAAAGAAAAAATAAACAAAAACTCCAAATACTAGAAGCTCTATACATAAAACAATACAAACCATCCGTAAACAAAATTAATTTCCAATGCAGTACACACATTTTAAAATGCCTATAACACCTTTCTCATCAATTCTTCTCCTTCCAGCCTCCACATTAATTTAATTTTTTAAAAACTGGAACACTTCGAAGTGCCGAAAGTACTCGGGAACTGAACTTTGGTGGACTTATCCATGAATTCCACCCAAACATTAAAAAGCTCGAAAAGATCAAAAATAAAATTGTTAAACAGGGGATGTGTCTTTTGTTTAATTCTACATGTATAAATGAAAGAATGCTGCCCAAAATACACACACACACACACACACACATATATAATATATATATATATATATATATATATACTAGCAAATATATGCACCCTCCGGGTGCAAGTATTCAAGTTTTAATGTATAAAAATATTATATTAAATTAGAAAGGCTAATAAAACTAAATAAGAATACAGATAAAAAGATTTGAAACAGAGGGAGTATAATAAAAGATTTGAAACAGAGGGAGTATAATAAAAAATGGAACAACTGAAACTTACTCTTCCATCACTCTCGTCTTTCATTGTTATTTTTTCTAATTTAAGTGTTTAGTTATAAGAGGAAGTAAAGAATAAAATGAAACTTTTCTTGTTAATGGATTTCAATTAAGATTTATTGAAGAGATTTTTGCTTATATTCATTAAAATAAAACCAAACAGTTAGAAATCAATAATACTAGGCACATATTTATTAAATTCGATTTTTTAATATTAATATACAAATTAGCCTTCCCGTTCACACTGTAAACCGCTATTTTGTTGTATATATAAATATAATTGCATGTTGACAGTATGTAGACATAGTCAACAGTATTAATAATGTAAGACAATTTTATTAATAATTGAGGTTTAGATAAAAATAAAATCATGGAGAATGTGATGTCAATAACTAAGAGAATTGTGACTTGAGTAGGAATATAGTTTCGGTTACAGACAGAAAAACACACAATCTCCATTATAATAAGATATATATATTATATATATATATATATATATATATATATAACACGTGTCTGTGGATGACTGATATGCTCCCCAAAATTAACTTTGACTACCAGCATATATAAAGCATTGATAGTCTGTTCCCAGACTATCAATGATGATTGTAAAATATATAAACAAACATATGTACTTAATAGTTTAAACACCGTTACGGTAGCTGTCAAAATGGCCGAGAGATTAAGAGATCGGGCTGGCGAAAAGTCATTCGGATTTCGCTCCTGGCCATAGTTAGTTGTTGTGTCTAGCCACACTGAAGAGGCGTAAAGCGCCGAAACGTGCCTGGGGATGACATATATATATATATATATATATATATATATATATATATATATATATGAGAGAGATAGAGTTGGAGCATCAAGAGAAGGAATATACTAGCAAAAATATATATTTGCTAGTATATATATATATGTATATATATATATATATGTGTGTGTGTGTGTATTTGGGCAGCATTCTTTCATTTATACATATAGAATTAAACAAAAGACACATCCCCTGTTTAACAATTTTATTTTTGATCTTTTCGAGCTTTTTAGTATTTGGGTGGAATTCGTGGATAAGTCCACCAAAGTTCAAGTCCCGAGTACTTTCGGCACTTCCAATTTTGCTTAATACATTCTTGATGGGTACTCAATTTTTAAAACACACTTTCAAACTCATTTCTCTATTTAACCCGTAGATAGGATCTTGACAATGACTACCACTCTGGGTCACAGTGGAGCAGGGGTAATGGGGATGAAGGGGTACTCCACATTCCACAGACATCCAGAATTGGAACCTTGCCATCGGATAGAGTTTAACGTAATACCCTGGACATTAGGACCCTCAGACACCGCCTTCTAGTGCATGTATGATAGAAAGGTTTTGGACTTGCCATAGCGGGTAATAGGATCGGAATAATCATATAGGTGCTAGGGTTTGACATGAGCAGCCGATTGACCGAAGGAGGCCTCTTCGCCGCCAGTCTAGATTAAGTAAGGGTCAAAGTAGTGTTGCACGTCATGGACTGCTCAGCCACCAGGATTCCGTCCTTAAGCATCATGAATTGACACCCACTGTCAACAAGTGTCCCCATTACTAAAGAGAATAAAGAATCTACAACGTTTAATAAAGGAATGTTACAGTTACCGTTTTCACATTTTCTTCATTCTTATTACTAGCAAATATATGCACCCTCCGGGTGCAAGTATTTAAGTTTTAATGTAATAAAATATTGTATTAAATTAGAAAGGCTAATGAAACTAAATAAGAATACAGATAAAAAGATTTGAAACAGAGGAGTATAATAAAAGATTTGAAACAGAGGGAGTATAATAAAAAATGGAACAACTGAAACTTACTCTTCCATCACTCTCGTCTTTCATTGTTATTTTTCTAATTTAAGTATTTAGTTATAAGAGGAAGTAAAGAATAAAATGACAGTTATTTTATCTTGTTAATGGATTTTATTTAAGATTCATTGAAGAGATTTTTGCTTATATTCATTAAAAATAAAACCAAACAGTTAGAAATCAATAATACTAAGCACATATTTATTAAATTTGATTTTTTAATATTAATATGCAAATTAGCCTTCCCGTTCACACTGTAAACTGCTATTTTGTTGTATATATAAATATAATTGCATGTTGTCAGTACGTAGACATAGTTAACAGTATTAATAATGTAAGACAATTTTATTAATAATTGAGATTTAGATAAAAATAAAATCATGGAGAATGTGATGTAAATAACTAAGGGAATTGTGACTTGAGTAGGAATATAGTTTCGGTTACAGACAGAAAAACACACAATCTCCATTATAATAAGATGTTACAGTAACCGTTTTCACATTTTCTTCATTCTTATTATATTCAAACCGTTATGAATTTATTTTCATCTGCAAGAAGGACATGAAGACATGCCACAACACCAATACATGGGAGGTTGGTGCAGAAAACTGAGCAGCTTGACACCTCCTTATCAGACAAGGGACAAAAAGGAGTGAAAAAGAGAGGAAAGAAGTCGCCGCAGAAAGTAAAAAGAACCAGAAGAAAGGAGAGACAACACCAACTCCAGTAAACATCACTGGGGTTTTTTTTTGTGGGGAGAGGGGGGTTGCAGCCACTACACCAGAGATTGCTACTCAAAAATTGTCCTGTTCAGCCACTCGCACAGATGCAGTAAATAAAAAAGTGGACACTACGCCATCATCTTTAACAGATGGAAGAATGCTAACACAGTTCTTTTATTTATTTATTTTTTTAAATATTTCTTTCTTTCTTTTTGTTTTTGCCAGGTAGGGTATTAAGTGAACCTTTGGTCATTTATTATGAGCAACAGAAAACTCCAATCAAAGGACTTGACGATGATTAGATGTAACAGCTTTCAATGATAAAAAAGAAAGATTTTTCTTTCTATATTCGTTCTTTCTTTTTTTCTTTTTCTTTTTTCTTTCATCTTTTTCATTCTTTTTTATTTGTTTATTTTTCTTTCTTTGTTTCTTTTTATTTCTTTTTCCTTTTTCTTTCTATCTTCGTTCTTTCTTTTTTTCTGTTTCTTTTTTCTTTCATCTTTTTCATTCTTTTTTCTTTGTTTATTTTTCTTTCTTTGTTTCTTTTTATTTCTTTTTCCTTTTTCTTTCTATATTCGTTCTTTCTTTTTTTTTCTTTTTCTTTTTTCTTTCTTCTTTTTCATTCTTTTTTGGGGTTTTTTTGCTTTTTCTTTTTTCTTTCTTCCTTTTCATTCTTTTTCTTTGTTTCCTTTTCTTTCTTTTTTTCTTTTTTTTCTTTCTATCCTCGTTCTTTCTTTTGTTCCTTTTTCTTTTTTCTTTCTTCTTTTTCATTCTTTTTTGTTTCTTTTTGTTTCTTTTTTCTTGTTCTTTTTTCTTTCTTCCTTTTCATTCTTTTTCTTTGTTTCCTTTTCTTTCTTTTTTTCTTTTTTCTTTCTTTCTATCTTCGTTATTTCTTTTTTTCTTTTTTCTTTCTTCCTTTTCATTCTTTTTCTTTGTTTCCTTTTCTTTCTCTTTTTCTTTTTTCTTTCTATCGTCGTTCTTCTTTTGTTCCTTTTTCTTTTTTCTTTCTTCTTTTTCATTCTTTTTTGTTTCTTTTTGTTTCTTTTTTTCTTGTTCTTTCTTTCTTCCTTTTCATTCTTTTTCTTTGTTTCCTTTTCTTTCTTTTTTCTTTTTTCTTTCTTTCTATCTTCGTTATTTTTTTTTCTTTTTTCTTTCTTCCTTTTCATTCTTTTTCTTTGTTTCCTTTTCTTTCTTTTTTTCTTTTTTCTCTTTCTATCTTCGTTCGTTCTTTCTTTTTCTTTTCTTTTCTTTTTTCCCAATATTATTCCGACTTTAACACGACAAGCCGTTACAGCGTGTCACAGCTGATCGATAGGGTGTAAGTTGCAATTTTGCTGGTTTCTCTAATTGATTTTTACACAGAAAGGCACAAAGGTAAAAAAGAAAAAGAGTTTAGAGAAACGAACTTCATTTTGCCTTGTAAATAGAACATATTAAACGAATGGTTATGGGGTGTAAATAGATAAGTTATTAAAAAAAAGGCAATCATCCAGAACAAAAACGGGTTGACCAAATTCAACATCTCATCAGTGTGCTAGGTGTAATAAGATATTCGTGATCTAGCACCCCGACTGAAAACAGCATTTAACCGAGACTTAATCAGTATTCTAAGTGATGGCGAGACGATCTCAACCATATGAGTCGGAATTGGCCGTAAGGTGACAGAGGTGTGAGGAGACAAGCGTTTGCGTCAACGATAAATGAGGAACGATTCAAAGATACGGAAAGCGCCAGTTCCGACTAGAATAAAGAAACCACTTCGCACACTTACATAATTTGTAGGTAGCCTATTCATTATTTACGGTAAGTGTAGTTTAGATTCAAAATAACAGTATAGAGAAAAGATACAGGGAATATGAGTGACACGATGACCCCTTATCTCGTTCGCTAGTGCGAACGTACGAAGATAGTTTAGAAAGTTTAGATTTATCTAAGAGTGCTGGAACGAGTAAGACGTATGGTGTATCTCGTCTGAATAGCCAATTCTTGCACGCGTGTTTGATTTGATCTGGTACACTTATAAAATAGATGTTATAAGAGTTCAAGAAATTAAAGTCTTGTGTTGTTAATTAAAAACAAAGTAACAGCACGCAACGTCCCAGTATCAAGCCAAGTAGAATCCAGAGAAAATTAGCTGTGAACCAGCTAAGATCCAATTTAGAAGATGACAGAGAATCGACAGATAGCAGCGACTCCAAGACGATAGAAGATGAATATACAACCACGGGTATACTCACTACAATCAACAATATACGAAGATATAAGGTACGACTATACTCTACGGGAATACCATACAATATACGCAGACACGAAAGTTGATATGTCATTAAATAAGGGAGTCACACCAACTAACTATATCTACGTATTTTATTATAATCATTTGTTTGCATAATATTATATGGCTTTAAATAAATAAATAAATAATAATAATAATAATAATAATAATAATAATAATAATAATAATAATGATAATAATAATAATAATATTTGACCACACAACAAAATGGTATATGCATAAACTAGAATCTGTTCTTGAGAACGAAACGCATAAAATTCTCTGGGACTTTGTAATAAAAACGGATCACCTTATCCCAGCAAGAAGACCAGACCTAGTGTTGATAAACAAAAAAGAAAGAACTTGTCAACTGGTGAATTTTGCAGTGCCAGAAGATCACAGGGTAAAGCTAAAGGAATATGAAAAAATTGACAAATATCTGGACCTTGCCAGAGAACTGAAAAAGTTATGGAACATGAAAGTGAAAGTGATACCAATTGTGGTTGATGCACTTGGAACAGTCCCAAATGGATTAGAAA
>CM042157.1:86524153-86541653 GCA_023376005.1 Doryteuthis pealeii | reverse complement strand
GTAAAATCATATCCATGCATCCCAGTGTTTTTCGATTTTTTTCCTCACCATGTCAAGCTAATTTTAAATACATTTCAATAGTTTCTTAGAAACGAATTACACAAGATAGGTTACAAGTTAGCGCTTTAGTTGGGACTCATAAATTTCCCGGGGACTCATTCAAAGCAAATATTTGCGTCCCAGGATGTGTTACATAATTATTAGATACCTAATATTTATGTGCAATAGTGTAGAAATAAAAATGGCATAAGCTGCAGCCCATGGCCTTGAAGGATTTGAATGACAAGGCTTGACCTGTCCTGATCCTTCCTTCCGGTGGATACTGTGAGAATCGGTGAGGAGACCCACTTGCGGTTTTAGATTAGAGATAGATTTTAGTCAGTCGGCGAGAAACACGACGGTGGTGAGTCGTGTTATACACGCTCCGACTCGATCTGCGCAGGTAGTCTGGTGGGGGATTTCGAGAATAAAATATGATCAAAGTAAATCGAAGTCTTGTGTTATTATCTAAAAACTAACAATGACACAGGGCTTCTGATAAAGAGAAATCCCCAATGGAAGACCAGACACGAAGTCCCCAAGAGAAGTCCAGGCGTTAGAAGAGACCTAGAAGAACTTAAGATTCAGAAGAACAGAAGACGAATAGAAGTAAGAAGTAAGTAATGAGAAGGGTATGCATTAAACAAAAAGCTATCAGAATCACTGCATTCTACAAGGATTAAAAAAGAAGGGGGGCAAAATTAAGTGACCTGAGAAAAATGAGAAAGTTTTTAAATAAAATAAATAATGCATTATAAAGATCATTCATTGATAAATAAACACTGAAAGTTTCATTAAAATCCGATAATTCCTTGATTTTTGGTAAATTATTTTCTGTAGGGTGGGGGGCTAAAGTCATTTTGTCAAAAACACATTTTACATCAATTTTGGGCCTCCCTAAATTATATCAATTCATTATTCTAAATAACGTAGAACATTCTACTTAAAGTATCTACCTGTGAAAGGGTTAATGGAGTTTGAAGTATTCTTGATTAGATTAATGCTATCATAAACTATAAAGATTGAAAAGTGTTTCAATGATTTTTTTTCATGTAATAGTTTATGAAGTCATAGATGAAAATATATGTATGTGTGATGTGTCTGTATATATGTGTGCTCGCCTCTATAAGCTGATCAGTGGCAAAATCATGATATAAACGACACAATTCTCATTAATACCTAATAAATTCAGTATCGATTCTCAATACTTTGTACCCGTCCCAGCCGGACCTACACCACCCCCGTCCCGACCCCAACACCACCACTCCCAACAACCCCTAAATCAACAGTCTGTGTTCTTTTCTCGGGGAAACCAAGGCCATGCCTGATAATGAAGTCTAAATCCTCCCTGGGTGCGACTCATCGTTGAACCGCTCCGACGAGCGAATCAAAACAAAAGCTTTTTGTTCTTCACATTGAAAATTCATACTCAACTGAACTGATAAACATGTGTTCATTCTCTATATTAATGCGCATATTTGAATCAGTTTACTTTAGTTTGACAAAAGGACATAGAGAAATGAGCGTCCGGACTGAATCAAACACACTTTATTAGTTAGGAATGAGACTCAACTATACACTTCCGATGACAGGCGCAATTAAAGTTTCTCAAAACATAAAAATAAATAAACACACACACACACACACACACACACATATATATATATATATATATATATATAAGATAAACCTAATGAATCAGATAAACCTGCTAAAAGTTTCGTTTAGTGCTCTTCAGGGCTAAGATCCGAGTTGGATCTTAGCCCTGAAGAGCACTAAGCGAAACTTATAGTAGGTTTATCTGACTCATTAGGTTTATCTTTATTATTTGCTCTACTTAGGTATTGAGCACTCTTTACTTATTAGCTTTAGTATATCCTAGCGGGTTGTATGAGTATATGCATATCTTATATATATATATATATATATATATATATATATATATATATATGGATGTTTGTTTATTTTAGAAACATTATTGGATAAAGTATATATTATTATTTATATTTTTGCTTGAAGGCAATTACAATGCGTATATCGCATAAAATTCGATAATTATAGAAGATAATAATGACAAGTGAATTTCGGTAAAGAATTATTCTGTGTGTAGAACATTGTACACACTGTTTCAACTTTATAAATCTCATCAGCGATGTATACTAACGATTTCCCTCCGTTGAAACAGTCTGTACGATGTTCTACACACCGAATAATTCTTTACCGAAATTCACTTGCATTATTATCATCTATAACTATCGAATTTTATGCGATATACGCATTGTAATTGCCTTCAAGCAAAATATAAAATAATATATATATATATATATATATATATATATATATATATATATATATGAGAGAGAGAGAGAGAGAAAGAGAGGGGATAGTGATGGGAATACAGGAAATAGATTGATAGATTTGTGAATGGATATGATAAACAGATTGATAGGAGAGAGATAGAGAGAAGAATCAGGATGTAAATGCGCTAGTAACGTAAAATATCTGTTACAGCGTTTCAACCCCCCCTCTCTCTCTCTCTCTCTCTCTCTCTCTCTCTCTCTCTCTCTCTCTCTCTCTCTCTCTCTCTCTCAAAGCAGAAAGACCTGAAGTGATATTTTTGAGTCGATGAGTAAATTTCTAAATTATAGCCCATCCCTAAATTTAACACGGAGAATCGCCGTAGCGTAGGGACTAACCTGCTGAATTATTGCATTGAAGTAAGCGATTTTGAACTCCAATCGCCGAATTACGATCATACTCTTCGGGAATGTATGAATACCCTCATCCCCCAACTATGGGTTAGATAGTACTACAACTGTCCTTCAATAAGAATTACTTTGGCATTAAATAACCAATGGAGGTCGACATGCCAGTAAACAAGGAACCAAAACAAATTTAACGTTCCCTGTCCACTTCCAGTTAAAAACTGATTGATATTTATCAAAAATCCTTGTATTTGATCAAGGTTGACTTTTTCTTGTCAGGCACAAAGCCGAGCACCAGGTGCACTTGGGGTGGTAGACGGCTTCTACATTACACTAGCTCCCTATAACTTTATTTATCCATTTATTTATTGTTTCTTAAAGTAAAAATGTATCTTAGTTAAGATTTGAGGTCGTTAATTTTGTTTTGTTGTTTTTTCAAAGAGGCATCGACTAATAGATAATTCACTGAAACTAGAGCACTTGATCTGAAGGGCACTATATTGTGAAATGTAAATACTTTATTCACCATCAGACAATGGGTTTATTGAAATTCATATAAATAATTTTGTCCTAACCAGTGATTCAATGAGTTCATCCATGTGCAATAGTCACACTTTAAAAAACATTAGACTTAATAGTTCTTAGTAGACACACACACACACACACACACACACACATATATATATATATATATATATATATATATATATAAGAGTACGTAAATAAACACTGTGTTTATTTGATATGGCTTTTAGCCGACACTTTTCGGAGGATATGTGCTTAATTGAAGTCATACCTAATTTTTGAAAATTAATTAGTTAATAATTAATGAATTTAGGCAGGCATATATGTTCAAATGTAAGGCTAAACAAAACTCGAAAATGTCAATCCCTGAATGTACATTTCGACCTATTATCAGGTTATCATACAAGTGTTTTATACAAGGGGTAATGTGGCGGGAGGAGGTGGATAGGAGAGGAGGCCTTCTCTTCCTCTCCAATGATTCCTGCCTGGCCATTCATAACCTCCCCACACTAACGCTTACCCACCCACTTATTTAATGGCAACCGGTTTTAAAAAAAAGAAAACTGATTTCAATCCTCGTAAATTTTGATTAAAAAAATTGACCTTGTGTCACACTCGGCCACACGAGCAGAATGTGACAAAATGTTGATTTCTTAAGTGGAATAGGGTACTAGGAGAAGGAAAACTCGGAACTCAATTCAATGATGGACTCTCCTGTCGATCGACGTATGAGTCTTCATACAATGAACATCCACACAGTGATTTGTTTATAGTGGTGAAAGCTTGTTTGTTGGACCATCCACACTTTTTGGCACAGTCGATAGGAAAGAATTGGTGCATCAAGGGTTGCCACAAACCCAATCAACGACCGACCTCAGGAATTGTGAATTCAGAGTTATCCCTCTCCTAGACTGGTTACCTACCCAAGGCTGAAGGGCCCAGTCTGCCCTACTGTAGAATAATGGAAAATTATTTTCAATCGGGTTTGAATTCCGAGTTTTACTGTTTACCAAGCCAAAGTTAAATTGCCGTCTTCCCTACTATGTACCCATAGCTAGAGGGAGAACAGTTGGATAGACAAACCAAATTTTACAGAAAATCCTGAACTGTGACACTCATGACTCTTATATTCAGTCATTAACCGGTGCGCTATTTATTCAAGAAGAGACTTGTTTAATTTAGTTTGTTGCTTCTTTAAGCGTCACTAATTTTCGCCTGTAACACCATTTAAGAATCCATTGGGTCAAATTATTTTTTTTATTATAGGCTTGTGAAGAATTGCCTTTCCGACAATCGGGGGTGGCGTCTGTAGCGGTGGCGACGGCCGTGGGGAAGGCGACGGCGACTGTGGAGATTGATTTTGATTACGTTCTAATTACAAGGACTAATGGAAAAAAATAAAGTAGGAAAAAATTACAGAATATCATTTGCACCAGGCGTTCAATAGTTCTAAAACAACTATATATATATATATATATATATATATATATATATATATATGAAGAGGAAAAGTGACAGTGTTATGTGGATATTCATGTAAATTCATATTGCTTATATATTGAAGAATATGGTTAATATACATACGCATCCAAAATCACATAAAGAAAAATGATTACGAAGAATATTTGATAAGCAAGTTCCTACCAAACATTATATATATAATATATATATATATATATATATATATGAAGAGGAAAAGTGACAGTGTTATGTGGATATTCATGTAAATTCATATTGCTTATATATTGAAGAATATGGTTAATATACATACACATCCAAAATCACACAAAGAAAAAATATTACGAAGAATATTTGATAAGCAAGTTCCTACCAAACTTATATATATATATATATATATATATATATATAAAGAGAGAGAGAAGAGAGAGAAGAGAGAGAGAGAGAGAGAGAGAGAGAGAGAATACTAAAATACAAACAGGTTAGGATACATCGATAGATATATAGAAATGTGAATAAGATAGATAAGAATAAACTGAGATATATATCACCTGATATATATATATATATATATATATATATATATATATATATATATATGACATATTTCACAACACAATGGTACATAGCTACAAACTGCTTCCCCCCTACCCCGACATCCAAGCAAAAAAACAAAAAATCCTTTTTATGCTGACTTGAGAGACGGGTTTTTGAAAGTCGAGTCCACTGTTAGCCCACGGTAGCTATGTCTACCAGTCCACCCCTGTATTAAAATTAATTTCAACATAGTTAAATGTCTAACAATAACACTCCGTCACTTACTCTCTCTCAATCTTACTCATACATAGAGAGTAATGCAAAATGATAGTGAGGGACGGGTCAGTTTTTGACTTAATTGCTAATTACGACGAATTAAAACCAATTAAACTGAATTTTTTTTCAAACATTAAGTAGTCCTAAAACCAAGGAATATCTGAGTATAAATATATGTCCTTAACATATAAATGAAAGTTGACAATCTCAGCTTTAGTAAATATATATATATATATATATATATATATATATATATATATATATATATAGTACTCGCATAATCTTTACAGATCACTGCCGTCTCTCACAATCCTACAACCCCATCACCAGAACTTTTCTTCTCATGAGACCTCAAGTGACTCATCAATCCCGCTTCATATCCCCTAAAGTCTTATTCAAATATGACACAGGAAGGACGTCCGTCCCGTAGGATCGATCGGATCAGATGGTGCTTGTTCGCCACTATGTCTTAAGACCAGAAGCCGACTTACAAACTTTGTTACATATTGTATGTCACATTGTTCCTGGGGTGTGCATGAATTGTCTCTGACTAAATTTCCGATTATATATACATATCTCTCTCTCTCTCTCTCTCTCTCTCTATATATATATATATATATATATATATATATATATATAGATAGATAGATAGATAGATAGATATAGATATAGATATATACCTATATAGATATTCACGGATGATTTGTGAGATGGGGGGCAGGTGGCCATACAGCTGCTTCCTTGTGGTGTGCTGTTTCCAAGACAAAGCCATCTACTCAAAATTATAAACGATGATACACAAAATAAATATTAAGATAAGTATATATGTATACAACCATGGGTATGCAGTTATACTTTACAAGATACTACTGTACTACACTATACATAAGATACCATACTCAAGATGAGTATGGTATGCAACGTTTCTCCAAGGTGAGACATCAGCGGAAAAGAGAGTCTCTACCCAAATTTAACACCGTTTTCTCCGGTTCTATTTCTTGTGCACGCACGCACATCTCCCATAAAGATCATGTATCGATATGTGATTCACTTGATAATCACCAATAAAAAAAGATAATATAAAGCAATTAAAGGAGTGTTGTTGTTTCAGAAAGAAAAAAGGGAAACATTATGCAAATGAATAAAGGTATCAAACTAGAGGACAGGTTTTTAGTAACAATGGAGGAGGGAACACCTGTTATTTTTCTATTTCTACCGATATTGATCAGTATTGATTGGGATTATTGAGATACCAATCGAATCAATGAATATTTCATGAAATATGAAATTGAAAAGCCGACATTTTTATCGAGAAACCTTATCGATAATTACATATGCATTAGTGGAGAGGCCCTCTCCAATCAATCGGCTGGTCACGTCAAGCCCTAGCACCTATATGATTTTCCCAACCCTATTGCCTGAATGGCAAGCCCCAACCCCTTTTTATCATATGGGTGCTAGAAGGCGGTGGCTGCGGGTCTACATGTCCTGGGAATGACGTTAAACTCTATCTGATGGTGAGCTTCCAGTTTTGGAGGTTTGGGGAATGTGGAGCACCCCTTCATCACAATTGCTACCTGGTCCACTCTGACACGGAGTGGTAGTACCTGTTAGGGTCCCATCTATGGGTTAAATAGAAAAACATGTGTTGATAAAAAAATTGTATTATCCATTAAGAATTGATTTATTTCAAAACTTTATCGGCATTAAATGACCCACTGAGGTTGATATGCCGTAAAACAAAACAAACCAAACAAACCAAACATATGCATTAGGTACCAATGAAAAGCCAAGCTTTGCATAGTCTTGGGTATGACGTTAAACTTGTAGAGACCCGTGTTTGTTTGGTGTGTGATCTGTTGAAGAAAATCCGAGTTATGGGTCCCCACAATTTAAATGTATAAGACTTTTCCCCATAGATGAATTTATTGTGAAGCATTATTATTTTAATTTGATTCTTATGTTTTATCATTTTACACATCAAAACATTTTAGTGACTTGAGGCTTGAGAATATTTCTGAAAATTTAAAGAAACAGTCGCTCAAATAATATTCTACTCAACGACCTTTACCTGCAATTCTATTTCACTCTTCAATGTTAATTGTTTTACCCTCATGCAAAAGAATCTATCAGAGGAAAATAAAAAAAAACATACATAACACAACACTTGAAGCAATAAATGAAATTTAGCATACATTTTACTTTTAGATATGAGGAAATGGGCAGATTCATACACTAGTGTATTTTCCTGTAATAAATATACACACATGCAAGATAAAAAAAAAGTATTTTTAAAAATGCATTATTTACTGTAGAAAGTTTCAGACAGTTTGCTGGTGTGTTTCCACGTTTTTAACGTCGTCTAGATAAAAAAAAGTATTTTTAAAAATGCATTATTTACTGTAGAAATTTCCATAGAAAACAAAAGAAGACAAAATTGATAAAAGAAACAAACTTTATATACATTAATTTACAATTGGTATATTCAGTTGTTCTTTCAGCGGTGTTGCAGACTGTATGTGTCTGTACATCGTTGTGTTTGTAAAGTGCTCATGTATTGTTTATATTTGTGTGATTGGATATGTCAAATTGTAGTAGTTTGGATAAAACAATGTCTGTGATTGAAACTTGTGTCGTATTGAGTAGAGGAGAGAGAAAATATGAAACGAAAAAATAGACAGACCTGTTGAGTCGTATTTTATTCTTTCGGACAGCGTCTTCTCCCCATTGTGTCGAGTTGGGAAGAGCGTCCGTTCCCACTGTCGAGTTAGGAGCATCAGCTCAAACCCCGTCGAGTCGGAAAGAGCGCAAGCTCCCATTGTAGTTTTTCAGCTCTATGGGCCTTTTTATAATTTTCTTTTGTCATTGTCTACGTGATCATTAAGTTAAATTTAATTTTGGAATTTTCAAATATCTATGTATATATATGTTTTCTAATGACGTAAATATCGGATGATTTGTTACATTCCGATGGCGTACATATTTTCAATGGAATTTAAACCATTGTTTGTATTGTTGCTAAAATATTTCTAATCTAATATTTATTCGATTCTCTTTTGTTTACCTAATTCTAAACTCTTACCTAATTCTAAACTCTTACCCCTCTGCAGAGGTGCAGTCGGTGCAGTCTATTCCCCTTCTTACACCAGAGAAACTAACATATATAAGGAGTCGTTAATCAACATATATATAGAGAAAGATCAAGGGAGAAACTGAATGTGAATTAAGAGACGGAACATTTTTTGATTCATTTGTAAAATTACGATTAATTAGAACCACTTAAAATGGATTTTTTCAAACATAATTCAATTCCAGAACTAATGAATATTTATTTAATAAATAGAAAAAAGTCTTTAGGAATAAATTATTGATTCACTTGGTTTTTTAATAATACTTGATGGTATCGGATTATTAAAAACAACAGCCAGCAGGGAGAGAGATAAATAGATAGATCGATTGATAGGGAAGCAGGCTGAGATAGAATAATAGAAGATAGATAGATAGATAGATACTGAATAGTGACAGGGTACAGCGACAACGACACACACACACACACACACATACATACAGGCACAAATATATAATATGTATATATATATTATAATATATATATATATATATAAAAAATATATGTAAATTTTTTTTTTTTTTAATGGTTTGAATTTATGATTATTTTTAAAAGAAAAGCAAATTGGTGTATATTTTTAAGATCTGTCGGGTAGTATTTATTTTTGGCTTGAAAGGCAAATACAATGGCCGGAAACAGTATGATAGGTGGGTTTTTAAACTAAATCTGGCGCTGAGGTTCTCCACAGTGTTTCGATTCAGCCGGAAGGTGAGTTCTGTTAAGTATATATCACTGATGAGACTTAATAAAGTTGAAACAGTCTGTACGCGATATTCTACACACCCGAGTGATTTCTTTGCGTGGAGTTCACTGTCTTATTATTATCTTGCTATAATTATCGATTTAAATGCGATATTTCGCATTGTATTTGCCTTCAAGTCAAAAATTATTAAATATATATATATATATTATATATATATACACACACAGCGACATAATACCAATACTATATACACAACTACTACACATAAACACATCACACCATATACACACACACACACATCACACACATACTATAATATGTAGATAATAACAAATTGAAAAAACACAGGTTTAAATGAGTTAAGTGGTAAGTTTATTGGCCGACGCTGCAGTGTTTCGATCTATTAATTAGATCATCTTCAGGGCATTTATTGGTATGTGGGAAGGTGATAAAAAAATTTTTTTATCTCAGAATAGAGGAGAAAGGCGAGTAATAGTCTTGTTTTATCGGTCTGTTTAAAATTTGAAGTCTGAGAGAAAAAAGACGTTGAAAAAATGAACGTTTGAAATTGACGTCAAATATTCTTTTTTGCTGTGTGAGTATTAGAATGTGTAAGTTGTTTGTATCGAAAAAAGCATTGTGCATTTTTTTTTTGTTTATGAATGTGTGGTTGCGCGTGGTGTGTATAAATCTTTTGCGATAAATGAATCGAAACACATATTATATATAACACACACAACATATATATATTATACACACACACACATATATATATACACACACACACAATTACAATTTATATACACACACACACCTATATATATTTATAGTGTGTGTGTTGTTTGTGTATGTGTGTGTGTGTGTGATAAAATCAGGATAACCTCACACACAGTTTCACGGTGTCTATCCCTCAGGTGAGTTAGTATTTACAATTATGTATATTTAACCAGAATGTTTTACTTATCTGATATTTGGTTATATTACTCGCAAAATAAAAAAAAAGCCCTAGGCGAACACCCTCTAAGTGTGCGTAATTCAGAAATATTTGGGTGTAGAAGAAGGGTCTTCATAGATACACATACATCAATGTTGGATTGGAATTTGATTCTCTAATGCAATACAAATGCAGCCATCCACATAAAAATAAATATTTAACAATCTAAACGTTAGTTTTTATTCCAGTTTTATTATACTGTTCCATACTGGAAAAAGAATATGATATTTCTCTGCCCTTCGGGTATAGGCACTCTAAAATAATTCGATTTGAAAAGCCTTAAGCGTTAAATTATACATTATTGTCATAATCATTATATATATATATATAGTATATTATATATATATTATATATATATATATAGTATGAACAAAAAGTAATAAGACAAGCAGGAATATTTCTTATATGTTGTTTATTCTCACTAGTTTCGACCTTAGGTATCGTCAGGAGAAAATTTCTTATTTGAAGAAATTTTTAATAGATTTTTAGAAAGGGAGTATTATAGAAAACTATAAAAATTGAAGTGTTTTTGAGGGTTTTGACATGCTGTTAAAAATCAGGAGACTAGTGTGTTAGTAGTAGGCATGTCCATTTGTTCGTGAAGACCTCTATGAGGTGGGTTATTTTTTAATGCTCTTACATATGTGTAATGACTATATATGTATACATATAATGTTGTGTGTGTTTACATATATGTGTGTGAATGTGAGTGTGTGTTGTATCTCAGTATGTGCGCGTGACTTCTAGATTTTTAAGTGGGTCAATATATATTATATATATATATATATATATATGGGGAGAAATAGGAGGAGGTTAATCGCGACAATATGTGGAGAAAAGTAAGAACAAACACGGGATGTTATGGAACTGGATGTTTATTGTCGACGATGCAACGTTTCGGTTCATTTAGACCTTCTTCAGGACTCGTTATAGTTCTTGCTTCAATGATGGACATTTTTCAAATGGTGAAAACAATAGGTTGTCAGTAGGGCAGGGGTGGTTGGGGTGGGTAGTGGATGTCCTTCTCTCTAGATGGGGAGTGTTTTATATGGTATGCAGGTGTTAGTCAGAATGTTAGATGGTGGGGATTGTCAAGATCATATATATTATATATAATATATATATATATATATATATATAATATATATATATAAATGTAAGGTAATCCAAATGACTGGAAAGTAAGGGATGATTCTATTTGGAACTTCGAAATCTTACTGTACAACCTATCCTGTATGCAAACCTATATACTCATACAAGGATTTTATAAATTCCTAAAAGAGTCAATTTATAACAATCAATAATTAGAATTATATACAGAGTAATATTAAACTTTCAAAGAAAGAAAAACTTAACAAACGTCATCCGTTATATTTTTATTTTTGACCAGAAACTAAAAGATTTTTTTTTTTTTAGTTTCTGGTTGAAACCAAAATATATAGCGGGATGACGGAGTTTTAAAGTTATTTGCTTTCTTTGAAAGTTATAACATATATATATATAATATATAATATAGTATATATATATATAAACAACACATGGGATCTTGCCTAACAGACTGATGATTGCCCGCTTAAGCTATGAAACGTGAGTTGTCTGTTTATAATGAAGCTTGATTGTGAAACTTTGTAAAATAAATAAGTACTTAGCTCTTAACAATTTGTGATTGAGCACTGTATTTTTCTTTGTTTCTATCAAAAAAAAAATTTTTGTTTTTACATATACAACCTATAATATATATATATATATATGTATGATGTATATGTGTGTGTTGTGTGTGTGTGTGTTGTGTGTGTGTGTGTGTAGTGGAAGAAAAAGGAAGTGAATTCCGAGGTGTATGTTAGTGAAATATTAAGAAAAATTGAAAACCAGTTTAAAATGAGTTGAGTGTAGTAAGTTATTTGGGTCGACGGTGCAGTGTTTCAATCTATTATTTAGATCATTTTCAGGGCATTTGTTGGTATCATGGAGGTGATAAATTTTTTATCAGAATAACGAGAAAAGGAGTAATAGTCCTTGTTAATCAGTTTGTGTTAAAATTTGAAGCCATAAGAAAAAAGACGTTGAAAACTGACGTTTGAATATTTGGGACGTCCATATTTCAAACGCGTCAAGTTTGTTCAACGTTCTTTTTTCTCAGACATAAACTATAGAATTAACTCTACAAAACATTAAATATATATTATACAGGACTTGGATGGGCCGGTTTAGCTCAGTGATAGAGTTCCGGAGCATTCATGTCGTAATCGTGAGCCCCCACGATACTCACGGCGCAACGGATATAAGGGTTGATTTAATACAGTTTTAATAGCTAATCATACGATAGGTTGAAGTTATCAATCTTGGCAAAGGCTACAATAACAAAGAATTAACTTAATAAGCCCGCTTTAACCTTGTAGCCCGGTAAAGGTTTTTTGGATGAGAACAGTCTACCCGTGGATTGAATAAAGGGTTTTTGTTCGAAGTTCTGTGAAGGCTCCACGATTACTGATGTGAAGGCTCCCGAGGTTTCGCAGGAAGTCCAATTGATCAACACCTGAAGAATCCGGAGGCTCATGAACGAAACGATGTGTAATAATACAATAAAGATGAAAGGACATTAGTCCGAAAAATCCAAATGATACAGATATTCAAGCCTCATCTAAAATTCTGACAAGAGTATTTTCAAGAATGTGAATGAAGGTTAGTAATGAAACCTGAACGTGCTAATTGGCTGAAAAAGTGTTATTATAGGTGATATACCTCTATAGACTAATGGATGTGTCGACGGTCTACTATAAGTAACAGGGACTATTATGGCTTGAAGGAGTAAGCCAATGCGAGTCAGCTCATAACTCTATTGTCGGACGTAATTCCCACTTCTCTGTACTGTAATTGTCTACTCTTTTGTTAATACATTTCCTACATTTGTTACCGCGTTGTTTTGTTCTTATTTGACCCCGTTGAGACCCCACAACAATAACAATAAAGATGAGGACTTTAGTCCGAAAAATCCAAAATAATACAGATTATCAAGTCTCAATCTAAAAAATTCTGACAAAAAAGTATTTTCAAGAATGTGAAATGAAGGTTAGTATGAAACCCTGACGTACTAATCTGGCTGAAAAAGCAAGTTAACCTGGCGAAAAGAAGAAGGTTAGAAAATGTAAAGAAATATATTGAAGTACTCCACATCCCTGGAGAAAAATTAGTTCTCTGTCATCTAACGGGAAATGGGAGAGGAAATTAATAATGAAGTTTTGGAGACAAAAAAAAATAGAACGTGTTTGCTTAAATACTCTGGCAAATTTAGTATTGTTTTTTTTTATTTTCTATTTATTTTTAATTTATTTATTTATTTTATTTATGTATTGTTTTTTTATTTATTTTTTTTTTGTTGCTGTTGTTTTTGTTCCTTGTTTTGTTTTTTTTTTGTTTTTTTTTGGGGGGGGGGGTTGTTTTTCAAAATAAAAGACAAATCTTATTTTAACTTATTGAATTTCTTGTTTGTATTTTTTTATTTTTTTATTTATTTTTATTTATTTATTTATTTTTTGCGGGGTGAATTCAATATTTTTTTTTAACCAGAAGGTTCCAGACGATATTCTAACATAGTCTTTTACTCGACAGCAAGCACGCAAACATTTACCCACATTCGATAACTTCTAAAGACGACGGCCATTTTCTCTGAATCTTAATCTTTACTTTAAGCTGATGCTTTAATAAGGCGATCAGACTTGAAGACGAAAAAGACTCACCCTCGTGATATTCCTTCTGTCACGTAGTCCATATCACAATTTTCAAATGTCGAAAAGCACTGAAAGACTTTATTCCTCTTCGCAAGTGACAGCATCACATTGCTACAATAGAGAACTGGCGTTAAGAACAACCAGCTCACTGCGAAACATGCAAACCAGGTAGCACTTCATTAATTGCGTAATGAGTGCACGATTAAAGAAAGAAAAACGTACTTGATGCGATTCCTCCACATCCCGCGTACCTCACGCATTTGTGGTGAAATTGTCGATTCTGATTTTAAATGTTTAATGTCAACCCAAAGGACGTTATGAAACTTGTGTAGGCGTTTAAGTATTTTACTCTAAACTCTATTTTTATTTAATTATTATTATTTTTTTTATTTTTGGAGATCATTCACACATCTTTTATTATGTTAAAAATTTTATTTTCAGATAGACACAAGACTTAATCGAGATTGTTGCATTTTCTTTCTTTCCCATATTATATATATAATTATATATATATATATATATATATTTGGGATAAAAGGCCTTAAATACCATGGGTATCGTGGTTATTCCCAAATAATTTGCTCGTTTACAATAATTAACTTGAGCTCTCATACGGAACTGAAGCTACAACAAATACGGGTAGAGAATTAGACACCTAGAATCATTGTTACCAGAAACTGGTTACGCATTCACAAGTGTAATATATATATATATATATATATATATATATATATATATTAAAAGTAATTGGTAAATATACCAACAAATGCCTGAAGATGATTAATTAATTAGATCGAACCCTGCAACGTCGGCCAATAAACTTACCATTTATACTCATTTAAAACTGTGTTTTTTCAATTTTTCTTAATATACTATTATATATATATATGTGTAAAAATGAAAAGGAATTGAATCCGACCACATTAGAGGAAATGAGTAAAGAAAAGAAAGTAAATGGATGAAATGAATTTAATCGATATCACATTAATCGATATCACTTACACATGTGTTTCGGTCAGTTTAGTGTGTGTGAAAATATTCGCACACATACAAGAATCGATCTTCATCAGAGTGAACATTTTTTTATTTGATGTAAGTGATATCGATTAATGTGATATCGATTAAATTCATTTTATCCATTTCCTTTTCTTTCTTACTCATTTTTCTTATATATATATATTATATATATATATATATATATTATATATATATATATATATTTCAAATTTCGTTTCAGTTCAATATAATAGAATTTTATTACTTTATATTTTATTTTTATAACACTAAAATTACGACAGTCCAATTTGCAAATAAAGCAATCTTTCAAATTTGAAGTCGGAGAAAAAAAAATTCTTGAAAGTAGTTTCAGCAATTGCGTAAGTTTATCAATGAGTATGTAATTTGTCGTCAAAATCGTTAATACATAGTATATATATATATATATATGTGTGTGTAGTGTGTAAAACAAAATTTTTTTGCGATGAAACAAAGAAAATACAGTGCTCATCACAATTTGTAAGAGCTAATATTTATTTATTTACAATGTTTTCACAGATCAATGTTCATTATTAACAGCGACCAGGTTTCATGCTAAATAGCAATCATCAGGCTGTTGAGCAAGATCTATGGTGTTTGTGATTCTTTACTCAATGTCACATTTTGGATTGTAATAACGTCGGGACTACCGACTTTTTACAATCCAAATGTGACATTGAGTAAAGAACTCCACAAACACCATAGAATCTTGCTCAACAGCCTGATGATTGCTATTTAGCATGAAAACCTGGGTCGCTGTTAATAATGAACATTGATCTGTGAAAACATTGTAAAATAAATAAATATATTATATATATATATATATATATATATATAAAACTCAAAATAAGTAGGACACAGCTTAGGTTACACTGAAAGGTCTTCAGGAAAATACTGTATTATTGGTTATTTCCTGAAGATCGTTTAAGCAGTGTCTGACTCAATTTGAGTTTTCTATATCATTGCTATACTTAATGTATTGAGCACTTTTATACATGTCAGCTTATTTTGACTTCTTTCGGCTGCTTTTCTTTTTGCTGATCATTTTTGTGTAGGTTATTTTTTCACACAATTAAGATACTTCGGCTTTTTCTTTTTTTTTTTTTTTTTTCGATTCAAATTTGAAAGATTGTTTTATATGGAAATTGGACTGTCGTTTATTTTAGTGTTCGAGTTATAAAATACAATATAAAGTAATAATATTCTATTATATGAACTGAACTAATTTGAAATATATATATATATATATATATATAATATATACTATATATATATATATATATATTATATATATTATTTCTCTTTTCCTTCTTGTTATTACAATCATGATATTATCTTACCCTTTTACCCAATTTTTACACTTTGTCTTTTAAACGATTAACGTTGTAAACTTTTGACAATGCACCGGTCGAAAGGTGCAGTTTTGGTTACGGACAGGCAGACGCCGAATCTCCATTATAATAAGATGAGAGTAATGACAAGCAAAATGTTTTTAGAAATGTAATTTTCCTCAAGATTAAAAATGATCCATATTTCTGTGCCATTCTCTGTTAACATCAACGCTATAAAGTGAATTGATTCTTTCCTTAATTTAATCTAACATTTTTTTTCTTCGTTCAAATGAAATTGAACGACCAAAACCGAAAATAAAATGATAATAATTCAAGAAAAAACAAAACTTTCAATTCAGATTTGATCATTTTATTTTTTTTCAGTCGGTTATTCTTTCAATTTTAATTTGAAATATTCATAGATTGGTTTTCATGTTTCTATAAATTGAAAAGCCGAGTAAAATTAAATTTAAAATAGAACCTGTATAGCAATTTATTTCAAAATAGGAAACGATTGAATTGATTCATTGTACATTAGAATTTAGTTATCAAAATAAAATCAGAATTTATATATCAGTAAGTTTCTATGTATACATAGGTTAAAGAAAAAAAATATATATATAATAAGGCATATGATACCGCTATATATCTTGCAACACCCTCTGGTTAAAAATGAGACCGTCCAAATCGTACAAGATGAAAGTAAAAGTGTAAATCCTGATTATTTGATGATGCTTATCTACCGAATTCTTATGAATTTTTGTCACCTCAGCTAAATAATGGACCATTCCGTTTTATTATAAAGAAAGGAAAGAAAGTATATGCTACACAGAAAGAATAATACAAGAGAGTAGGGGGAAGATAGTGAGAGAGGATGAACTCGCGGAATCGATAATGCAAATCTGTTTCAATCGAACATAATGAAAAGATGAAAAGAAGAAAGAAGGAAAAGTGAGAGAGTTTAATCAAAATTATACTTTTTACATATTAAAAAAAGGTTTGGTTTGGTTTTACGGCATATCAAACACAGTGGGTCATTTAA
>CM042157.1:86483261-86524143 GCA_023376005.1 Doryteuthis pealeii | reverse complement strand
CCCGAAAGATGTGTTTTACAGAGTTTAATATCTCTTAGTTTGATCTAGGCACTTAGTGCCGATCTTGCAGAGATTGCGATTAAAAGGTCCTACACCAGGAGGCTGCGTGTTATTTAGAATAATTCCTGGAGCAGCAACCTACGAAACAGTTCGAACTCGCAGTCCAGCAGTTCTACCTCGCCACAAAATCTGTGTAGACACTCGGCACAAACGCATATAACACTATTTGTGGTTTATTTGTTTGTTTGGTTGGTTTGGTTTTTGTTTTACGGCATATCCACCTCAGTGGGTCATTTAATGCGATAAAGTTGAAATAAATTCAATTCTTAATGGATAAATCAATTTTTTATGAATACATTTTTTCTATTTAACCGCATAATGGAACCAAACAGGTACTTAACCACCCCAGGTCAGAGTGGACGCAGGGACAATGGTGATGAAAGGGATGCTCCACATTCCCTAAACCTCCGAACTGGAAACTCACCATCAGATAGAGTTTTAACGTGATTCCCAGGACATGTGAGACCCTCAGTCACCGCCTTCTGGCACCCAGATGATAAAAGGGTTGGGCTTGCCATAAGGGCAATAGGGTTGGGGTAATCATATAGGTCTGGGCTTGACATTATTTGTTTGTGAGTGTGTGTGGTGTTTTTACTTCATCCGACGATTAGTTCGAGTCCCGTCGCTAAGGTGGCTAATGTTCTGGTCGTTTGGTTATGTTACATGATTATTGGATACCTAATATTTGTGTGCAATAGTGTAGAAATCAAAATGGTCGTATAAGCTGCAACCCATGACTTTAGGTTTGAATGACAAGGCCTTGAACCTGTCTGATCCTTCCTTCCGGTGGATACCGTGAGAATCGGTGGAGAAGACCTCTTCCGGTTTAGATTAGAGATAGATTTTAGTCAGTCGGCGAGAAACCACGACGGTGGTGAGTCGTGTTATACACGCTCCGACTCGATCTGCGCAGTAGTCTGGTGGGGGGATTTCGAGATAAAATATGATCTAAGTAAATCGAAGTCTTGTCTATTATCGTAAAAACTACCAATGACACAGGGCTTCTGATAAAGAGAAATCCCCAATGGAAGACCAGACACGAAGTCCCCAAGAGAAGTTCCAGACGTTAGAAGAGACCTTAGAAGAACTTCAGATGCCAGAAGAACAGAAGAAGAATAGAAGTAAGATTAAGTAATGAGAAGGGTATGCACAGATGTAGTTGCAAATAATGGCTTTACAAAACTTATCTGCCTCTGGTATGATGACCACAGAGGTTGATAGCCGTAAACACAAAACCAAACTAATTATACAATAGAATGAGAAGTAAGAAGTAAGTAATTGAGAAGGGTGTGCAACAGATACACTAAAACAAAAAGCTATCAGAATCACTGCATTCTACAGGATTTAAAAAAATCATCTGCCTGTGAAAGGGTTAATGGAGTTGAAGTATTCTTAGTAGAGACGCTAGAAGAACAGAAGAAGAAGAATAGAAGTAAGTAAGAAAGTAAAGTTAGTTGGGGGTTTTTGGGGGTTTTTTTTGGGTTTTTTTTACCGTATATCAATCCTTTTTCGTGTCAAGTCTTTTTTATAAACAAAGCCCTCAGGTGGCATACAGTACATGCTGTTGTAAGTAGTCACTAAATTGAATTATTGAACAGGTTAATCTCTGCTTAGCGTCGGTTATCAAGTGAGAACCAGTGTTTTCAGTTGGTATTGAAATAACCCACAAAGATTAAATGCATTAAAAAGAACCAAACCAAACCCAACATTAGCCTCACTGAACTAGCAGTCACCGGCGACTAAGTTTATAATAATAGTGAGACTTTACAATTTTGATAAACAAGGACTCAGGTCGCATACAGTACATGCTGTTGCTTAAGTAGTATCACTTAATTATTGAACAGGTTAATCTCTGCTTAGCTACAATGACCAAGTGAGAACCGGTGTTTACAGTGGAGATTTGACCGCAGTCTAACCGTTCTGGACAGCGACATCGTTGGAAGGGAGTTCAAATCCCAGTGTTACATTCACTTTTTACTAATACCCCTGGGAAAGGTATGAACCTTTATTTTCCAGATATAGGTTAGATAATACTATTAATGTTATTCTGCAGGGATGACGTTGGATTGATAACCCACAAAGATTAGCATGCCATTAAACAAAGAAAACAAACAATTAGCCCTCACTGACATAGCAATCACCGGCGACTAAGTTTAAATTATAATGAACTTTTCAATTTTTGATAAACAAAGGACTCAGGTTGCATACAGTACATGCTTAAGGAGTCACTCAATTAATTATTGAACAGGTAATCTCTGCTTAGCCCTCACTGACATAGCAGTCACCGGTGATTAAGTTTAAATTATAGTGGACTTTTCAATATATATCTTGAAAACTCTTGGAACGGTTATCGTCGTAGGAAATGGAACACGGTGACCCGAGTTCAAATCATGGATGAGGCTATTTGCATTTCACATAGCTTATAACCCTAAGCCTTGGGAGAGGTATGACGCAACTTTTCTACCTCCAGATATGGATAAATATTAAAAGCACGCTGGGCTTTTTAATTTGTGCTATGACACCGGTCTTGGAGAGGAAAAACTGAATTCAAACTCCGCTTAAAAATTGACCATTGTGCCCCATTTTGCAAGCGGCGAGGGGTTGAGATATATTGGATGAAACGTCCTTGAATAAATCTCCTCGCACTTATGTTGTATACATATAATATATATATAATATATATATATATATATATTAATATATAGTTTTTTTTTCTTCCGTAGTTAGGGTCTTTCCATGTGTGGTTTTATCGAGCTGATGCAGGTAGACCATAAGGAGAGCTCAATGTGCCTAATACCAGTGAGTAAAACGACAGAGCAAGAATTTAGTAAATGAAGAAAAACTCTAAACTTGCTTCATTACAATAATTTATTTTCAAACCATATTAATACGGCTCTTCAGGTAATCACAAGAGTCATGTTCTTGTGATTAATATTATATATTATATATATATGATATTAAAGATTTTTGGATGTTCGTTTTTAGAAGCATTGTTTGAAATTAAAGTATATATTATTATTTATATTTTTGCTTGAAGGCAATATACAATGCGTATATCGTATATATCGATAATTATAGAAATAACCATGCACAAGTGAATTTGCAAACGATTATCGCCACCTAGAACATCGTACAGTCTGTTTCAACTTTTTACTTAATAAAGTTGAAACAGTTAACACGATGTGCTGCGTCGCATAAAAACCTGGTGAATTGATGTTTAATTTTGAGATTTTACAAATTCTTGACATTTCTAAGTAGAATGTCAATTCTATTCTTCTTATGTATATTTTAATTTTCAAGCATCTTCGATATAAATCAAATCTTCATGATTTTTGTGCAAAAAGTAAAAACCGGTGATAATTAAATTGTATATATATTTATTTTGTTTGCATAGCCTTCTTTACTGGCACAATATCTATAATGTTTTATTACTTCTCTTACTTCTTATCTGTGTCTATTCTTCTGTCCGGCCGTCTATCATCTATCTTGGTCTGGTTTCTGTTGGGGATCACTCCTTATCAGAAGCCTTGGTCATTGTTAGTTTTTTAGTTAAACACAAACTTCGTTTACGATGATGTTGCTTTTTCGTAGATGCCCAGACCAGACAATCACGCAGTGAGACTCCATTTTGCTAGCTTGGCTTCTACTTCCTAACTCTAACTAACTGAGTTGCTTACTTCCTTAAACCGAAGCGGGCTTCTATCGGCTTCCGTTTCTTACGATCATCCCCAGAACGCAAGGTCGAGTGAGGTCAAACGCTGCCACTGCACTCTCAAGGCCATCAGCTGCACTAATATGATTTCTACCTATTTTCATAATCATTAGGTAATAATGATTAATGTAACTTTGTCGTTAATTGTTTTGTTTATCGTAGTTTAATCCGGACACACGTACACACCAATTACCCTTAGTATATGTATAGACTAGAAGCAGCTATTAGCATCATCTGGGTAGAGGAGAGAATGATGTTATTGATTTGTGTACTTTTTTGAGATTTACAACTGCTGGACATTTTTATGTAGAATTTCAATGCTATTTCTATGTATGTTTGATTTTAAATCTCTTCAAATATAAATAAGTCTTCATAAAAGCAGGGACTGGTGATATTTTAATGTGAATATATGTTTACTTGTTTTGTAATTATTAATTTTTTGAGATTTACAAATGCTGGATATTTTAAGTAGAATTCCAATGCTATTTCTTATGTATATTTTTTAATTTGTACATATATCTATCAATATAAATCAATCTTCATAATTTTTTGCACAAAAAGTAGAATGTGATATCTAATGTATATATAATATATTATATATATTATATATATATTATATATATTATTATATAATAATGTGTGTGTGTGTGTGTGTGTGTGTGTGTGAGTGTTATGGTTATAGTTATTTACTAAGCTTGCTTAGAAGTGGCACAAGGCCAGAAGTGTGGGGCGCCCAGTGAGAAACGAACTCACTAAATGGTCTGCTAATCTAGCTTGCTAACCATTACACCAAATAAGGGTGTGTGCCAGATGTCCACTTCTACTTATAGACTCGCTGGCAACCCTGTGACCAACCTTTTTGAGCCAACCACTGGCAGTATTCTGCTGATGATATTATTATTTAATACTGGCTTTTCTGTCATACCAATTACTACTTGGATCTTTCTTGGACGACGGAACATAGGATTGTATCACGTGACTTATTCACTTGCCAAAGGATTCTATAACTCAGGACTTACTTATTACTTTAAGTTTCTTTTCAACTGGCAAGGATGGCGGCCAGATACTTAACAATATATATATATATATATATATAATATATATATATATATATATATATATATAAAAAGTAATTGTAATTTGCTTGAAGCATTGTTAAGTATGTTATAATGTATTAATTTGAAAGCATTACAATGCAAGTAAAAAATAAAAGCAAAAAGATGTTATTTTTGTCTTATCGATTTCAAAGTAAAACTTTATCTACAGAGACGATTTTCGGAAATGGACGCTTTTTTTGTTAGTTTTTTGGTCGTTATTTTTTAATTTTTTATTTTTTTAGTTTAAACACGCGTTTGTGTGTTCTTCTTTTTTAAAACGTCACGCGCAAAGCCGTGATGGACATTAGCGTTCATATCAATTTCAATTTTATTATTATTTATATATTAAATAGATGATAATAATAAAATTGAAATTGAATGAACCGCTAAATGTCCATCAAGGTTTGCGCATGACGTTTAGAAAAAAGAACACCACGAAACGCGTGTTTTAACATAAAAAAAATAACCGACAAAAAACAAAACAACAAAAAACGCGTCCATTTTTCGAAAATCGTCTCTGAAAATAAAGTTTTACTTTGAAATCGATAAGACAAAAAATAACATCTTTTTGTTTTTATTTTTACTTACATTGTAATTGCTTTCAAATTAATACTTATATATATTATATATATATATAATATAATATATATATATATATACTTTGTCATTATTATTTATATTTAGTTTCATTCATTCCTAAAACTCACCTTTATATATGTTAATTTTCATGGTTACAATAAGCGAAATTATTTCTCAATATTTTTTCAAGGTTAATTATACATGCTTTGATATATTTTCTTATTACAAATATTTCTTTTTAAATACTAAAAGCTGCGATACGTTTTTCTGTTAAAATCAAGATTGTTTTTAAACGTTCACAGCTTCAACCTGTTGAATACTGGCATACTCAGCAGAAAATATTTTCGATAAGAATTGTCGTTTAGCGCTAAATAGGTTAAGCTGGCAATTCAAAAAGTTGTGTAAATATCACATTGTTTATTAGAATTTATATTCTACAGTGTTATATATTGCATTAAAGTATTTGATTTACATCTAGAAAACAGTAAATGAAACTGCTCTCCAAGGTTACATTCTTAATTAGGTCTTTCGATATAACAGAAATGCATTTCAACTTTTATTCTATGTACTAATATATATATATACTTATATATTATATATTATATATATGGAGAATAGATGGATGTAGTTAGAATCGATAGTATGAGGTAGGTAGAAGGATTGGTGAACAAGAAATGAAAACTCAATACAAATCAGAGAAGTTGAATTCGTTTCGTCCGAATTCATATGGACTCATCGGTCAAATGATTTGTATTAAACGCAAAATTTTGTGCAAGTACAAGTGAATCTGTGAGGGGGGAGTTAGTAGCGGAAGTGAAGGGAGGGAGGTAGGGGCCAGATTTGATGAAGTGAGGTAGTTTAGGAAGTGGAGAGAGGATGGGAGTGGATGGGCATAGGGTGGGTAAGGGAATCGGAACGAAAACGTTTCAACTCTTTAGATTGTTTTGAGTTTTCATTTCTTGTTCGCCATCCTTTACCTAACCTCATATATATATATATATATATATATATGTGTGTGTGTGTGTGTGTTGTGTGGTGTGTGTGTGTGTGTAGATAAATGGGTAGAAACACACAATGTGTTAAAATGAATATATTTTCATATCCATTTTCATTGCTAATATTGTACAATATTTGATTTATAAAAATCATCATCAGAGCATAATGATAATTAGGTCAGTTTGTAGATGTAAGTTTTTAATCTGGACTCATCGAGAGAGAAGAAGAAAATATTAAATTCAAACTGGAACTTTACATCTAAAAGCAGACCAAATTATCATTATGCTTCTGATGAAGATTTTTTTATAATCAACTAACAACGGTAACTAAATAAGAAATAACCAAAATTGGAGGCTGGAAATAAAATGGAATCTTTATAACATTAACAAAATACAATACTTGCCAGCAGGCATGAAGAAAGGTAAACACTGCTAGTGGTATAAACTACCCAGCCAGCATAATACTAACATTTTATGAGGATTGGGACATACCTCATTAATGTTCATAGGTAGGGTATGAATCTATATTTTTTTGAAAAAAATAGTTGATGTTTATAATTGCTGATAGAAATCTGTTTCGACATCTTTAATAGATCGGTCATCACCAAGAGCAACACACGAGAGAAAAACGGGGAATGAAACAACCGTTAGAAGAAAGGGTACAAACAAAACGCTATTATTCATGCTTGGAATTTAAAAAAATGCGGTTGTTCTGTGTTAAAAATAAAATAAATTCTTAGAATTGTATTTCCTATAGTTTGAAGTTTAGAAATAAAAGTAATTAGCAGAACCTTTGGTTATAACACAGTATTGATAATTTAATTTATTACAACGTTTGATATAGTTTACTTAAGGCTATTGCAAAAATAGTTTCAATGTGATAAAAGTAACGTAAAAGTCGTCGAGTCCGACAAGAAATACCTGAGAAAGCCGGATGGCAATATCAGCCGAAACGTTATACAAATAACAATGAAGATGGGACAATAGTCGAATAACACAGATGATACTAATCTTCAGGCCTCATCTCAAACATTCAGAGAATTATAAAACACTAACTTAAAATCCTGAATGTTTATTTTCACGATTTTTAATCATTTTTAGTTTTAGCTTTCACCAATCATTTACTTTTATGGAAAATAGTGGGAAAACTTTGGAGAAAATAGATTAATTCTAAAAAATGTCCTCAATTTTATTTACATCTCTTAAAAGACTTAAAAATTCCTGTCTGAGTGGTTTTGGTCTCTTGTGGTGCATCAACCTGTTATTGCCTAATTCAAAGGAAAGAATTCAAAAGTCAAATAAAGTGACGTTGTTTGTCACTGGCGATTTAGTCTCAATAAAATAAAACGAAGAAAGAAAGAAAGAAAGAAAAAGAAAGAAATCGCAGAGGACGTTTAAAAAGGAATAAATAAATAATTAAAATTAGGAAAGAAAGAAAGAACGAAAGAAAGAAAGAGAAGGAAAAGATGCCGTTATCATCTCGAGAAAGAATGATGAAATACAACAAGTTAAAGAATTTAAACAGAAATTAATAGGACCTGTGGATATGCCACAGTGTCATAATTCAATCATTCAACGTTTGATATGTTCTTAAGAGCTTTTGCAAATTACTTCAATATTGTAAAACGTATAATAATCTTGATGAAGGTTTAAAGAAACCGAAACGTTTAAGCGTCGATAAATAAATTCACCTCATTTTTGGAACACTTGTTTTTTTTATTCAATTTCTTAATATTGTCGGAATTTATTTCCATATCTACTCCCTATAATATATATATATATATATATTTATATATATATATATATATTCATATATATATATATATTATAAATGTATATAAACTTTTGGAAAGTTCGATATTTTTTCCGATTTTCCTTGCATTTGGACATAAAACCCCCAACGTACCTGACGAATGTTTCGGTTACGCATGCAAGGAAAAATCGGAAATAGACATTTCCAAAAGTTTATATTACATATAATATATATATATATATATATGGGAGTATATTATATATATATATATATATATATATTATAATATATATGGGAGTAAGTATGGAATAATCCGACAATATTAAGAAATTTGAATAAAAACAGTGTTCCAAAAATGAGGTGAATTTATTTATGACGCTTTTTTAAACGTTTCGGTCTTTAAACCTTCAAATCAAGATTATTATACGTTTTAACATATTGAAGTATATTTGCAAAAGCTCTTAAGTAAACATATCAAACGTTTGTAATGATGAATTATGACTGTGGCATATCCACAGGTCTATTTAATTTCTTTAATTCTTTACTTGTTGTAATTTCATCATTCTTTCTCGAGTGATTACGGCATCTTTTCTTCTTTCTTTCTTTCTTTCTTCTTTCTTTCTTCTAATTTTAATTCATTTTTTTATTCCTTTTTAAACGTCCTCTGCGATTTCTTTCTTTCTTTTCTTCTTTCTTTCCTAGCTTCGTTTTATTTTAATGAGCTAAATCGCGGCAAACAACGTTCACTTTTATTTTTGATCTTTGAATTCTTCCTTGAATTAGGCATACAGGTTGAGCACCACAAGAGACCAAAACCACTTCAGACAGAATTTTAAAGTCTTGAAGGATGTAAATAAATTGAGGACATTTTTTAGAATTATCTTTTCTCGCAAAGTTTTCCCACTATTTTCCTAAAGTAATGAATTGGTGAAAGCTAAACTAAAAAATGAATAAAAATCGTGAAATAAACATTCAGTTTTTATAAGTTAGGTGTTTTATAATTTCTCTGATGTTTTGGATGAGGCCTGAAGATTAGTATTCATTCATCTGTGCTTTATTCGAACTATTGTCCCATCTTCATTGTTATTTGTATAACTTTCGGCTGATATGCCATCGCTTTCTTCAGGTATTTCTTGTCGGACTCGACGACTTTACTTACTTTTACAATTGAACTTATTTTTGCAATAGCCCTTAAGTTACATATCAAACGTTGTAATAATTTAATTATCATACTGTGTATAACCAATTCTGCTAATTACTTTTATTTTAACTTCAAACCTATTAGAAATACAATTCTAAGAAATTTATTTATTTTTTAACCAGACACGCATTTTTTTATTCCAGCATTGAATAATAGCGTTTTTGTTTTTGTACCCTTTCTTCTAACGGTTGTTTCATCCGTTTTTCTCTCGTGGTGTTGCTTTGGTGATGACGATCTATTAATAGATGTGAAAGCAGATTTCTATCAGCAATTATAAACTCATATTTTTTTCAAAAATATATTAGATTCATACCTACCTATGAACATTAAGAGTATGTCCCAATCCTCTAAACATGGTAGTATCTATGGTTTGGGCTGGGTAGTTTTATACGCACTAGCAGTGGTTTACCTTTCTTCATGCTGCTGGCAAGTTTTATTTTGTTAAATGGTTATAAAGATTCCATTTTATTTTCCAACCTCCATTTTGGTTATTTCTTATTTAGTTCACCGTTGTTAGGTCTGATTTATCAAATAATTTCAATCAGAAGCAATAAGGATAATTTGGTCTGCTTTTTAGATGTAATGGTTTCAGTTTGAATTTAAATTATTTTCTTCTTCTCTCCGATGAGTCAGATTAAAAACATTTACATCTAAAACTGCACCTAATTTCATTATGCTCTGATGATGAATTTTTATAATGAAATATTGTCAATATTAGCAATGAAAATGGAATGAAAATATTATTCATTTTAACAACATTGTGTGGTTTTCATACCCATTTATCTACAACACACACACATCCAAAACCACACACCACACCACATATATATTATTATAATTATATATGGAGGTGGTGAAGGATGGGTGAAGCAAAGAAATGAAAACTCAAAACAAATCTAAGAGTTGAAACGTTTCGTCGAAATTCCCCTTAACCATCCCCTATGCCCATCCACTCCCATCCTCTCTCCACTTCCTGTAAACTCCTCACTTCATTCATATCTGCCCCAACCTCCCTCCCTTCACTTCCGCTACTAACTACCCCCCTCACCAAGTTCATTGTCTTGCACAAAATTTTGCTTTTAATACAAATCATTTGACCGATGAGTCCATATGAAATTCGGACGAAAACGTTTCAAACTCTCTGATTTGTATTGAGTTTTTCATTTCTTGTTCACCATCCTTCTATACTTCATACCTATCGGATTCTTAACTACTCATCTACTCCATATATATATATATATAATATATATATATATTATATATTATTAAGTACATAGAATAAAAGTTGAAATTGCATTTCTGTTAATATCGAAAGACCCTAATTAAGAAATGTAACCCTTGGAGCTTTTCATTTTTACTGTTTTCTTAGATGTAAATCAAATACTTTAATGCAATATACTACACTGTTAGAATACTAATTTCTAATAAACAATGTGATATTTTACACAACCTTTTTTGAATTGCAAGCGTTACTATTAGCGCTAAACGAAATTCCTTATCGAACATATTTTCTGCTGATGGTATGCAGTTATTCAAACAGGTTGAGCTGTGAACGTTTAAAAAACAATCTTGATTTTAACAAGAAAACGTATCGCAAGCTTTTTAGTATTAAACAGGAAATATTTGTAATAAGAAATATATCAAGCATGTTAATAATTAACTTGAAATATTGAGAAATAATTTCGCTTTATTGTAACCATGAAAATATACATTATAAGGTGAGTTTGTAGGAAGAATGAAACTAGAATATTAAATAATAATGACAAAGTTATATATATATATATATAATATATATTTATAATTATATATATATTATAATGTATTAATTTGAAAAAGCCATTACATAATGTAAGTAATGCAATAAAAAAAAAAAAAAAAAAATTTAATAAAAAGAAAACATAAAAAGGAACAAAAAAAAAAAAAAAAAAAAATAAATACATCAAGACAAAAGATGTTATTTTTTTTGTCTTTTTATTCGAGAGTTTTCCAAAAGTTAAAAAAACTTTTTTTTTTTTATTTTTTCCAGAGACGATTTCGAAAATGGGGACCGCGTTTTTTTTTTTTGTTGTTTTTTTTTTTTGTCGTTATTTTTTTTTTATGTTATAAACACGCGTTTCGTGGTGTCTTTTTTTCTTAAACGTCAATGCGCAAAGGCGTTGGGAATTGGACATTTAGCGGTTCATTCAATTCAATTTTTATTTATTCAATCATCTATTTATATATAAATAATAATAAAATTGAAATTGATGACGGCTAAATTCCAATCACGGCTTTGCGGTGACGTTAAAAAAAGAACACCACGAACGCCGTGTTTTATAACATAAAAAATAAAAATTTAAAAATACGACCAAAAACTAACAAAAAAACGCGTCCATTTCCGAAAATCGTCCTCTCTGAAGATAAAGTTTTTACTATGAAAATCGATAAGACAAAAAATAACATCTTTTTTGCTTTTATTTTTTACTTGCATTGTAATGCTTCAAATTAATATTATAACATATTAACAATGCTTCAAGCAATTTACATTACTTTATATATAAATATATATATATATTATATATATATATAATAATATATATAATTGTTACGTATCTGGCCGCCCATCCTTGCCAGTTGAAAAGAACTTAAAGTAATAAGTAAGTCCTGAGTTTATAGAATCTTTGGCAGTCGAATAAGTCACGTGATACATCCTTGTTCGTCCGCAAGAAGATCCAAGTAGTAATGGTATGACAGAAAAGCCAGTATAAATAAATATATCATCAGCAGAATACTTGCCAGTGGTTGGTCAAAAGGTTGGTCAAGGGTTGTCAGCGAGTCCTTATAAGTAGAAGTGGACATCTGGCAACAACTTAATTTGGTGTAATGGTTAGCAGCTAGATTAGCAGACCATTATGTTAAGTGAGTTCGTTTCTCACTGGGCGCCCCACACTTCTGGCCTGTGCCAACTTCTAAGCAAGTAGTAAATAACTATAACACACTGCCAACACACACACACACCACACACACACAATATATATATATATTATATAAATATATATATATATATATTATATACATTAGATATCACATTCTTACTTTTGTGCAAAAATTACTGAAGATTTGATTTATATTTGAAAAAGAAAAAATTAAATAATGTACAATTAAAATATACATAGAAAATAAGCATTGGAATTCTAACTTAAAAATATCCAGCATTTTGTAAAATCTCAAAAATAACAATTAACACACAGTAACATATATACCATTAATTCAACCAGTCCCCTTGCTTTTAGAGCTTCTTTATATTTGCAAGAGATTTAAAAATCAAACCTATACTATGAAATAAGCATTGAAATTTTCTACATAAAAATGTCCAGCATTTGTAAATCTCCAAAAGTAAATTCAATCCCATCAGTTCTCTTCCTCTACCCAGATGTGCTAATAGCTGCTTCTAGTCTTACAATATATAAAGGGAATTTGGTGTGTAACGTGTGTCCGGATGAAAACTACGATAAACAAAACAATTAACGACAAAGTTGTTACATAATTATTTACCTAATGATTATGAAAAATAGTGTAGAAAATCATATTAGTTAGCAGCTGATGGCCTTGAGAGTGAGTGCAGCGCTTACCTCACTCTGACCTTGCTTCTGGGGATAATCGTAGAGACGGAACCATAGAAGCCCTTCCGGTTTAAGGATATAGAATAGTTTAAGTAGGTTAGAAGTTAGAAGCCAAGCTGCAACATGTAGTCTCACTGCGGAATGTCTGGTTGGGATTACAATAAAGAACATCACGTAAATCGAAGTCTTGTGTTTATTACTAAAAACTAACAATGACACAGGGCTTCTGATAAGGAGTGATCCCCAACAGAAACCAGACCAGATACGATGATAGAGGCCGGACAGAAGAATAGCGACAGAGTAAGAAGTAAGAGAATATATAACATATAGATTATTTAGTGGCCAGTAAAGAAGGCTATGCAACAAAGTAGAATATATATACATTATTATCACCGGTTTTTTATACTTTTGCACAAAAATCCATGAAGCATTTTGATTTATATTCGAGATGCTTGAAATTAAAATATACATAGAAATAGAATTGGACATTCTACTTAGAAAATGTCAAGATTTGTACTCTCCAAATTTAAACATCAATTCACAGGTTTTATGCGACGCTAGCAAGTCGGTTAACGTTTCAACTTTATTAAGTATAGTTGAAACAGTACTGTACGATGTTTAGTGTCGCATATCGTTTGCAAATTCACCTGTCATGGTTAATTTTTATAATTATCGATATATACGATATACGCATTGTAAAATTGCCTTCAAGCAAAAATTATAAATAATATATATATTTTATTCAACAAATGCTTCTAAAGAACTCCAAAATCTTTTATATATATATATATATATATATTATATATATCACAAGACATGACTCTTGTGATTACTGAAGATGCCGTATTAATAATGGTTGAAATAATTAAAAATAGTCATTTTACAAGCCGACAAAGTTTTGAAATAAATTCAGTCTTAATGGGTACTCATTTTTTTTATAAAACACAATTTTCTATTTAACCCGTAGATGGGACCCTAACAGGTACTACCACTCCGGGCCAGAGTGGACCTGGGAGCAATGGTGATGAAGGGGTGCTCCACATTCCCCACAACCTCCAGAACTGGAACCTCACCATCAGATAGGACATTTACATATCAAAGTATTTAGCAATATCCTTTAAGTAAACATATCAAACGTTTACATAATTAGATTATATTGTGGTATATCCAAATATTCTGCAAGTATTCTTAAATTTCTTAAATAACTGCCAAAAGATTCTAAATCCTCAGACATCGAATTTTTAACTGCCTGCCCTCAGACAATATCTTTTAAAAATTAATTTCTACACCACCCGGAGGGTGTTTTTTGTTGCTAGTTATAATAGTAAAGATCCGGTCTTCTTTTGTCTGTAACCAAAACTATCTCACTCCTTAAATCCCAGTAATTTTTTTTTAATTCTATGAAAAATCAATTTAGAATCAATTTTTCACGAAACTTTGATACTTATTCATCTTTAGATGAATTTATGTTTAAATTTTTTTCCTAAAATATATTGGGGGAAATATTTTTTTTTACTATGTCGACCTCCTCCCCTTATTTTATTTTATGAAATCCAAACAAAATGTATTTTACTCGAACGATTTTTTAAATTTTTCTATAAAGATAAGAGTCTGAATAATTAAATCAGAAATTTTTAGAAGAGTTTTGGAGTTCCTTACTGTCGTAAAACAAAACAAATATCTCAGTCGAGTGAAGGAAATATGATACTTTTTAAACAAGTATTTTTTTTAGATATCAAACTTTTTATCTTATTTATTTAATTTTTCCCACACCCCTCAGGCAAAAGGTTATTTTTACACCGCCCGTTTTTATTATTATCATTATTATTATTATTATTATTATTATTATTATTATTATTCATATTTGTATTAGATTGGTGTAAACATAAGTTAAAGCAATATATTTTAGCCTAGTGTGAAATTTATTCATCGAAATACTAATCATTAGAATCGTTGAATGTATGGGGGTCTTGATTTTGTGATTGGAGATTTCTAAGATTTAACATTGATATTCAAATTTTATGTTTACGGACAGGGACGTTGCCCCGAAACTGATAGGAATTCTATTTTATTTTGATCTGGCCATCGGCAAAGTAAGGTTTCTTCTGATAGCACATCTACATCTACTTCGAGCTATGAGTGTTTGTATCTGGGAATCCAATCGCTTGATTCGTGGGATAGATATTGACGCAGTGCCAACCCATTGAGAGGGTACGTCGTACCTTTTTTTATTTTATTCGAAACGCATAAATTTATAACATAACTTTAAAAAAAATGTAAATTCACTCTTCATGCATTATTAATGAACAAACAGAGCCACCCGGGCGTTGTCCGGGATATAAAAGTTAAAATATAATTATCTAATCTATATCTATATATAGATTAATAAAAAAAATTTTTTTATATATATTCGTTTTATTATATTTTGTTATTTATTTTTCTTATTTTTAAGTTGTTTATTTTTATTATTATTATTATTCATGTTTGCATTCTTTTCTTTTCTTTATTTGGAATGATTCATTTTAAAATGTGTGAAATAAGACTTCAGTGGTTAAGTGACACCAGATAATCAGGCTGTACATTTTTGCATTTAAACTTATAACGATCGTAACACAATTTGTAAACTTTGCAGTTCTTGATAAATGCAATCAGACATTAATTCCCTATTGTGGTTTTCCAGGATTCATGAAGTTGTGAAAAGAACTCCATTGGCCGACAACCAAAAATGGACCATAACCTTTTGAGCAAGATTTTTGTCTGGGAAAATCCTCGGTCCAACACTTTCGCAAAACATCCTTGGTTGTCATATACAATACATTTGGAAGTATCCATTGTCTAATGTTTATCGTTGTAGGAGAACGAGTATTAATATACAGATCTGATAATAGGATGTTTCTAATATTCTGATGGCATCAACAAAACAAAATACCTCTCGGCACAAAAAACATATATGAAAAGCCCTCTTTGTCCCACACCTCGGATTTAAAGTTGGGATTTAAAGAATATCAGCAACTGGAACAAAAGCCTGATCTATAAAGATCTTTAAAACAATCGATACAAAATAAGGTACAAATACAAAATAGCGCGCAAGAGATAATATCATTAGAATCGCATTTGATGTATAAATAGCATTATATCACGGAAACTCCCGAAATAGTCTAACACTAACCCTAACCTTTACCCTAACCATACTCCAAGGATCTCAACGGTTTCGGGTATTTCCGTGAAATGTAATGCTTTTTATTCGTAATCTAATGATATTATCTATAGCACGCTATTCTGCATTAGTACCAAAAGTAAAAACACCAAGAAAATGGTTGAAAGAGGATAGTAAAAGAATTTTATAGATATTATTATATATTATAAATTTATACATAAATAAAATAAAAGAATTCTAATACATATGAGGAAACAAAAATAATTTTCATACAGAAATCTGAAAAAGCTGTGGATCATGAAAATGGCAGTGATGCCAGTTGTAGTAAAGTTTTTAAGAGCCGTCCTTGACCAGTTGAGTCTAGGTAAAGAGTCCTCCGATACCGAATCATTTGGTAATCCTCTCAGGTAGAGAATCTTAGGTTCCTTCGTAAATGGTCGCAAATATACTGAGAAAGATTCAGCGCTTAAGTAATGTATTAACCACGCAGTATGGCCAGCGATTGGCTAATGAACAGACCACATAATCTCGCCTAATATATTATTAATATATATTTATATATATCATTATATATATTTATATATATTATTATATATATTTATATATATTATTATATATATTTATATATATTATTCTTTTATAGAATTTGTTGCATTCAATTTTTCTAACAATAAACAAATCTATTTATTCGACTCACGTTTATTTCAGATGTTCAACTTCTCTTTTCTTGGACCGGTACTAAAAGGAAAACGTTGAGTGGTTTTGGTTACTCCATGGAGGAAAATCATTACCTTTTGTATAAAAATGATACATAATTATTAGATACCTAATGATTATGGAAATAGTGTAGAAATCATAATGGCGATTAGTACAGCTGATGGCCTTGAGAGTGAGTGACAGCGCTTAACCTCACTCTGACCTTGCTTTCCGGGGATAAATCGTGAGAACCGGAACCCCCATAGAAGGCCCTTCCGGTTTAAGGATATAGTAAGTTTAAGTCAGTTAGAAGTTAGAAGCCGAGCTAGCAACATGTAAGTCTCACTGCGCAGAATGTCTGGTTGGGGATTTACAAATAAAGTAACATCAACGTAAATCGAAGTCTTGTGCTTATTACCTAAAAACTAACAATGACACAGGGCTTCTGATAAGGAGTGATCCCCAACAGAAACCAGACCCGGAATCCTCAATAGAAGACCAGACCTTAGAAGATATATCAGACCAAGATGTTAGAAGATAGAACCAAAGCCCGCCAGAAGAAAATACGACCAGAGTAAAGAAGTATAGAAAAGGTTATACAACATATATGTTGATTTGGTACTGTGAAAACCCCAGTATGCAACATAAATAGTTTCCCATCTTCAGTGAGGGGTCACTTAAGCCCCAAATTAAATGGCATTCTTTCCTGCTGTATGGAACTTAACTCCAAAAATATTTTTGAATCTAACAAAATCTTTCAAAATATGAAATGTCCGCCTATAGCAGATTAACGAGTTCTCACGAATTCTCAATCTTTTTCTGGGATGAAAAATCAGGAGTCCTAGAACTGGTGTATTTATGGTGGATGTAAGGGCTGTTTGGTGTATTTGTATTAAGGTCACCAGTTTGAGGTCAATAATCAATAAAATATTCAAACATTTAAAGACACCATAAAACATTCAATTAATGCAGGCACATGGCATAAATAACAAGACTCAATATTAAAACAAACAACTTGTATTGAGAGAAAGTTTACAAAAGGTGACGCATGATACCGAGCAAAGTTCTTTTAGTATTCTTGTGTACAAAATGTAATTTTGTTTTTTTAAAAGTTCATTATAACATGTAAGAAAATATGTTATAAGTTATGAAGTGAGAAGGAAAGGGTAAGAGTTCAAAGTCACAGGGCAGTCAGTAGCAAGTAATACTGATGATCTCGCAAAAGTTGATAAAGAGAGATAGACAGATAGATATTAGTTCATACCTTCTTATAAGTGAATGTGCTTTGTCTTACTTTAAAGTGACGTGGAGTTGGTTAGAAGAAGAATTTATTTCTGGTTGGGATCCGAAAAGTTGTTTTTTTATAGTAGGCTTCAAAAGGGGTCTATTTGATAGATTTCCTTTTAGGCGCGAACGTCTCTGATTGGTTGAAAATGTACACATTTTTATTTTAATTTTCTTCTTTTACTAAGGTGCGCAATCCAATGCGCAAACTATTAATTTTTGTCATTTGACTTTTGTTCGTTGTAGTAAGAACTTCCGGTTCACTGCATATTCTTCAAATGTGTTATGTGCTGTCGTTTGTTTTTGAAAACCTTCTCTTTCACGAAGTTATCGATATGATTGTAAAAGTTGTAGTTGCTCGGAGATAGTTCTGGGGAGTAAGCAGAGTGAGGTAAACTTCCATCGTGTTTTAAGGGAAGATTTTTCCCCGACAAGAAGTTGGACTCGTCCAACGAAACACATAAATGATACGGATTACACAAGAGTATTGTTTGAGAAATAGCTAGTCGATCTACAGAGAATTTAATCATTGTTGTGAAAAGGCTGCGTGTTGGGCTAATTTATTTATATCTTTTATACCAAAAGTAATAAACCTATGTTAACCTTTCTTCCGGATTTCAATATTGTTATTTAATAACTCAGATACAACACGTACCTTATTTCGTACTTATTTTTTGCAGTCATTTGCAATATGAGAAGTTGGGTGATGGGCGGAGAAAAATTATTTATTTAATGCTATTCACTAATATTATTGCATAATAACTAAAAAAGAAGACATAAGTCACACAATATTAGAAATAAACCCTGAATGCATATACGCCTTTATGTACAGTATATATACAAAATGTTACAGTATGCATATCTAAAAAACTAGAGGTGATGAGTAAAAACGGATTTCCAATCTAAATTCAGCACCCCCAAATGAGGTTAAAACAGCTATTTTTGTGCTTGCCTCAATTTCTTTGTAAACCTGTGTTTTTACTATGGAGAGTCAACTTGCCATAATTGCATATATGATTATTTCCGGAATAAACTCCATGAACTTGAGGGAATTAAACTAATATTAAGGTATATGCAAAATTTCGAATCTGAGTGATATCTCTTTTCTGAGTTATATGCCGATACGTACATACTAAAGTTTCTTTATATATATATATATATATATATATATATATATATATATATATATATATATCAGTCGGTAGAGCGTTCGGCTAGAAACCACGAGGTTCCTAGTTTGATATCCGCCCTCGCCAACTCAGCGTATAAGTAGCATAGGGATCTGTGCGGTAAAGTAAGGAGCTGATGGTAGGTGTGGCGCTCCACTTCAGACGCTAAAATAATCTCCTTAGTCTAGCCCTACTGAAAAGGGGATAGACTCCCTCGCTGCATGGCTAATACCAATATTAGGCCGCCCCGACGACTTTAATTTTTTTATATACATAATATATCTATATATCTATATATATATCAATATATATATAAAGGGGAGAGAGAGAGTTCAATGAATATTATTATACTTTTTTCATATTGAACTATTTTCAATAGCTCTTAAGTAAACATATCAAACGTTGTAATAATTAAATTATCATAATGACCTAGCCCTCTCAGATTATTACTTGTTCCTATCTATTCCTTACTTCCTGTCTGTTGGTGGAGGGGTTGGGTAAATGCACACATTCATTGACTTCCCCCCCCCCCTGAGAAATGCTTGGTTGATGTTGCGAGTAAATTCAGCTGCTTTAGTTAAAACCCACACAATAAAATCGTGCATTTGTTATTCTTAGATATGTTGTGATTCTTATTTACGGTTGGGTGTGTATGGTTATAAGTAATCATACTTGGAGATAAAACTCCGACATGATTGATAGACAAAACATTTTATATAGTACAGCACATGGATAAACATGGTACATAATACATAGAGGTGCACATAAACATACATACGAAAGTAGAGATAAAGACACATTCATGAATGGTAAAAAGATAAACATAAAAGCCACAGACATGAGACTAGGAATAGTCCATGCTGAATAACTTACAGTAATGTAAGGGGGACCAAATCCCCAACAAGAGGGGGTAGACCAGAGTCTAACCCATATTGTCCGTAGGTCGAGCAGCAGAGAAAGAGAAAGAGACGTTCAAACCAGCAGCTTAAATATAACAGGCCCCTAGCGGGAACCAGCAAACTAAACGGGCAGACAACTCTCCAGGCAAATACGAAAGTAACGCCACAGATGCATCTGATACAACACAAACACAAAATCAAATTTGGGAAGGCCTACAACAGGGCAACCTTCTTTTTACATTCCCATAGAGTAATTGGTTTATTGCAAACAAATTTTTAGTACAGTATAAGATTTTGAAAAATAACGACATACTTTATTGATCAGCAAAATTTTTATTTTTCGAAAGAGAAAAGAGAAAATGGAAATTAAGGGCCCTTTAGACCGGTGCTTTGTCAAAAGTAACGACCGGTAGATCGTTTAAAGTCACAATGTAGATTAAATGGGTAAAAGAGAGATTCAATCAAGCAAATGGTGGGGTAACATGAAGGAAGAAAAAAATAAAATAAAAAATAAAAATTTGGTAAATACCTTCAGGTGATTCCCACCTCAGCAATAATATCCTCAGCAAAGCAAACCATAAAATTCATAGTAGTCATCCTTTCTTCTTTTCTTTTTTTATAAACTAGGTTCCTCTACATTTATAGATTGTTTGCATCCAGGTTCCTGACAGTCATTAGATTAAATTTGAAATGGTATTTTTCGAAATATAATCCTGACAATTATTTTGTCAAAATGTCACTATAACAATTTTTATTGTTGATTTGACAGACTAGAAGGAAAAAAAACACAATAAATAATCTAAAAAATTACCATTAGCTCAAATCCTTAAAGCAAAATTATCACTACTAGCAAGAATATGCACCCTCAGGGCGTAAGTATGAGTTTTAATAAGAAATATATCCAAATTATAAAGACTAACCAGATTAAATAAAAACGCATATTAAAAGATTACACATATCTTAATTATGTTTTAATTGATTCCTGTATAAAATCATTTATACGTTTGATTTTAATACATTGGAGAATAAAACAATAATATTAGAGATCAATAAAACCAAGTAATTATTTATAAACCGGTTTTTGTTAAAACCAGTATGCACATCAATCACACCATATATTATGTAAACCACCTTTATTTCTTAGTAATATATAAGACATATTGCAGTGTTACATAATCTATGCGGTGGCATAAGATTATTGTCAATCCCCTGTAATTCTGAGGGAATGACCCTTTTTATACCATGGCCGGGTCCTTCCATGGAAAATTACAGAAGACCGCCAAATATGTGAAGTCACGTGGGACCTTTTTCAGAGTCCCCAGTTTTGCAGTTAGGCGTCAGGCAGAGCGGTCGGCCATTTTAAGCTCTGCCTAAACTGGAACTCACGCGCGCTATGTTAGTCAGATATTTAGTTACATGAAATGTATAGTTAAGGAAATAAAAGTTGTATAATTAATATGTTCTTGTGGTTGATGAATGTCTTGGTAACAAGACTAAGAAATGAATCCAGGACGACCAGCCAGCAGGAAGATAGCAATAGAAAACCAGACCTTAGGAGATCCAAGACGCTAGACCAGAGACCAGACCAAGTCAAGATGAATATATACCCAAGACGATCAGAATAAAGAGGTATGCAACATTATAATTATATAGTACCAATGAAGAGGCTATGCAACATGCAGGATTTTAAACGCATTAATAGGATTCGCTGTTTTGCGTAAAATCTAACTCAGATTTGACTAGAGACATTGTTAATAAATAAGATTTATTCTATGTATAAATGATTATGACTATAAATTAAATACTCATTGATAAACATGCAATTCCTGGGGGTAGTGTGGCGTAAGCAGTGACGTAGTTTGGGTTGCAGACAGACGGATTCCGAATCTCCATTATAACAAGATAACGGTAGATTTTATTAACATAGATAAAGAAAAATCTATATCAAAATTGTACATCAAAATTTGAAATTACAAAATCGGAATTTTTTTTTTCACCAGATTAATATGTTGTTTTTATCTATTATTTTTAATTTATTCATGTTCGATTAAAACAGATTAGCGTTATCGCGTCCGCGCGTTCACCCTGTCATATTCTTCCCTTTCTATCTTTATGATAAAAATGGTATGATCCATTTTTTGCCTGTCGTGATCATACTTACAAGAAATTAGAATTCGGTGGATAAGCGACACCAGATAATTAGAATTTACATTTTTGCATTCATCTTGGACGGATTGGACGGTCTCATTTTTAGCCAGGGTGTTGCAAGGTGATAACGTTCGGAAGATTAAGGAACAAGGATATTAATATATAGATTTGCGATGGTTTTATCGCCTTTTGCACGTATAGAACAAATGCCTAGATTGATGTTCTTCGGAAGATATATATATATATATATATATATATATATATATATATATATATATATATTAATTAAAAAAGATCGAAGAATAGATATTAGATAAAGAGGGGACATTTTTTTTTTTTTTTTTTTTGGTTACATCGAAAAAGAGCTCCATTCAATTTAAACAGTGACACATTTGCCGTTTTTAAATAAACAAATATACTAGTTTTTAAAAAGTCGTAGAATTTAGATTATTACTATTCTGACAGAAAGAGAGATATAAAATAGACAAATAGATGGACAGAAAGATTTTTTTTTTAAATAAAACTCACGCATATACAACTAATGACAAATCCAGCTCCCAAACACACATACACATTCATGTTCTGACCCATCCCTTATCATCCAAACATTCTGACCAAACACCTGCATCTTCATATAACACTCCCCATTTAGAGAGAAGAAAATCCACTACCCAACCCCCCCAGCCACCCATGCCCCTACTGACAACCTACTGGTTTTCACCATTCTGAAAATGTCCTTCATTCAAGCTAGAGCTGGGATTTTGGTCCTGATGATGGTCTAAATGGCCGAAACGTTGCATCGTCGACAATAAACATCCAGTTTCCATAACATCCCGTGTTTGTCTACTTTTCTCCACAGTATTGTATGAATAACAATGTTGCTCGGGATTTAAAAAGATAATAGATTTATGTATATTTATACAAAGAATAATAAAAAAATTCTAATATATATTTGTTTTATAAACTTATATTTTTATATATTCCTTTTTTATATCTATTATTATTATTGATTGTTCTTTTATTATGTTTTATTTTGTATCAATTTGTTTTCGTAATTATTTTTTCATATATCATAGATTTATAATCCTATACTTTTATTTAGCTTTTCTTTTGGAAAATTCAAGAATAAAATACAGGTTAACACACAACACCATTGTTACCGTATTATTATTTTTTCTTTACACCTGCATTATGATAGCCTTCTAAATCAAACTCCTAACCAAGATATATATATATATATATATATATATATATATATATATATATATATATATAATATATTTACTTTGTCGTTAATTGTTTTATTTTTGTTGTTTCAACCGGACATACATACATTCACACAAAATGACCTCTATATATGTACTAGCAGCGGCTACCCAGCGTCGCTTGGGTAGAGGGGGATTTTTTAAAGTTAGTTCCGCAGATCCATTATTACTGAATCAAGAGTTGAATCCTCGTGGGATGCCCCATTTAAATCTCTATGTATAACAAAAATAGATCCCCTCAGTGGGTCATTTAATGCCGATAAAGTTTTGAAATAAATCAATTCTTAATGGATAATATAATTTTTTATAGATACATTTTTCTATTTAACCCATAGATGGGACCCTAACAGGTACTACCATTCCGGGTCAGAGTGGACCAGGGAGCAATGGTGATGAAGGGGTGCTCCACATTCCCCAAACCTTCAAACCTGGAACCTCACCGTCAGATAGAGTTTAACGTCATTCCCAGGACATGTAGACCCGCAGCCACCGCCTTCTAGCACCCATATGATAAAAAAGGGGTTGGGGCTTGCCATACAGGCAATAGGGTTGGGGAAATCATATAGGTGCTAGGGCTTGACGTGACCAGCCGATTGATCGGAGGGGGCCTCTTCGACCGCCCGTCTAGCCCAAGATAGGGCCAAAGTGGAATATTGCATGTTATGAACTGCTCATCCACCTGGGCCCTATCCTTAAGCATCACGGGTCGCCACCCACGGCCAACAGGTGGTCACAATGGGGGAGTCTTACCCCTCTGCAGAGGTGCAGTCGGTGCATTCTAACGCCCCAGCCGACAGGGCGGAAGATAAGATGAGGTTGTTTTTGTTTAACTTTGGTCTTTGCAAAATATTACAATAGTAAATGACTTAGATGTTTCAACATAATTCATTTAATGAAAACCTCTGTAGAAAATAGATGAAAAGATTTTCAGATGAAACTACAATTGTTTTAGAAGGAATAATTACGTCAGAATTGTTGATGTCTTCAAAGTTATATTGAAACCGATTGATTTAAAAGGATCTACGAACCCATCTTCCACAATTAAGGAATCCTGTAAACTCCACAATTCACCTCGCGTGTAAAATACTATTCTGCCAGTATACATTACTCGACTATTTGGATATTTATGGTGTCGACCACCCACCGTGTTGAAACAAACTCACTTTTAGTCTTATCCTTTTCTGTCAAAAACCTGACTCGCATATCTTGTTGGGGTTTGGTATTTATGGACCAGTGTTTTTGTTCGTTTTTTTTCCTTCAAAGATCATGTGTAATAGAATACAAAAATGTTCATTTCACCTACTTTCTCAAATCCGGTCAGCAATCTCTACACTTAGTTCTTAGTAACTCTTTGTATTAGCAACCTTTAGAACAAAATTCAGAAAATCCTATCATAATGGAGCTCCTGTGTCTGTTGGTCTCTCAACGAAACTGCATCACTGTCTATGCCACAATACCATCGAGAATTGCGTAAGTTTATCAATGAGTATTTAATTTATAGTCAATATTATTTATTAACAATGTCTAATTGGATTTGCCTCAAAACAGCCCATGTTATTAGTGCGTTTAAAATCCGCCAATGTGTTTGATATATCTCGAAGAAATAAAAGTTTATATAATATGTGGCGTGCTTAATTTGCATACTGGTTTTAACAAAACGGGGTTTAATAAATAATTACTTGGTGTTATTTTAATTATATTTTAATTGCTTTCTGTATAAAATCATTCATGGGATTAATTTTAATACGTTGAAGAATAAAACAATAATATTAAATATCAATAACACCGAAAAGAAGATTCCCCAGTCCGAAAAGAAGGTTCCCGAGTCCGAGATGGTTCCCAAGTCCGACAAGAAGGTTCCCGAGCCCGAGAAGGTTCCCGAGTCCGAAAAGAAGGTTCCCGAGTCCGAAATGGTTCCCAAGTCCGACAAGAAATACCTGAAGAAGGCCGGAGGGCATATCGACCGAAACGTTGTACAAATGACAATAAAGATGGGGACAACAGTCCGAATAACTCAGATAATACATAATTCGCTTCCGACATTAACTTGTCTACACGTCGAGACTGTTGTCAAGATTTAATCTGGATAAATTTTGATCACAATTGACACAGGGTCAATTTCTTAAGTATAATTTAACAAAGTTGAAGAGCCCAGGCTGTTCTACTATTTACCACAGCAGGAAGGAGATGCACACCTTTCCCAAGGATATTAGCGCTATGTGAAATGCAATCAGCCTCGTTCAGGATTCGATCTCGAATCGACGAATCCATTCCCAACGACTATAACCATTACACCATACACCTCCACCAAGAAAGAAAACGCCCTCTGTAGAAATCCTAAGATATCCATATCTCCTTACTTTTAGGTTTATAAATCCTTCCAGATTACCCAGCAAAGTTCCTTCCGTTTTCCATCCATTCCCAGTATTCCTCCTTTTGTCGCCTCTAACTAACCCGCAGCAAAGTTTTTAATTACGAATCCTGATGAAACACCGCTGGATGTGTCCTTACAAAAGCATTGCCACCGGCACAATATGTCCGCTCGAAATCCGTAATAAATTCTCGCCGTCACGTTCACCTTATTCAGACGCCGTTAGCCAAAACAACACTTCACTTGAAACTCATATCGTTTGGAATATATCAAAGGTGTTAAATTTCGATAAGACGTTAGCAAGTGATAAAAGAACCGAGACACTATCTGATGAAATGAAGTTTAACAATTTTCTCACTGTCTACGATATTACAGCTAAACTTTGGCAAGTTTAAAATGGAAAGACATTCCTATGGTGAATACCAGGATGAAATTATGTAGCCATATTGGTTTGCGGCAATAATGTCTTCACAGTCAAGATCTACTTTTATAATTGATCTCCTTATTCAAATATCCTTAATTATGATAGAGAGAAACCCTTCAGAGGTTATAATGAAAAGAAAATATTAGGAATCCTCTTAAAACAAAATATGATTTAAATTACCAATATACATATATATATTTACCCAACCCATCCAGACGAGCAGGATGTGACACAGGGTCAATTTCTTAAGCATAATTTAACAAGGTTAAAGAGCCCAGTCTGCTCTACTATTATACAAGGGGCGAAAATATATGGGGCGAAAGAGACCTTCGAATCAACAAGCTCCAGCCGAGGGGGAACAAAAAACAAGCGAGTTCTCCGTCTTCTCACAAGCCCTCTGTTGGTCAACACATTCTTCGTCTAGCAGCTGGAAAATCCGTCGTCGTAGTCGAAATAATCTTTAACAGTTCAAAATCACATTTCCTATTTAGTTTTGTTTCTGTTCGACTAAAATCCATTTCTTTACTGAAAAGCGCTTCGTCGTCGACTACTTCTGCTTCTGCTGACTGACTGCCCAGCACTCGACTCATTTGTTATTTTATGGGCATATTAGCCAAACATCCGGGCACATCAGTCGAACCTCGCGTCCGTCCAGTGCCCAAAACGCATTTGTTTTTGCATGCGGGAGGACGTGAGTTCGATCCCGGCAGGCAAGACAATGTCTTGCTCTTTTTCCTTTCTCGTTCTCCGTCACAACTATTTATCCATAGCAGAAGGAGATGCACACCTTTCCCAATGATATTAGTAAGTTTACCAGATGAGACAGTTTTCTGAATATGATATTGGTATAAGATGTGTGCCAAATACCCACCCCAATTCATACAATTTCCACCCCAATTCATGAAATTTGCCATAAATAAAAATGGGCCTATGAGAAATGTAGATGAACGCATTTAAGATCGTTGGTAATTGTCTTGAAATCAATTGCAAATTGAACTTTTTATGATTTTATAACTTATCTCCTCACCTAGTGATGTTGTATACTCTCTTTCCTTACTTTCTTACTTCTATTCTTCTTCTGCTCATCTTTTCTAGCGCCTGGACTTCGTCTTGGGGACTTCGTGTCTGGTCTTCCATTGGGGACTTCTCTTTATCAGAAGCCCTGTGTTATTGGTAGTTTTTAGATAATAACACAAGACTTCGATTTAACTTAGATCATATTTTATTCTGAAATCCCCACCAGACTACCTGCGCCGATTGTATTGGCCGCGTGCATAACCCGACTTACCACCGTCGCGGTCTTGGCCGATCTGACTAAAACTCTCTCTAATCTAAAGGCGGAAGAGGGTCTTCTCCACCGATTCTCACAGTATCCACCGGAAGGATCAGGATGAAGTCAAGCCTTGTCATTCAATCCTTCAAGGCCGCCGGCTGAACTTATAACAGTCATTTTGGTTTCTACACTACTGTACATAAATATTAGGAATCTAATAATTATGTAACAGTGAAACTAGTGCTTAAACATCACAAAATACCATATGCTGATCAATAATATTAATTTTTTTTAATACTCAATCAAATAAGCTATTTTTTATTCACTAAAGTTATTTACAACAATTTTCGGGGAAAAAATAAAGTCACGTAGTTTAAATGGGAACACAGACGTTACTCAGCGTTTTAAAGGATATCTTTTTGTACATATTTGAATATCAACAAAAGCAGCCACATACCAAATGTAGAGACTCGCAGAATTTTGTTTCATTAATAATTTATTTTTCTTTAAACAAACGAAGGTGCTGATGAAAGTTTGTTAAACAAACCGTCGGCTTATTGAACATCACTCGTGAATGAAACTTTTGTTTTTCTTTTCATTTTTTATAAAATTACATATTGTCGGATTTGCTTCTACTTTTTCTTTATATATATATATATATATATATATATATAGGTATATGTAAAAACAACATTTTTTTGTGATGAAACAAAGAAAATACAGTGCTCAATCACAAATTGTAAGAGCTAATATTTATTTATTTTACAAAGTTTTCACAGATCAATGTTCATTATAAACAGCGACGATAAATGTGACATTGAGTAAAGAACTTCAACAAAGACCATGGGATCTCGCTCAACAACCTGATGATTGCCCTTTAGCATGAAACCTGGGTCGCTGCTTATAATGAACATTGATCTGTGAAAACTTTGTATATATATATATATATATATATATATATATATATATATATATATATGAGAAGAAAATATTTCTAAATATAACAAACACAGGATGTTATGATCAGTGGAAACAATTTTATGTGTCAATACTTAAGCATTTCGGTATATTGTACCATCTTCAGGACACTGTTAAGTAATGTTTATGTCAGGGACACAATGAAAGATGTTAAGTGTATAGTGAATGTGTGGAATGTGTGAAATGTCTTTGGTTTTCGTGAACAAACGCGCATATAATAATTAACGGTTAAGAACATCTTATTCACACATTCACTATACACTTAACATCTTGCATTTTGTCCCTCACATAAACATTACTTAACAGTGTCCTGAAGATGGTACAATATACCGAAATGCTTAAGTATTAACACATAAAATTGTTTCCCCTGATCATAACATCCTGCGTTTGTTATATTTTTTAAATATTTTCTTCTCATATTGTCGGATTAATTTCCTCGCCGTATTTCCATATATATATATATATATATATTTGTTGAATTTTTTAAATATAAAAGTTTTTCATAAGCAACTACCCAGGTTTCAGTTTATTTCACCATCGTCAGGCTGCTAAATCTCCTGGTGTTTATTTGAAGAAATTGTGTGCTGTTATGTTTATGGACCGCAAATTACGTCGGTTCATCATTGCGGACGCTGTTTATGTATTCGATTATATTTTTGAATTTTTTAACTCCTGTATTTTATAAAAAACTCATAAAGTTATCTCCCTTTAACCCTTTGAAAATTTGTTCTTAATTGTGATTATTTTAACCAATTTCATATGTTAAAATATGTATGTCTTTTCAAATTTTCTGATGTTAAATCCTGTACATTATTGAATTTAATTTTTTGGGGGGTGGATGGTGAGTTTCCCCTTATTGAAAATCCATTCTTTTATTGAATAATATATCCGAAATCATATTTTAAAAGTCTGTTTATATTCAAGTTTTCTGATGGTAAAGTCTTGTAAAAATCCGTAACTTCATCTTTCAGGGTGGATGTTGGGCTTCGTTTATCTATGCATTTAGGAAATTCAAAAATATAATCGAATACATAAAGAGCGTCCGCAATAATCAACCGACGTAATTTGCGGTCCATAAACATAACAGCACAAAATCTCTTCAAATAAACACCAGGAGATTGAGCAGCCTGACGATGGTGAAATAACCTGAAACCTGGGTAGTTGCTTATGAAAAACTTTTATATTCAAAAAATTCAACAAATAAATAAAGCTCCAACAAATTTGTGGTTGAGCACTGTGATTTCTTTGTTTCATCCAAAAACAAATGTTTATATATATATATATATATATATACAGACGAGGATTACACGGAAAATTACAGACTTTTTATTACAAGGACTATCTGTTGAGATTACACTCTTTTCTACCAACTGAACCCAAACTCAATACAATATCGTATTTACCAATAGAAGAACTAAACTCAGAAGTTTAAAATTTGAATTCAGAGGTTTCTTTCTCCTATACGGTTGTCATATCAAGGTTAAAGAGCCCAGTCTGACCTACTATTTACATATATGCCGATAGAGGGCGTTTCTCTTTCTTGGTTGAGGTGCATGTTCATAGTTGGACGGAGAATAGTTGAATTCATACATTTTCCATGTGCATTAGTGTAAATGTAAAAGCCTCGTTTTTCTGAGCATGTTCTGATTCCAGAGCTCTGATAATAATAATCTGCACACAGATGTATGGTTTCAAATATTCCTATCTAATTAAAATAATTTGCACACAGTTATATAATAGCAAGTATTCCTTTCTAATTAAAATAATGTTCACACAGTTATGATATCAAGTATTCATATCTCAAAAAATAATTTCAATTATACGATAGCAAGTATTCCGGTCTAATACAAATAATTTGCACACAGTTATATGATATCAAGTATTGCTATCTAATACAAATAATTTGTATTGGGGTCAGAGTGAACCTGGGCCTAATGACAATGAAGGGGTACTTCCCAGAACTCCAAAGTTGGATCCCAACCACTAGATACAGTTTAGTGTCATACCTAGGACACAAGGCGTACACGGGTATTTCAGCTAGTATACTCAAATGATACATACGAGGATTTGAAATATTAATGTGACTAAAACTGTTACATAATCTATGCGGTTGCATAAGATTATTGTCAATCCTCTGTATTTCTAAAGGGATGGCCCTTTTCATATCACGGGCGGGACTTTCCATGGAATAGTACAGAAAGCCCGCGAAATACGTGAAGTCACGTGGGACCTGGTTGGGTCCTCAGTTTCAGTTTGGACGTCAGACAGAGAAGATGTCCTGCCTTAACTGGAACTCACTGCATACGCACGCTATGTTAGTCAGATGTTTAGTTACATGAAATGCATAGTTAAGTAATTGAAAGCTTATGAAAACAACACGGTTTTGTGGTTGGTGAATGTCTTGGTAACAAGACTGATCTAGAAGAAGAAATGAGTTAAGTGCGACCGACCACCCAGGACGAAGTCCAGACGCTAGAAGAACTTAAGATATCAAAGACGCCAGAGGAAGATTAGAAGAAGAAGAATAGTAAAGAAAGAGTATGCAACAAATCAAAATTTAGCCAGCACAAAATCAGAACTAAGGAATCGTTTTAAGTCCATTAAGTTTTACCCGACGTATACGGGTATCTCAGCTAGTTTACACAGATGATATAGATGAGCACTTGATATATGAATGTGAAATAAATGTCATGTGATTTATTTCCTATCAAAGGCGGGTGTGTTGTATACTCTCTTTCCTTACTTTCTTACTTCTATTCTTCTAGCGTCTCTTCTAGCGTCTGGACTTCGTGTCTGGTCTTCCATTGGGGATTTCTCTTTATCAGAAGCCCTGTGTCATTGGTAGTTTTTAGATAATAACACAAGACTTCGATTTAACTTATATCATATTTTATTCTGAAATCCCCACCAGACTACCTGCGCAGATTGAGTTGGCCGCGTGCATAACCCGACTTACAACCGTCGCAGTCTTGGCCGATCTGACTAAAATCTATTTCTAATCTAAACCGGAAGAGGGTCTTCTCCACGGTGTCCACCGAAAGGTTCAGGGTGAGGTCAAGCCTTGTCATTCATTCTTCAAGGCCGTGGGCTGCAACTTATAACAGCCATTTTGGTTTCTACACTACTGTACATAAGTATTAAGAATCTAATAATTATGTAACAGGTGTTGTGTTTTCGTAGCAATTTCAACCATGAGAATTCGGAATACACGAGAAAGAAAAATAAATACGGGGGAAACTAAATTACATGTTGATTTCCCCAAATCGAACCGAAACCCTGCGGCGGAGATGCAAGATTTCTATTCTGTAGCCACACGAATGAAAGTCAACCGAGAAAGCCTTGTGGTATTGTTAGATATCCGAGCGGTGGGTAGCCAGGGTTATTTGTAATCTTATTCCAGCGGCACAAACTTCATCTCATTGAAGGCCATCATCAGCTGGAGGCTTTGTTGAAAATTCTCTTGCAGATACCTTTTAGCGGTCACCATAGGAATCAGCATTTACTGAGATTTAGATTCAAGTCATGCTGAAAAAAATGGTTCGTCAGATGAACAAGGTTAATTAATGATTAGTCTGTTCAATTTTAAAAGGGTGACCACATAGGAACAGCAGTTACAATAAGCAATTTGATGCCTCTCCGCCCTGTCAGCTGGGGCGTTAGAATGGGGCCACCTGTTGGCCGTGGGTGGCAACCCGTTATGTTTAAGGATAGAACCCTGGTGGATGAGCAGTTCATGACATGCAATACTCCACTTTGGCCCTATCTTGGGCTAGACGGGCGGCCGGAGAGGCCCCCTCCGATCAATCAGCTGGTCACGTCAAGCCCTAGAACCTATATGATTTTCCCAACCCTATTGCCCTTATGGCAAGCCCCAACCCCTTTTTTATCATATGGGTGCTATAAGGCGGTGGCTGCGGGTCTACATGTCCTGGGAATGACGTTAAACTCTATCTGATGGTGAGGTTCCAGTTTTGGAGGTTTGGGGAACGTGGAGCACCCCTTCATCACCATTGATCCCTGGTCCACTCTGACCCGGAGTGGTAGTACCTGTTAGGGTCTCATCTATGGGTTAAATAGAAAAATGTATTTATAAAAAAATTGTATTATCAATTAAGAATTGATTTATTTCAAAACTTTATCGGCATTAAATGACCCACTGAGGTTGATATGCCGTAAAACAAAACAAACCAAACCTTGATGCCTCTATGTCAGAAAAAGGAAATCTAAATAAATAATATGAAAATATGTTTTAAATACTATTATGTTGGTTGGTTGTATTTTACGGCACGTCAACTATTGGGTTATTTTATGCTGAAGACGTTGTTTTTTTTTCATTCTTTGTTGGATATTCATTCTTAAACACATTTTAAGTCTATTTAGTCCATAGATGATACCCTAACAGATACTACCACACCGGGTCAAGGTGGACCTGGAAGTAATGGCAATGATCCTATTGTCGTTTTGTCAGGTGACTTTCTAATCCAATCAAAAGCCATGTCCCTAAACAACACCGTGGGTTATTGCCCGTCAATCACACCAGGATAATCTAATATTTTTGGCACCGTTTTAATCTGCTATACTACTAACGAATTAATAGATTATGCCAACTAGTACAAAATAAAAAAAACCCTCCGGGCGATGTATAAATAGATTTTTGAAACATATTGCCTGAGGGGTGGGAGTAAAAAATTCAATGTCAGCGAGTTTGTACCCGAGGTAAGTAAAATCATCAAATTCATTAAAGGGTTAATAAATAAAACAATTTGAAATGTAAACTGTCGACTGTCAAGCTGACAGGCGAAGTCTCTAACCGTTACACTAGCTTGCCATTTCCACATTCTTCTTCGAGTCACACACGGAGCAGTCTCCCATGTCTATAACCTTGCTGATGAGACATAATAGGTCGAAATGTACATTCAGGGATTGACATTTTCTCGATTTGTTTAGCCTTACATTTAAACATATATACCCGCCTAAATTCATTAATTATTAACTAATTAATTTTCAAAATTAGGTATGACTTCAATTAAGCACATATCCTCCAAAAATTGTCGGCTAAAAGCCATATAAAAATAAACACATTTGTTTGTTTACTTAACCTCATATATATATATATATATATATATATATATATATATATATGTAAGAAAGTTTTATAGAAAAACAACAAGATGTTAAAATTTTTTGCTGACAGATATCTGTTTCGACATTATGAATATGTCTTTATCAAAGCAACATTGTAAGCGGAAAAACGAAATGAATATATCAGTAATCACGAGGCACAGAACGCTCTCGATCAGTACCAGAATTTAAAAAAAAAAAAATTTTAATTATTTAAAAATACATATGTGTTCTTAAAAATAAAATAAATTTTATTTTTAAAATGTTTAAGCATTTTTATTATAAAAAGCTCAAAAGAGTTTGTAGTAAAAATGTATATGAATTTTATATACATTTCATTTAAAAATTTAAAAAAACATTTTTTAAAAATTCCGGTACTGATCGAGAGCGTTCTGTGCCTTGTAATTACTGATATATTCATTTCGTTTTTCCGCTTACAATGTTGCTTTGATAAAGACATCTTCATATGGTCGAAACAGATATCTGTCAGCAAAAATGTTTTTTTCTTGTTGTTTTTCTATAAAACTTTCTTACATATTGTCGGATTCAATATCCATTTTTACCTTCATATATATGTATATATATATATATATATATATATATATATATATATATATATATATATATATTCCCTCTTTCTTTGAATCTACGCAGGTGTAAACGTGTGCTTACATGAAAACAATCGGCCTGAACAACTGTGTAAGCAATTTCTTTTACGAGAAATTTCAAACACGCATATATTTAATCTATTTAGAATTTTCTCTTTTGTTTATAAAAATATGAATCATTGTAAGCAAGAATCGATACTGACTCCTTACGTCATATGTTCCAAACTATATATATATATATATATATATATATAAACAAATTTTTTTTGTGATGAAACAAAGAAAATACAGTGCTCAATCACAAAATGTGAGAGCTAATATTTATTTAATTAGCTGAGTTTTTATAGATCAATGTTCATTATAAACAGCTACCCAGGTTTTAATGCCAAGGGGCAATCATCAAGCCGTTGAGTTAGATCCCATGGTGTTTGTTGAAACACCATGGGATCTAACTCAACAACCTGATGATTGCCCCTTGGCATGAAACCTGGGTAGCTGTTTATAATGAACATTGATCAATAAAAACTCAGCAAATTAAATATATATATATATATATATATATATATATATATATATATATATTAGATCATTTGACATAGAATAAACATATTTATTTTATGTTCATTCATACGAGATGAGAAAAACAGTTGGTTGGTTGGTTGGTTGGTTGGGTTTTACGGCATGTCAATCCATTGGCTTATCTTATGCCAAATACGTTTTTGTTTTATTCATTCTTGTTGGGTACTAAAAAAATTTTCACTTATTTTTTAAAACATTTTTAAAACCCATTTTTCTATTGAACCCATTGATAGGAGCCGAATTGGTACTACTACCTCAAGTCAGCGGACATGAGTGTAATGGTGATGAAGGGATACTCCACATTCTCCAACACTCCAGAATCCTAACCTCACTATCAGATAATTTACTGTAATGCCCAGTCACCGATTTTAGTACTTATATAATTGGCCTTATGGCAAGCCCAAACCCTTTTTTATCATATAGGTGCTAAGACGATATGACCAGCCGATTGATCAGGGGTGGGGGTTTCTCCGACCGCCCTTCGATCAATTGGTTGGTCACATCAAGCCCTAGAACCTATATGATTGTTGCAATCCTATTACCTTCATAGCAACCTCCCAACCTTTTTTAATTATATATATATTTATCAACCCCTCTGCGCGAGTAGGATGTGACACAAGGTCAATTTTTAGCGGAGTTCAACAGGTTTGAATTCAGAGTTTTCCTTCTCCTAGACCGCTTGCCTAACCAAGGTTAAAGACCCCTGTCTGTCCTACTATTTATCCATAGCTGGAGGAAGATTAGGATTCATACCTTTCCCAAGGGTATTAGCACTAAGTGAAATGCAAGAGAATAAGTTAAGAAAAATGAGTTTTTAAAATTTTCAGTAATCATTATAAAGAATAAAAGAATGTCTTCGGCATAAAATAACCCAACAAGGATTGACATGCCAAAAAATCCAACCAACAACCAACGAACCAACCAGAATGAATAAAACAAAAATGTCTTCGGCATAAGATAAACCAACAAGGATTGACATGACATAAAATCCAACCAACCAACGAACCAACCAGAATGAATGAAACAAAATGTCTTCGGCATAAAATAACCCAACAAGGATTGACATGCCATAAAATCCAATCAACCAACGAACCAACCAGAATGAATAAAAGAAAAACGTCTTCGGCATAAAATAACCCAACAAGGATTGACATGCCATAAAATCCCACCACCAACGAACCAACCAGAATGAATAAAACAAAACGTCTTCGGCATAAAATAACCCAACAAGGATTGACATGCCATAAAATCCAATCAACCAACGAACCAACCAGAATGAATAAAAAAAAACGTCTTCGGCATAAAATAACCCAACAAGGATTGACATGCAATAAAATCCAACCAACAACAACCAACGAACCAACCAGAATGAATAAAAGAAAAATGTCTTCGGCATAAAATAACCCAACAAGGATTGACATGCCATAAAATCCAACCAACCAACGAACCAACCAGAATGAATAAAACAAAAACGTCATCGGTATAAAATAACCCAACAAGGATTGACATGCAATAAAATCCAACCAACCAACACGTAACTGAGCTAATAGTTCTCCCGCGCTATTCGAGTAGCATTAGTAACCTATGTAATTTTCATTTCTATTTTATTTTGCCAATATGTAAAATATCCAAGATATGAAACACTTTTTTGTTTTTGTTTTGTTTCATAGATATTTAGAACTTTCACTGCTGTGATTATGTGTGTTGACAGTCGCATGACATTAAATGTTGGATATGAGTAATCTGATCTCACTAGACATTGCTAATGTCGATAATGTGATCTTTATTGAGTGTCCCAGTATTTTGACACCGTGTAAAGTTAATGTTTAGCTCTATTAAATAATTGAAACGCTAGTGATATGACACTAAAGTTGCTTGACGCCATACTTTGGACAAGTTCAAATTTCAGCACTGTCTCCAAGAAAGGCAGACATTTTGTCTTTTCTTTATTTTTATTTTTTATTTATTTATTTATTTATTTATTTTTGTAAGCCGTTGTTGTTCTGAGATAACCACGTGAACCGAACAGTACAGACAAGAGAAGTAAGAGTCTATCTAAAACTTTTGAGAAAGAGCGATGACCATCGAAATATTGGTAAATAAATGAGATTAAGAACATAATATTCATCATTTTGTTTGTGATCTTCATTTTTTTTTTTCATTTTATCAGTTTTGCACCACTTGAACCCTAACGAAGCATCTTGAGAATAAGCTAGATGGGAACTGCACAAGAATGCTGCGTTCAGTCTTGAACAAATCGTGGAAACAGCACCCCACAAGGAAGCAGTTGTATGGCCACCTGCCCCCCCCCCATCTAACAAACTATCCGAGTAAGATGAACTAGGCATGCAGTACACTGCTGGAGAAGCAAGGACGAGCTCATAAGTGACGTTCTCCTGTGGAAGCCAACAAATGGTCATGCTAATGTGGGCCGCCCACCAAGGACCTACATTGACCAACTATGTGAGGATGCTGTTTGCTGCGCAGAAGACCTCCCTGGCACAATGAATAATAGGGAACGTTGGCGAGAGATTGTCATGGATATCCGTGCTACTTGTGTGACATGATGATGGTGATGTACACTATATTCATTCTTTTATTTATTCATTCATTATAGTATAAATTCCACAATACTAAGAAGACTATATATATATATATATATATATATATATATATATATATATATATATATATATATATATATTCCGACCATCGAAATATTGGTAAATAAATGAGATTAAGAGCATAATATTCACAATTTTGTGATCTTCATTTTTTTTCATCATTCTAAAACAACCAAAATGTTTCCCTAATATATATATATATATATATATATATATATTATATATATATATATATATATATACCAACCCCTCCGCACGAGCAGGATGTGACACAAGGTCAATTCTTAAGCGGAGTTTAACAGGTTTGAATTCAGAGTTTTCCTTCTCCTATACCGGTTGCCTATATATATATATATATATATATATATATATATATATATATATATTGAAGGGAGAAATTACAATCCCGAAAATTTAGTACTACTAAATAAATGAAACTAAAAAAAAACAAAAAAACTAGTTTTCTGATTATGATAACCATAAGAGGATAAAAACATAAAAAATAAATGAATCGAATAAAACATTTTTTTTCTAAAATAACATTTTTATAATAATAATAATAATAATAATAATAATAATAATCCTATTTATTAGTAAAAACGAAATTAAAAGAACTAATGATGTGATTATTAAGAAAAGAAAATCCTAATACTTTTTTAATTCTTGACAATTTTCGAAAAAAAAAACTTAAAAGATTCGTCTATTTCCCAATTCATTTAAACCACAAGGTTCCTAGTCCGATGCCGGTCCTCGCCCACTCAGCGTATGAGTCGCACAGGGATCTGGGCGGTAAAGTAAGGAGCTGATGGTAGGTGTGGCGCTCCACCTCTGACGCTAAGATAATCTCCTTGGTCTAGCGCTAGTGAAAAGGGGATAGACTCCCACGCTGATTGGCTGATACCGACATTAGGCCGCCCCGACGACTTTACTTACTTACATAGGAGAAAATCTGAAAAACAGAAATATTAATAATCCTCATTATTTTATAATCATTTCTTTTTTGGAGAAAATTGATATCTATAAACAAAAAAGCTACTGTTATTCAAATCATTTGTTATCATAGCGCAAGGCATAAAATAACCCCATACGAGTTGATATGCCGTTAAAATCCATCAATCAACCAACCATCAAAATAATAATGGCTGTCAACTCGTGTTCGAGTTAGACCATTTCCTGTTTGTTTTTTTTATCATCATAGTTGGGTGTCAGTAGCTTTTCTTTTCTCTCTCTTTCACTGTCCGTCTATTTGCTTTATGTTAAAATACATTTATAATTTAATAACCGAAATGTTTCTCAAAATCACACAGGCGAGAAACTGTAACCAAGTAACGTTGACTTCCTGGCCATGGTACCGTAACTTTTATATATAAGAGAGAGAGAGAGAGAGAGAGAGAGAGAGAGAGAGAGAGAGAGAGAGAGGTGGTGGCACATTAACACCAAAACATGGAAGGGAGGTGCAGAAAACCTAGCGGTTTGGCACTTCAAACCAAGTACGAAAAGAGTGAAACAAGAAAATAGCCTCCACATCAAAAAGAGCCATGAGAAAGGAGAGAGAGTAAGCGTCACTGTTTGTGAGCAGTCAGTGCACCAGAGACTGCTATTCAAAAATTGGCTTGCTCTGAAATTTACCCAGATAAAAAAATGGACACTATGCCATCGTCTTTAATGCCAACAATATATCTTCGGTTCTTTCTCTGTAATATTTAATGTCTTGTTTAATTGTTTTGTCAGTTTTTTTATTTATTCATTTATTTATTTATTTATTTAAAACTCTCCCTATTTTATTGATAAGTGAACAATATTCTTTATCACAAAGAAATTATATTATCATTTCGCAAATTTATAAAGTCATTGACTGCAATTACTCAAAGAGAGCCTCTGCCGGACCGCCCCCACTTAAGACATTTAAAATTCCTGTCATGTTTTCTTCTCGTTATTTCTAACGAAGTCTTCGCGGTTCAACGGAGAGACAGAATTTCAAATTTGATTCGACACATTCAAATCCAGCAAGAATCTGGAAAAGACACTTTAAAAATCGCATAGGCGAGAAACAATCAGTCACCAACGCCGTTGTCTTCATCTCTTCGCTACCCTAACTTAAATAGACATGTTCTGTCAATGATATTGAGCACTCTTATAAATATAGCATCCTTGACTATTAAAATCAGTGGTTTTTGGGTCAATGTGTAATAAGCTTTTTTTGAAAATATTGCATGTTTCCGTGATATATGAAAGTTCGAGTCTTATTTAAGACTATTTCTTTGTTTTGAATTCCCGTAACGTCAGTTGATAGTCAAATATTAGGTCGACTCCTTAGACTATAAAGAGTTGGTTGGATGGTTGGATTTTACGCTATGCCAACCCCTGTTGGGTTATTTCATGCCGAAGACATTTTTGTTTAATTCATTCTTGATGGGTATTCATTTTTTTAACATATTCTTTTACTTAATCTTATATATATATATATATATATATATATATATATATATATATATATATATATATAATATATATATATATATAAAAGTAATTGGTAATTTGCTTGAAGCATTGTTAAGTATGTTATAATATATTAATGATTTGAAGGCAATTACAATGCGTATAAAAATAAAAACAAAAAGATGTTATTTTTGTCTTATTGATTTCAAAGTAGAAACTCTATCTTCAGAAATGTACATGCTTAAGTATTTTTTGTGTGGTTATATTTATTTTTCTTCTTTTTTTTTCCTCTTCTTCTTTTTCTTTCTCTTCCTTTCTTTTTTCTTTATGTTATGAATGAAATGGGCGAATAACTGTAATTTCTTAATTTTTGGAATATCTGTTGAGAACGAATGTTTGAACCCCTACGCTTGTATATGTATCCAATATTGTCTGTTTATCTTCCGGTGAATATTGCAATAATGTAGCCATGTTGAATTCAAAATAAAAACGGTCACATAGAAAAATTCATATACTTAGCTTTTATTTATTTATTTTTTTTTTTTTCAGTTGTAAAAAATAAAATCTATTAATTTAATTAGATGGACCAGTAAATAAGTAAATAAAAGATTATCTTTAATTATGTATTAGGAGGATTGAAGGAAAATTTAAGAAAAATATGTTTTATGAGTATTTTTTTATTTTAAATTTTAAATAGATTAAATATTATATATTAATTATATATTAAAATATTATATAATAATTATACATTAGGATTGAAGCAAAATTTAAGAAAACTATGTATTATGAGTATTTTCTTTTTAAATTTCAAATAGATTAAATATTATAAATTAAATATTTAAATTACA
>CM042157.1:86435761-86475761 GCA_023376005.1 Doryteuthis pealeii | reverse complement strand
AAAACCCAAAAATCTTATGTATGGGTTCAAGATAGTGGAATCAGAAATGTTGGTGAATTTTGAATGTGACATCGTTAGTATTTTTTTGGGGGAGGGGGCATAAATAGATCGAGTAAATAAAAGATAGAAAAAACGAAAAGTAACTTAAAGGAAGGAAAAACAGAGAAGGGAGAAAACGAAAAAAAAAAGAGTTATAATGAAAAGAAAAAAGAAAATAATTCAGTGAATGAGAAGGAAATTAAATAGTGTAGTTTACCTAGTAATTAACCGCTAAAACTCAAACATCTTATGAATGGGTGTTATATACCCCTCACTCGTGTTGGGCTATATAACAGTTCTTTAACAGATAGAGGAGATAGATAGACAGATATACCGAGACATGCATGCATAACTTACTTTCTTCTCTGGCCGCTCGTCTGATGTTTAGTTGCCATGTTAACTTCTATTACTAGGTTCCTGTTTGTTTTTTTCATCTTTGATTCTTCTTGGTTAGTCTTTTTTGCCAAGACATGCATCAACCAACAACACCGTGTTATTTCTTTAAGACTTTTATTCTTAACTAAACTTATTTCTCTAACTAAACACAGCGCGCGTGAAGATTAAAGGCTTGAAACAATTTAGAGGGGTGAAAATAAGGGAAACTTATAATTCTCCCTAGGTAAAAGGGAGAATAGTAACGTATCACTTACGCTAAGAGACATACTCTTAGTGGTAGATAATAAATAAATAAATAAATAGATTAAAGTTACTAATAGAGTAAACTTAGAAACCCCCACCCACTTAGAGAGAAGGCATATATTCCCCGTACACCACTTGACCTACTTAGAGAGGAAGGGCATCAGGGTCAAAATAGGGCAGATTGAAAGAGTAGAACTCTGTGGGATATTGATAAAGAATTCAACTAAAGAATTAACCACCAGACATTAATATACAGACAAAAACACCGCCACGTAAACAGAAGAAATCAGAAAAAATAAAATTCCACCAATCAAAAGGACACTTGAAAAGAAAAAAATACACTAATATCGCCCCTGGAGGCGGGGAAAAATGTATAAATGTAAAATGAATTTGGCCATGTGCCTGTCTAAATAAAAGATATACGTGGTCTGAAGAAGCTCGTGGGCCCTAGATACCCACAAGTGGAAATGGTCCATAATCACGATACCCATGGTATTTAAGGCCTTTTTATTCACAAATAACTTTGCTCTGTTTACAATAATTAAACATTGAGCTCTCATACGGAACCTGAACTCTACAACAAACTACTGGCAGAGAATTAGGACCAGCCTAGCATCACATTGTACCAAGAAACCTGGTACCACAACAAAGAAATATATATATATATATATATATATATATATATATATATAAAGATAAAAGGTGGCTTACCGGTCCCTTAATAATTTTTTCATTTTTGTATTATTACTTTTTTATTAATCTGCGTTAAACCTCAATTATTATAACATAAGTCACCGTAACTATACACGCCAACGTGTTTTTTCTTATATACCCTCTAACCAAAGCAAAATCAATAAATAATTTTAATCGGTTTTGCTTATAAAACCACTTACGCCTCATAACCCACACTATTATTAAACAACCATAGTAAAATAAATATCCACAAATCGATTCGCATCTTTTGTTTGCATTTTAATACTCACGAAAAAACAACTTCCGGTGTGAAATTCAAAACATAAACAAGCGTTCTTAATAACGTAACATCTTATTCAATGAACACACGTGTGATCGGCTGCAATTAATCGGTACCTCGATTAATTCAGTGGATTTAACCCTGAAGATCCTTATGGTGAAACTCGAGTAGGTTTCTATTGTATCCATTTCTTTAATATATACATATATATATATAATGAGCACTGCATTAAATATTTTGTTCATCTCTAGAAAATAAATAATGGTGACTATGTAGAAAATGTTGTTTTTCTAGCTGAAAACTTGCTCTGCCCGATAATGTTATTGTTCTCCCAAGTATCTGTTGTAGTTTTGGTGAAAATAGATTGGATGTATTACTTTCTGACCACCCCCCTCTCATACTCCCATACTTTTAGTGTCATCTCTTGCTGAGAAGTAATAATGTCTGGGAGGAGATACAATATATCTAACAGTTTCTTGCATTCACTATCTACAGTCACGAGAATCGAGAATTGGAAGAAGTGTCAAAGTTGAACCACAAATCATATCATTTTATCGGTTTCAAGGTATTGACGTCTCTTATATTAGATATTTTAACACGGAAATTTATGTTTGGAATTCAAAAACTCATTCTAGTGCATTTACACCGAGTCTTCGACAATGTCTTAATGTTATATACTTACCTCACCCGGTTTCGACTGGGGGTCCGGCGAGCTTCGGCCGCTGGACCGGTTATGTTGTAATAATAGCGTCGATCCCAGGGTCCATCCCCCCAGGCAACACCTGCCCCCTCGATTTAAAGGGGCAGGGCTGGGTTTATTGCACAGCGCCTGAGGCGAACCCTTGAGGGGGAATGCCGACGGGATTGACGCAATTTTCCACCCGCCACCCCATGAGCTTCGGCTTGTGGGTGGTCCCACATAAATAGGGCCTTGTGCCTGACCCGTACAAGTGGGGTATGTGGAAAATATCATACTTACCTGACCTGGAAGGGAGGATCAAAGTGTAGTGTCTGTTCCAGATTCTATGCTTTGAGACTTACCTTCTATACCCGGCCTCGGCTGGGGGTCCAGTGTGCTTCGGCCTCTGGACCGGTAAGGTACAATTAATAGCATCAATCCAAGGGGACCATGCCCCCAGATTGATGCAATTTTTATGTGCCCACGTAAAAACGAGACCTTGTGTCCAGCCCTCATAAGTGGGATGAGCAGGCAAATACCCTTAATGTTATATACCCGTCATCCGCTGGGTATATAATGGGGAGGGGGAGGAGAGGAGAGAGTTCTTAAGCGGGTTCGATTTCGTCGACTGGTCATCTTCTTTTGGGGTGATTTATTCTTCTGGTTGATACGGCTTCTTTCTCTTAAAAGAATTTAAGAATTTAAAAATAAAAAAATAAAAGGTTCATAATTCGTTTTAAATAAATTCTGAATAAGAAATAGGAACTTTTTTCACACACACACACACACACACATACACACACACACACACACACACACACACACACACTGTACTTGTTCATTGTTTAATTCTGATACTGGATTCTGCATATCCATATTTTAGGTTTCATCTTGAGAATCATAATTTAAAAATGCTTACTCATTTTCATTAATATTGAAAATAAGTAATTTACTAATAACAAAATGCTTTAAAAAGAAATGTTGTATACCCTTTCTTACTTCTTGCTTCTGGTCGTATTTTCTTCTGGCCGGCTTTGCTATTTCTTCATCTATCTTGGTCTGATCTCTTCTAAGGTCTGGACTTTCTTGGGGACTTCGGGTCTGGTTTCTCTTAGGGATTTCTCTTTATCAGAAGCCCTGTGTTATTGTTAGTTTTTAGGTAATAAACACAAGACTTCAATTTACTTTTGATTTGATTTTATTGTTAATCCCCAAACCAGACGTCGGCGCAGATCCTTACATCCTACGAGCTCGGCTCCTACTTGCTAACTGTATGGGCTTTTTTTTCTTAAATTTTATTTTTAAATTCTTAAATTCTTTCTCCAGTTGTCTGTGGTCATATTCTTTCTTTTTAATAATTGTTGGTGGTGTAGACATCACGTCGGTTTCACCACTCGTTGGGTTCAAAGTTATAATATCAATTATTGGTTAATATAATTGTTGGTTGAACAAAACAACTCCGACACGATTGTTAGACATAATATAATGGATTTTAATACAAACACATGGAGAAGCATTTAAGACAAGAAATATGCGTATACAAGATACACGAGAAAAGTTACATAGTATATCTACACGTACATAGAAAAGGGATAAGATACAATAAAAACGTATACAATGGTTATCTAAATGTACATACAAAAGATAGGGATAGTTATGGAGAGTCCATAGGTTAAAGTAACTTACTGGCGTTGTGTTGGGGACTGAAGCCTCCACACGAGAAGGGTGTAGACATAAATGTCTAACCCATGTGCGTGAGGTGCCGAGGAGAAAGAGAGAGAGAGAGACAGAGACAGAGAGAGAGACAGAGACAGAGAGTTCAAAACAGGCGTTCAAATACAAAAAAAACCCTGGTGGTCAAAAACGGAAACCCAGAGGGAAGATAACTCTTCCAGGCAAAGAGAATACAATCACACATAATGAAGCAAAACTGTTTATTTTTCAAAGATGTCTTTATTAAAACCGATGCCCAAAAGGGTTTAACCGTGTGGTGAGACGATGGCTTACCTGAGAATAGACGACCATATCATGTCTGACCCCTTCGACTAACTGCCAAATTCTGACTAACTCAGTTCCATTCACACGCTTTTCCTTTAGCCAATCAGAAATTAACGACTAGGTCAGTGAAAGGTGAACTTATTATCAAGCACTTCTACAACGGTTAACTTTCCATTTACCATACCGTTATTTAAAATTTTAGTACGCTACAATCATAATTCGTAGGTAACCACGAATTGTGTAGCATTAAGTTTATATCAGGTTTCCACAACCCTTTTTATCATGTGTGTGCTAGAGGGCGTTGACTGAGGGTCTTAGTGTCCCGGGCATGACGTTAAACTCTATCTGATGGCGAAGTTCGAGTTCTGGATCTCTTCGGAATGTGGAGTACCTCTTCATTCAGCTATTTGCATTTCACATAACGCTAATACCCTTGGGAAAGGTACGAATCCAATTAGTCTTCCATAAGCTATGATTAATTAGTAAGACGGTTTATTTTGGTTCATTGATTATTTTGGTTCATTGGATTTTACGACATGTCAAACTTTGTTGGGTTATTTTATGCCGAATACATTTTGTTTTATTCATTCTTGTTGGGAACTCAATTTTTTAACCGATTTTTTAGAAATCTCATTTTTTTATCTATTAAACCCATAGATGGGACCCAAACAGGTACTAACACTTCGAGTCAGAGTGGACCTGGGATTAATCACGAAGGAGTACTCCACACACCCCAGAGCTCCAGAATTGAAACTTCACTTCTATATGCAGTTTAACGTCATACCGAGGACACAATAGGACAGACTAGTCTCTTTAAACTTAGTATGGCAACCAGTCTAGGAGAAGGAACATTTCTGAATTCAAACCGAAGTTGCTCTCTTCTCGTTTGTCAAAAATACTTGGGGAAGGGGGAGGTTCTCCACTCCCCTTCTTAGCCTTCCTCTTTCCACTCCCCTCCTTCCCCTCCTCTTTCCACTTCCCTCCTTCAACCTCCTCTTTCCACCCCTCCTTCTCCTCCTCTCTCCACTCTACGCCTTCCCCTCCTCTTTCCACTTCCCTCCGTCCCCCTCCTCTTTCCACTCCCTCCTTCCCCCTCCTCTTCCCACTTCCCTCCTCCCCTCCTGTTTCCACTCTCCTGCTTCCCCTCTCTTTCCCTCCCCTTCTTCTTTCCACTCCCCTCCTTCCCCCTCCTGTTACCACTCCCTCCTTCGCCCTCCTCTTTCCCCTCCCCTCCTTCCCCCTCCTCTTTCCACTTCCCTCCTCCCCCTCCTATTTCCACTGCCCTGCTTCCCCCTCCTATTTCTACTTCCCTCCTTACCCCTCCTCTTTCCACTTCACTCCTTCTCCCTCCTCTTTCCACTGCCCTCCTCCCCCTCCTCTTTCCACTTCCCTGCTTCCCTCCCCCTCCTTTAATGTTTATGGACAACTTTGCGAAGCTCTGGTTTTATACGTATGATCTCTGGTTGTTAAAACATGAATGAAGTTGTACAAATAAGTTTTCTCTTTTGCTCTTTTGTAACTGGAAAATAATCTTTTTCTTTTGTAGTCTTTCATCTTCAACATCTGAAAGTTTATCTCCTTCTCAGAAACTTGTCAACAAAGTTGGGGGAAAAAGTTTGCAGACATTCGTGCAAATTAGTAGATAACAACTACTAGGGCGAGTCAACATTTTTGCAATATTTTGCTATGTGCTTCCTTGATGTGTGTGTGTGTGGGGGGGGGTATTAAAATGAGATTAAAGTAAAATCAATATAAAAATGAATTAGGATTAAAATTAAATTCAAAAAATTACAATTGTTGCATACTGGGGTTTTCACTAAACCAAATCGACACAACGTTGTATACCTTTTCTTACTTCTTACTCTAGTCGTCTTTCTTCTGGCCGGCTTTGGTTCTATCTTCTAACATCTTGGTCTGGTATATCTTCTAAGGTCTGGTGTTCTATTGAGGATTCCGGGTCTGGTTTCTGTTAGGGATCACTCCTTATCAGAAGCCCTGTGTTATTGTTAGTTTTTAGGTAATAAACACAAGACTTCGATTTACGTTGATGTTACTTTATTTGTAAATCCCCAAACTAGACAATCTGCGCAGTGAGACTCACATCTTATAAGCTCGGCTTCTAACTTCTGACTGCTTTAAACTTACTATATCCTTAAACCGGAAGAGGGCCTTCTATGGGGGTTCCGGTTCTCACGATTTATCCCCGGAAAGCAAGGTCAGAGTGAGATCAAGCGCTGTCACTCACTCTCAAGGCCATCAGCTGCACTAATCGCCCTAATGATTCTACACTACCTTAAAAAACTATTAGGGATCCAATAATTATGTAACACAATCTCCTAGGAGCCCTCAATCAGGAAGGACCTTATGGGCATGCGCAGAGAAAAGGATCCACTTTCTACAGCTAGAATATCCCTCGGCAATTCCAACTCGAGTCTTAAATAGGAGCAGACACTACGACAGGGACAGGAAGAAATTTCCTCTCCACGATATAGCTATGAACCTAGAATAAAAGTCTGAAACCTAAAAATGCCTTTTGTCTTTGTCTCTTCTTTTCCTTTCTTTGAATTCTTTTTCGGCTAGATAACCCATAAGAATGACAAATCAAATATAATGGTATTCAAATGAAGCAACCAACGGACACTGACCAACGACTTTCAATCAACATTAAACAACATCTACCATACTCCATAGGTGCGTATATCAATGATGTGACACAAGGCCAGAGGTATGGGCGCCCAGTGAGAATCGAACTCACTAACAATGTTCTGCGAATCTATATGAATATAGGAGTAAATCTCCTTACTCTTGTCTTTACTTAACCTGAAATACTGATCACTAACATCAGTGGGTAGTACACAACTACTTCAGCCACAAAGCAAGCCATTTCTATGTTTGGAGAAAAAAATCCTTATTTCTATACAGTATCTTATTTTGAACTGTTTACAGAAATATGCGGTTTATTCTTTAGTGGTACTTTTATTGCAGAGAATTGGTGATCCAACAGTTTAACTAATGAAATAGTTCCACGTCATGATAATGCTACTTTTAAATTTCCTTAGAACATTTAAGATGATTTAAGGGTTAGCGAGCTTGTAAGTTCCCTTTTCTAGGATACCCTTACTCATTATCTTGTGCCAAACTTAGGGTAGCTTAGAAAATGACGACTTTTAAACATTAAACTTATAAACAATCTTTTCTGAAATGGGATATTTATGATAGCAACCCTGGATTAGGGACATCTTGACTTTCATCTAAAATAAATATCCCTGACATTGTTGATTTTAATCGATTTATTTCTACCATTTCATGACAATTGAGTTGTTCTTATACAAACTTTATGGAATATGCTAAACTTGGTGATAGCATGTTTGAAGCGGATTTCTTTCAATGGAGGCAAAAGTGTGTGGACAAAATAATTGACCTTGTCAATCAAAGCCATTTTCATCAGAAATCTTTTCTTTTCTCTTCAATTGATAATTTTTTCCCTTCTAGATTTGAATATAACAGTGACGTATAAATTAGCACAGAAAAGGTTTTAGAAGAAATATAAGAATTACATATATACTAGAATTGAAAAGTTATAGGATGAATCAGCACAATGCGACATGGCATTTTCTGATTGGTCGATTGAACATCATGTGGTGAAGTAGGAGAGAGGAATAGTGAGAGGTGGGAATGTTACAGTTCTAGATAACTAACTTCTGTGGAACTGAGATCTTTAGGGTTAAGTCTTATCTACTGGGGTGAGTCAAAAATTTTGCAATATTTATCTTGCTAACCATTATAACGCGCGAGGTACTCTATTTGGTGGTATATAAGCCGTGCTGCGATCCACCACTTAAATTTACAGACTAAGCGATGTCACTTGGTTTTAAACCTCAATGTAGCAAACTAGCACAAAGAGAGTACAAGACTAGGCACGACTCGGTGAGAAAGATAATCCACCGGGAATTGTGCAAGTAATTCAATTATCATCATAAAATTAAATGGTATATGCACAAGTCTGAACCTGTCCTCGAGAATGAGACGCATATAATTCTCTGGGACTTCGAAGTATAGACGGATCCCCTAATCCCGGCCAGGAGACCGGAACTAGCATTGATCGAACCAATCTAAGCTGTGAAGAGTGTCCGCTTTGCTTGGTATCGTGTTGTTGGGTTTGTCCTCCCTTGTCTGGAAGAGTTATCTTCCCTCTGGTTCCCCGTTTTTGACCACCAGGGTTTTTTGGTATTTAAGCGCCTATTTTGAACTCTCGGCCTCTTCTTCTTCTTTCTTCTTCTTCTTCTTCTTCTTCTTCTTCTTCTTCTTTTCGGTACCTCAGCACATGGGTTAGACTTTTATGTCTACACCCTTCTCGTGTGGGGGCTTCTGCTGCCAACGCAACGCTAGTAAGTTTACTTGAAATTATGGACTCTCCAGTCCTATATATCTATTCTGTATGTTCTTGTAGTGAAATAATGTATACATTTTTGAGGCTGTTAATATTTCTTTTCTCAGACCTACTCTGTGCAGACAAACACCGAGACACTCCATCTATTTACTGGGAGATATACATAACCCTGGTTTAACCTAGGGCACACACACATACCCCTCTTTCCCCATTTTTTTTTGCCCCCCCCCCACACACACACACTCTCTGGTTTACCCCATTTGTTCTTATCAATTTCTTTACATTCTGACTTTTAATTGTCAACCGGTGTAAATACTTGAAAAAGTACCGGTCGAAAAGGCCTTCGTATCCCCTTTATTTTGTATTTTATTTCATAATAAAATATCACCTCCCATTTTACATATGATTCCTCTACTTTTAGTAGTCTATAAGTTTTTTTTATTGTATATCATTCCTTTCCTTGTATGTGTATTTCATGTCTTAAATTTTTCCCCATGTGCTTATATTAAAGTCCATGTTATGTTTAACACCCTTGTCGGAGTTGTTTTGTTCAACCAATTATAACATTATTACAACTTTGAACCTTACAGTGTTTTCCCGAAAATAAGACCTACCTGCAAAATAAGATCTAGCGTGATTTTTCTGAATGCTTTTAATACAAGCGCCCCCCCCCACACACACACACATACACACACACTTTAAAATAAGCCCTAATCTAGAGCAGCTGACAGGTGGAAGAAATAAGCATTCTTTAAAATTCGACACAAACACTCGTCTTCGTCAATGATCAAATGTAGATCGTTTTTCGTAATTTCTGTTTATTTAGAAATTTCGTAATTTTCTATTTCATGATATTTTTTTTGATATATGAAAAATAAGACATCACTCGAAAATGGCTCTCGTGTTATATTTCGGAGTGAAAATTAATATAAGTTTATTTTCGGTGAAACACAGTAGTATCGTTGTTGTATTTGTTAAGTATCTGGCCGCCATCCTTGGCCAGTTGGAAAGAATTCAAAGTAAATAAGTAAGTAAGTAAGTCCCGAGCTATAGAATCCTTTGGTAAGTGAATAAGTCCCGTGATAGAGAATCCTTTGGTAAGTGAATAAGTCCTGTGGTATAGAATCCTTTAGGTCCGACGTCCAAGACGATCCAAGTAGTAGTGAGCTAAGATTAGAATCAGCCAGCATAAATAACAACAACAGCAGCAGCAGCAGAGCACTGCCAGTGATTGGACAACGAGGCTAGTCACATGGTAGTCGGCGAGTCTATAAGTAGAAGTGACCATTTGGCACACTATAATAGAAAAATTGCGTGTGGTGTAATGGTTAAAGTCATAGGAAATGGACTCGTCGCCCCGGGTTCAAATCCTGGACGTAGTAATTGCATTTCACTTAGCGCTAATACCTTTGGGAAAGGTATGAATTCTACTCCGCCTCCAGCTATCGGTAAAATAGTAGGGCAGACGGGGCTCTTTAATCTTGGTTAGGCAACCGGTCTAGGAGAAGGAAAACTCTGAATTCAAACCTGTTAAACTCCGCTTAAGAAATTGACCTTGTGTCACATCCTGCTTGTGCGGAGGGGTTGGTAAATATATATAATATAACATTTCCAACAGGTTTATCTCAAGTTGTATTTCTAAACTGTTTCAGAACAGCTGAATTCGCCAATCAGCTGAATAAACACGGTTAGTTTTGGGCATAATTCGATTCGTTTTAATGCACTTAATTCTTGGAACACTGTTCAGTCGGTATTGTTTGAAGAAGAAAAGGAGGAAAAAAAAAACTTTTGAAAAAGCATTTTATTGCCTCTTATAAACAACAGATTTGCATTTAGATTCTCACACGGCTAATTTGTCTCATGATATATATCTATATGTTTGTGTTGTCTGGTGTGTCTTGTATCGTTTCCTGTGAGCGTCCAATGGTGGTCATGTCCATGGGCTTAGCTTCACGCTATTAGGCATGGCCTCCCTTCAATACTAGTTTAACAAAAATAAAGTTTTTCTTTTACTTATTCTTTATAACTTGTACCTACTATTGATAAATAAATTTCTTATTCTTATTCTTATTCTTATTCTATCGGCCAATCGTCTGAATCGGCCAATCAAAACGCCCAATAATAGCATAGGTCTCTCCTTTGATTTGAGACATCCTGGGGTGTCATAAGCTGTGCAATATGTTTGTAACATTTGCCGAGGTCGTGAATGTGATGAACCACATTGGACTGTGAGATGCATAGCTCGTCTGATACTCTACGAGTGCTACTTGTCTTATTTGACTCTGTGGATCGGAGCACAGACTCTGAATCCACACTTATCAGGCCTACCCGACCTTGCAGGATTGTCGAGGTTCTTACCCCACTGTGCGAAATTTCTTCAAATATCTGGTTACTGTATTGTGATCAATGGCGCCTTTAACTTTCACACAGCAAATGTTTTTCGTGACTTCCGCGGCCTTGTGCCCCAGTTCGAACTCCTAAAATATAAGTTACCAATTTAGACAACGTTATATGTTCATTTGTGCTTTTAAATGTATGTATAAGAATATATATATAAGAAGTATTACATGAATACACAGACATGTATCAATAGATGACTTGTGCATATTGTTACATAAATAAGCGGTATGTAAAAACTGTACCAAATATGGTAAAAAGTCTTACTTGTTTTCTTTAGTAGGCAAAGCCACACATTTTAATGCTGATGGGAGACAAAGTCTTTCACTTCTGTTCAATGAACAGAGATCCAAAAGCATGTCTATTTTGCTCGAAAGCAGGAAGCCCCAACCCCCCTAAAAAAAGCAGACGTCTTTACCATTTTGAAAAACGGGTAAGAAAATAACCGAGAAAAGGACTCTTGTATACTCACATGACCAAGGATTCTGGCATACAAAAGACAGCCCCCGCCCCACCAAGTTCTAAGGGAGACAACAAATGTCTCCCTACACTGAAATTAATTTTAAAACAAACAACACTCCATTTCAGGGGGGATGTCCCCACCACACCCTACCCCATTAAATTATGAATCTACGATTTACTTATAAACACATTGAATAAATAGCAAGCAAAGAGTAGCTCCTAGTTTTTGACATTATGACCTGAATGAAACGTTGTACTATGATTTTCACGTAATTCAAAATTATCATCTAAAAATTTCGTCTTATACAATTGAAGTATTTGTCGTGTAATTATTATCGTCGTAGAAAATAGATATGGCGAGACGAGTTCAAATCCTGGATGAAGTTGTTTACATTTTCCATCCAAGTGGAGCAATGAACATCGTATCACCGTACCAAATACCGTGTTAGTGAGTTGTATAATCCTCGTCATTTTCTGAGGAATTGTACTGTAACGCCAACGGCGAGCCGGGGGGGGAGGGTATTTGTACGTCCAGCTCATTACCTTCTGCACATTTGCTGCAACTTTCCATCTTCTCCCTGGCCGCGATTCCTCTGTGTCGTCTGTTAGCTTAGGACCTCCACTCGTTGTGATCCGTGACAAAGGCACCCTGGTGCCCCCCCCCCCCGCCGAAAGGTGAACAATCAAATATTACAAAGAGAGAGAAATGAACAAACAAAACAAGACGAATTCAGGTGAACATACAAAATGGCCAGAGATTAGGTATATAACTCATATGTAATTAAAGCATAGTGTCATAGTACGATAACTTATCAATGCCTTTAAACAGTAAATTAAATACATGTTTCGGCGTTTTGATTGGCCGATTCAGCCGATTGGCCGATTTAGCTGTTCTCAAACAGTTTAGAAATACAACTTGAGATAATCCAACAACGATACAACTGTGTTTCACCGAAAATAAACTTATATTAATTTTCACTCCGAAATATAACACGAGAGCCATTTTCGGGTGATGTCTTATTTTTCATATATAAAAAAAAAATATCATGAAATAGAAAATGACGAAATTTCTGAATAAACAGAAATTACGAAAAACGATCTACATTTGATCATTGACGAAGACGAGTGTTTGTGTCGATTATTAATGAATGCTTATTTCTTCCACCTGTCAGATGCTCTAAATTAGGGCTTATTTTAAAGTGTGGGGGGGGGCGCTTGTATTAAAATCATTCAGAAAAATCACGCTGGAGCTTTAGAATACATCGACTGCACCTCTACAGAGGAGTAAATACATTCCAAAGCTGCTACCTGGGTGGCGACCCATGATGCTTAAGGATGGAACCCTTGTGAATGAGCAGTCTATGATTTACAACACTTTGCTCCTTACTTAGGCAAGACTGTCGGGCGGACAGGCCCCTCTGATCAATCGGCTAATTACGTCAAACCCAGGCAACTATATTATTGTCCCAACCCTATTGCCCTTATGAAAAGCTCCAGTCCTTTTTATCAAATATCTATTTACCAACCCCTCCGCACGAGCAGGATACGACACAGGATAAGATCAATTTCTTAAGCGGAGTTCAACAGGTTTGAATTCAGAGTTTTCCTTCTCCTAGACCGGTTGCCTAACCAAGGTTAAACAGCTCAGTCTGCCCTGATATTTACCCATAGTTGGGGGGAGAATTGGATTCATAACTTTCCTAAGGGTATTAGCGCTATGTGAAATTCAAACAGCTTCGTCCAGGAATTGAACTCGGATCGACGAGTCCATTCCCTATGACTCTAACCATTAGATCACGCGCCTCCATGTGATAGAATGCGGTCGCTTAGGGTCTTAATGTCCTAGGTATGACACTAAACTCTATCTGGAGCTCTGGGGACTGTGAAGTGCCCCTTCATCTCCATTACTTCCAGGTGCACTCTGAACCGGATTGGTAGTACCTGTTAGGGTCCCATCTATGGGTTAAAAAGAAAAAATGAGTTTAAAAAGGTGCGTTTAAAAACTGAGTTTTAGAAAAATTGAGTAACTGTATTTAGCATAGAATAACCCAACAAGGGTTGACATGCCGAAAAATCCAACCAACCAACCAAATCGAAGATAACTTGTCTGAAATAAGTTCTAAAAAATGTAAGCATAAAAGTAAAATCGTCGGGGCGGCTTAAAGTCGGTATCAGCCAATCAGCGAGGGAGTCTATCCCCTTTTCCCTTGCGCTAGATCAAGGAGATTATTTTTAGCGTGTGAGGTAGAGCTCCACGCCTTCCATCAGCTCCTTACTTTACCGCACAGATCCCTGTGCTACTCATACGCTGAGTTGGCGAGGACCGGTATCGAACTAGGAACCTTGTGGTTTCTAGCCGAATGCTCTACTGACTGAGCTAACCCGACTCTTAAATAAATAAAAGTTGTGTCGGTGCTGATATCCTCTTGCTGATTTATGTAATTGCTAATTTCATCTGTGTTATATCTTAAAGATATCGTCACCAAAGAATATCATCACCATATATGCGATATCATCACCAAAATGTCTCGCTCGGAAATTGTGTTTCGTTAGAACCCAAAAGAAAAGGCAAGCAAAATGGCAACGGGCCTTTTTGTTTGTTGTCGAGACATTATTATTATTATTATTATTATATTATTATCATCATCATCATCATTATTATTATTATTATTATTATTATCAATATTATTATTATTAATATTATTATTATTGATTAGTGAAAAAATTTGCATAGGTGGTATAGTCACTGAGCTCTATGAAACCAAAAGTATGTCAGGGTTACTCCTCTTTATTTTTTTTATTTTTTCATGAAACCCGGATGGATAACTCGCGTAGTGTCTTTTCTTTTTGGATTTTCTAAGGCATGTCAACCCTTGTTGGGTTATTTTATGCCGGAAACGTTTCGTTTTATTCATTCTTGATGGGTATTCTTTTCTTTAAATCAATTTTTAAAACACATTTTGTTAAACACATTTTCTTCTATTTAACCCATAGATGGGACCCTACTAGGTACTTCCACTCCGGGTCAGGGTGGACCTGGGAGTAATGGTAATGAAGCGGCACTCCACACTCGCTAGAGCTTCAGATTGAGTTTAACATGTCCATGACACTAAGACCCTCAGCCACCGCCTTGTAGCACATATAGGATTTTTAAAAAAGGGTTGGGGCTTGCCATAAGGGCAATAGGGTTGGGACAATCATATAGGTGCTAGGACTTGACATGACCAGCCGATTGATCGGAGGGGGTCTCTGCGACCCTCGTCTAGCCTAAGGAAGGGTCAAATAACAAACAGAACTCTGTTTTCGAACCATATGACCTTAAGGCACCCCTTTTGCGATTTCGACTCGTGAGGACACTTTTCTCATCTACACCGTAAAAATCCGGTTGTTTGTTAGGGGTTAGGGTTAGGTTAGGGGTTAGGGTTAGGGGTTAGTTTTATAATTTAGAAAAAAAAACTAAAAATCGTCTGTTAACAATTAACCTGATTTTGACGGTGTAAATGGAAAAAAATTCCCCACAAATCGAAATCGCAAAAGGGGTGCCTTAAGGTCATATGGTCCTTTTTTATTACAGTACCTGCTTTTGCTCAAGTAGTCACACAATTAAGCACTGAATAGGCTCATTACTGTTTAACTTCAATAATCTAGCGGGAACTGGTGCTTTCAGTTTGACATGACCGTAAGAACCATTTTCAGGTTATTACACGCCGAATCAAGTAATTTTGATAAACAAAGGGCTCAATTGCTTACATTATTTGCCTTTGTTTAACCGTCACCCAACTAAGTACCGAACGGGCTGATAGCTGCTTAACTTCAGCGATCCAGTAGAAACAAATACTTTCAGCGTGACATGGCCGTAATCTACTGAATATATCTACTGCTCCATTTATGCGACCTTGTGCCACACCTAATCTTTTCTTAGCTTTCTTTATATTCTGGCTTGGTGGAAAGTTGGAAAAAATGTCATGGTTAGCGAGCTAGATTAGCAAACAATTACTTGTGAGTTCGAGTCTTACTAGGTGCTCCTTAATCCAACCTTGTACCACAACTAAGCAAAGCTTAGTATGGGAGTCAAATATGGTATTAAATCCGACATTATGTAGAAAAATAGAAAAACACGGAGTATTTCCAACCCACCATCTCCACACATCATTTCAACACATGTTCTGATGAAGGTCGTATAAATCGAAATCTTATAAGAATAAATTCATATTTTGGAATATTCCGTGGTTTTCTATTTTTTTTCTTCAAAGCATATTATGAAACTACAGGTGTCTATATAGGTACCTCCTGTTGTGTCATGGTTAACAAGCTAGACTAGCAAATTATAATGTTACATAATTGTTAGTACCCTAACACTTATGTACAATTAGTGTAGAAACCAAAATGGCTGTTATGAGTTACGGCTAGCAGCCTTGGAGTAGGATGTCATGGAGGATTGAGTGACACGTCTTGAACTCATCTTGATCTCTTTTCCAGTGGGTACCGTGAGAATCAGTAGAGAAATGAGAAAGAAGGTTTCTTCCAGTTTACATTAGAAAGAGTTAGTTTAGATAGTATTGGCCAAACCACGGAGAGAGCAAGTCGCGCTTAAGTGCGCTGCCATACTCAATCTGTGCAGGTAGTCTGGATGGGGATTTTGAAATAAAATATGATATAAAGAAAATCGAAGTCTTGAGTTATTTATCCAAAAACAATCAATGACTCAGGGCTTATGATAGATGAGAAATCCCCAATGGAAGACCAGACATGAAGTTCCCAAATGGAAAGTTCCAGACGCTACAAGAAGAACATCTAGAATACAAGTGAATAAAGCAAATATGATATTAGGACTGATACGGAGGTCATATGAGTACATGGATGAAGAAATGCTGAAAAATTTGTACACTGCATTGGTGAGACCTCATTTGGAGTTTGCTAATGTGGTTTGGAGCCCAAGACTCATCAAGGACACAAAACTCATTGAGGGAGTCCAGAGGAGAGCTACTAAATTAGTGAATAATTTAAAATCCCTTTCGTATGAAGAAAGACTTAGGAACATTGACCTACCAAATCTGGTTTTCCGACGTATAAGAGGGGATATGATTGAAGCCTACAAATACACGCATGGTTTTTATTCAACGAACTCTGACCTACTAAACATTTCTCAAAATACCTATACAAGGGGACATGAATTAAAACTCCTTAAAAAATCTTGTAAAGCAAACGCAAGACAAAATTATTTTAGCTACAGAGTGGTGAATACATGGAATAAACTACCATCATCAGTAGTGAATGCCCCATCTCTAAACTGCTTCAAGGCAAAGTTGGATAATCTGTGAAATGACATGAAATATTCTGTGGATTTAAAATGAATATTTATAAGGAACAGCTGACAGGTCTCAGACCTAATATACTAGCTGAAAAGATGTTATTATTATTATTATATTATTATTTTTATTTACTCCTTTTGAGTTTTCACATCAGTGTTAGCTGATGGTCTTTCACTGGAGTCTGAGGGACAGCAAGTCTCCTCAGGTCTCCAGGACTCTTCTGAGTATTCTGGCAGATTGCAGCAGTGCAGTGTTCTGAATGGTTTCAATTCTTCCTCTGATATCCAAACTTTCCAAGCCCTTTTCTAATCCTTTTGGGACTGTTCCAAGTGCACCAACTACAATTGGTATCACTTTCACTTTCATATTCCACAACTTTTTCAGTTCTCTGGCAAGGTCCAGATATTTGTCTATTTTTTCATTTTCCTTTAACTTCACCCTGTGATCTACTGGCACTGCAAAATCCACTAGTTGACAAGTTCTTTCTTTTTATTATTATTATTATTATTATTATTATTATTATTATTATTATTATTATTATTATTATTATTATATAGAAGAACATAAGATACCAAAGACGATTATAAGAATAAGAATAAGAGAGTATACAACAATAAGTCAGTTCGAGCCTCACTAGGTGCCCAAATGCACACGATGTTTTGCAACCACTCGGCAAAGCTTAATCAATAAGTACATGGCGCCCAGAAGGAGATGCAAGTGACACGTTTACTATTAATTTGTTTTAAAAAGTTAAGCTGTCACTCGATTCTTTGCTACAGTAGGAATTAGATCGTCCCAATAGCTAAAAAGATAATAAAGATGTTTGTTAATCATGTCAAGCAATGAAATAACGAACCAATTTAAATCCAGTAAATAAATTAAGAAGAGAATTTTCGAAAAAGAAGAAAACAATGTATGCTCGCTTGTTGTAATACTTTTGGCGGTAAAATAAAATTAAAAAAAGTATTGTTGATATGGATTTAGATAAAGATATAATTAAATTTATTTGAAGACTTTGATCTTTTTTAAGATAAATTGAAAACAAAGAGAAAAATAATCGATTTTCTTTGGCGCTTTGTATTTTTATTTATCCATTTACTTATGTTCAAACGAATTAAGAAAAGACACCGGACTTTTTTGTTTTTAATAATTATTTTCCTTCGATGTCCGAAACTAAAATAATAACATAATTGGAAATCGGAAATGAAAATAATTTTTCTTTACTTTCAAATTCGCTGGATATAACAATATATTTCTATCTGTATTATTTGGATTTTTCGGACTATTGTACTCATCTTTGTTGTTACATGCAACACCAATTGGTATTGGGAGGTTGTAGGAATGGTAGTGGTTCGAGCGAGTGATGCAGTAGTGATTTTTTTGTTACCAATTGTTATTACCTCCCACTTCTAATTCCTTGCTACTACTCGTTCTCGTTAAAAACGAGACTCAAAACCATACCATCATTTCCTACCTGATGATGGCAAACTGTATTGCCGAAAGCGCTCGTTTTGAAACATTTGGTGGACTGTTACACCAGTTACACCCCAACACTAAAAAGATGGCCCGAAAATTAGAAAGGATCAACCAAAAACTTTTCCGACAAGAATGGTCTGTACAGTTCAACAAAACCTGTATACTTATATACTTATATATATATATATATATATATATATATATATATATATATATATATATAAGTAAAGAAATAACAAAAGACTTAGAGATTTACCTAATAGTCTATTTCAGGGAGCTTAAACAAATAGTCTAAATCTCCCGACTCATCAGATGCGAATGATGAATTCTTTATTACTTTAAAGGCATTTAAAAAGTTTTTTTTATTTTTTATTTTAAAAAATCTGTTTTCAAATGCCTTTAAAGTAATAAAGAATTCATCATTCGCATCTGATGAGTCAGGAGATTTAGACTATTTGTCCAAGCTCCCTGAAATAGACTATAATGCTAAATCTCTAAGTCTTTTGTTATTTCTTTACTTAAATATTTGCTCTGTGACTCTAACATTAAGAGCACACATTGAGCTCTCAAACTGCGACAGGGTTTTTGAAATAAAACTCTTGTGTCGTAAGGAAGATTTCTTCTCTGGACTTTTGGATTATATATATATAATATATATATATATATATATATATATATATATAATATATATATATATATATATATATATATATATATAAGACAACCGCTGCACCACCTATAGTATATATATATGCATAAGTGTGCGTGCATAAGTGCATCACTTTATGCAGTGAATATTTCCACACACGTAAACACCCCACCACCACCACCACCCACATACACGTGTGATTTTCAAAACGAGCAGCTTGTATTTAAAAACGAAATCAGCATAAAGATGGACTAAATCTATATATTTTTGCGTTCCTTAAAGGTACGACCGTTATCATTTTGCAATACCCTCTGGTTAAAAATGTGACCGTCCAAATCGTCCAAGATGAAATACAAGAACGTAAATCCTGATCATCTGGTGTTGCTTATCCACCGAATTCTTATTTCTTATGAGTGTTGACACCTCAACTAAATAATGGACGTTTTCTTTTTTTATTATGAAGAGAAGAAAAAGGGCATGCCATAAAGAAAAATATATAAGAAATAAAGAGTTGAGGAAGATAAAGGATGTGAATTCGCGGAAGCTATAACGCTAATCTATTTCAATCGAACATAATGAATGAGGAAAATAAGGAAAGAAAAAAGTTAGTTAAATAAAGATTATTATATTTTTTACATATTAGAATATTTTAATAGCTCTTAAGTGAATATATCAAGCGTTGTAATAATTAAAACAGCATACTAATGTATATCCACAGGTCTTGCTACTCAGTCTTAATATTCAAAGAAAGAATGCAATTCAGCGTAAAATCATTTCACACAAAGTTTAATTAAAATCGCGCGGGAGATTATCAAAGTGAAAATAATTAAAAACGATTTTTTTTTAAATTTAAGTTACTTCTCATCAAACACTTAACATTTTCAATTTATCTACATTCTTCTGTCATTCTCATCGATTTGAAATGTTTACGTTCAAATTATCAACATTAAAAATCCTCTTGACTATCTACTACATTAAATACAGATGTTTTCCTTCGTATATTTACATCCGGGCACTTAATCACGATTTCCCATTAGTTAATGAAGCCATTAGAAACGTTCTGCTAATTTCTTATCTTTGGCTTCCAATTTTACACGAACGTCAAGAATGGTCGTGCTTCATAGGTGGCGCTGTTTTCAGTTGATAATCATTCAAGGACTAAATTTTTTAAAAACGGAGTCTCTTTCCTGTATGTCTTCTTTTGTGAGTAAGAAGACAATGGTTACCAATGCAACAAAATGTGTTTTTAAAGACTCGAGAAAAAAAAAGAATAAATAAAAGTGACTTATTATAAAGATAAGATAATAAATGAGTATAGATAAAAGGGTATGAAAACACACAATCCTGTTAAAATGAAAATATTTTATATCATATTCATAGCTAATATTGAACCTATATTTCGATTTTAAAAAATCATCTTCAGAGCTTGTTTTTTTTACTCCGGACTCATCGAGGGAGGAGACGAAAATAATATGAATTCAAAAAGAAAACATTGATGTTGCAAAAAGGTTAGGGGGTAGTTTCAAATATAAGCACATCCGCCACGCGTTTCTCGGTCAGCGACAGTCATGTATATCTTATTGTAACAGTTTTTGAAAAAAGAAGACATATTTCAAATTCGACAATAAACAAATTCTCTTTTTCAAACAGGATGAGTATTAACCCGGCTGCAACGGATTTTTAGAAAATAATTTTTTATTTTATTATATTTATTTTTTTCAAAATAATATATATATGATGGAGAATAAAAAATTATCCGCACTTTCATCATACCGTTTGTCATCCTCCATTCTGTGCATATATATATATATATATATATATATATATATATATATATATATATATATATATATATATATATTGGGGCTAATATTCTTAAATACCTTTAAATTCTGCCGCTAACTACATTAATAATAATAATACAATAAAATAAGCAAATAAAAAAAACAACACTAGTATATATATATATATATATATATATATATATATATATATATATATATATATATATATATATACATATATATATACTAGTGTTCTTTTTTATTTGCTTATTTTATTGCATTATTATTATCATTATTATTATTATTATTATTATTATTTATTATTATTAGCAATTATATGCACCCTCCGGGTGCAAGTATTTAAGTTTTAATATAATAAAATATCATATTAAATTAGAAAGGCTAATGAAACTGAATAAGAATTCAGATAGAAAATATTTGGAACAGAGGGGGTATGATTGAAAAATAGAACAACTTTGAAACTAACTCTTCCATCATTTTCCATTACTCCCGTCTTTCATTGGTAAATTTTCCTTATTTAACTATTTAGTTAAAATAGGAAGTAAAGAATAATATTACAGTTTTTTCTTCATGTTAATGGATTTCTTTTAAGATTTATCCCCGAGATTTTTGATCATATTCATTAAGATAAAACCAAACAATTAGAAATCAATAATACTAAACATATATTTATTAAAATCAAATTTTAAATATCAATATGCAAATTAGCCTTCCCATTTACACTGTAATCCGCTATTTTGTTGTATATATATAAATACAATTGCATGTTATTAGTATGTAGATATGGTCAACAGTCTTAATTATGTAAAACAATTTTATTAATAATTGAGGTTTAAATAAAAATGAAATCATGGAGAATGTTACGTAAATAACAAAGGGAATTGTGACTTGAATAGTAATATAGTTTCGGTTACAGACAGACAAACACACAATCTCCATTATAATAAGATTAATGTAGTTAGTGGCAGAGTTTAAAGGCATTTAAGAAAATTATAGCTAGTATCAAAATTGAGTTTATTAAGGTTAGGATTTTAATATATAATATATGCGAGAGAGGGAGATAGATAGATAGATAAATAGAGAGAGAGAGCGAGATACGAATATGAATCTAAGTATGCGTATATGTATGAATTTTAGACAGACTGAACAAATAAACTCTAGCTTAGGTTTCTGACCTACGAACAAATAAACAACGTAAATAGTGTCACATGGCTCAGTATGTATGTATGTATATATGTGTACTCGTGTGTGTACATAAGTATATTTTTTGTGCGTTTATCCGAACTTATGAGTGACAAAGTATGTGTGATCACGTAAATTGAATTGACAAAATACGGCACAATAAAATCAGACACAGACAAAGAAAATGATGCATTTCTCGAAATTCTTATTCGGTAACTGCATCCTTAAAATAATCACGTAGATACCATTGTTTATTTTCCGTCTCATTGGTCGATTTGAGATTTCTCTCTCAACCCTCTCCCTCCTTCCCTCCCTCCTACCTATCTTTCTCTCTCCCCCCTCCTCTCTCTCTCTCTCTCTCTGTCTGTCTTTCTCTCTACCTCTTCTGTTACTCTCACTATCTCTCCATTTTCAGAATCGTCGTTTCTCCTTATTGGGAATTTATTTCGTTCTCTCTCTCTCTCTCTCTCTCTCTCTCTCTCTCTCTCTCTCTCTCTCTCTCTCTCTCTCTCTCTCTTGTCCTCTCTCTCTATCTTCTGTCCCTGTCACTATCTCTCCATTTTTCAGAATCGTCGTTTCTCCTTATTGAGAATTTATTACGTTATCTCTCTCTCTCTCTCTCTCTCTCTCTCTCTCTCTCTCTCTCTCTCTCTCTCTCTCTCTCTCTTCTCTCCCCTTCCGAATCGTCGTATCGTCTAATATTATCTGTACCCCCCTCTTTCTCCCCTCTCTCTCTCTCTGTCTCTGTCTCTGTTCCCTTCCGAACGTCGTATCTTCTTATATTCTCTGTATTCCCACCCCTCTCTCTCTCTCTCTCTCTCTCTCTCTCTCTCTCTCTCTCTATCTATCTATCTATCTATCTATCTATATATCTATCTATCTTCTGTCCCTGTCACTATCTCTCCATTTTCAGAATCGTCGTTTCTCCTTATTGAGAATTTATTACGTTATCTCTCTCTCTCTCTCTCTCTCTCTCTCTCTCTCTCTCTCTCTCTCTCTCTCTCTCTCTCCCACCCTTCCGAATCGTCGTATCGTCTAATATTATCTGTATTCCCCCCTCTTTCTCCCCCCTCCTCTCTCTGTCTCTGTCTCTGTCTCTCTCTCTCTCCCCTTCCGAAACGTCGTATCCTCTTATATTCTCTGTATTCCCTCCTCTCTCTCTCTATCTCTCCCTCTCTCTCTCTCTCTCTCTCTCTCTCCCCTCTCTCTCTCACAAACGACTCCCTTCTTTTTCTACCCCTTCTATGTGTATTAAACACTTTTTTTCTGTCTTGATATTTCCCATGACTTTCTCTATTATGAATGTATCTTCTTTGTCTTTTTCTGTATACTACACTTCAAAAACTTATATTCTTTATTTTTAATATTATCATCTCTCTCTCTCTCTCTCTCTCTCTCTCTCTCTATATATATATATATATAATATATATATATATATATATATATATTAAGCGTCGATAAATGAATTCACCTCATTTTTGGAACACTTGTTTTTTTCCAATTTCTTAATATATATATATATATATATATATATATATATATATATATATATATATTTGGGAGAATATGTACTTAATTGAAGTCGTACCTAATTTTGAAAATTAATTGATTAATAATTAAGTAATTAGTCGGGAATGCCTATTTAAATGTAAGGCTAAACAAATCGAGAAAAAATCAGTCTCTGTATGTACATTTCGGCCTATTAGGCCTCATCAGCAGAGCTATAGATAGGAAGACCGCCCTGTGCGTGATTCGTGCGGTCTTCCTATCTATAGCTCTGCTGATGAGGTCTAATAGGCCGAAATGTACATACAGAGATTGGTTTTTCTCGATTTGCTTAGCCTAACATTTAAATAGTTATGTGCGCCTAATTAATTAATTATTAATTTATTAGCTTTCAAAATTAGGTACTACTTCAATTAAATATTCTCCCAAAAATTGTCGGCTAAAAAAAGCCATATCATAAACACATCGCTTGTGTATTTACTTCTCATATATATATATATAACCTGAGTCCTTTGTTTATCAAAATTACGTGATTTGACGTTAAATGACCCGCAAAGGATTGATATGCCGTAAAACAAAACAAACAACCGGAACATCTAAATTGTGACTCATGTTACCAAAACCTTTCACTCACCTTCCCATTATTTCATTATTTGACAAGCTCATAATAAATAATAAAAAATTGACCACTTTGGTTTCAAGTTCTCTTAGTGCAACTACCTCACCTGCCTCAAATATGTTCCCATTTGCTGTACTGGATAAAAATCGTTAAAGAAATTAATAAAAAATCTTTTCGAATTGGCCGAACATCATAAGGACAATAAAATAACCATCAAAATGATTATTACACACGTCACATGACACACGAAATAAAATTGTGAAAATAAACGTAAAATTGTAAAAATAAAATCCTACGCTGCTGGTTCACTGATAAAATAGTTGGAAATGAATCAAGACTGAGAAAATATTGGTTGATTCCAAATGAACCAAGAAGAATTTTATTGGAGGTCTTTGAATTGTTCGGGTATTTGTTTTCGCATAATTTTATTTTTTTATTTATTTATTTATTTATTTTATTTTTGCATCGATGAAGTGAACTCTTTATGCCAATAAAATCTGCAGAGATACAAGCAATGAAGGAAATCTTAAGTGCATTGGGGGCTTTAAAATATGGATTTATTAATAAAATCTAAATTATTATTATTATTATTATTATTATTATTATTATTATTATTATTATTATTATTATTATTGTTTTCTCCTTTTGAGTTTTCACATCAGTGTTAGCTGATGGTCTTTCACTGGAGTCTGAGTGACAGCAAGTCTCCTCAGGTCTCCAGGACTCTTCTGGGTATTCTGGCAGATTGCAGCAGTGCAGTGTTCTGAATGGTTTCAATTCTTCCTCTGATTTCCAAACTTTCTAGACCCTTTTCCAATCCTTTTGGGACCGTTCCAAGTGCACCAACTACAATTGGCATCACTTTCACTTTCATATTCCATAACTTTTTCAGTTCTCTGGCAAGGTCCAGATATTTGTCCATTTTTTCATTTTCCTTTAGCTTCACCCTGTGATCTGCTGGCACTGCAAAATCCACCAGTTAACAAGTTCTTTCTTTTTTGTTTATCAACCCTTGGTCCGGTCTTCTTGCTGGGATAAAGTGATCCGTTTTTATTTCAAAGTCCCATAGAATTTTATGCGTTTCGTTCTCAAGAACAGATTCTGGTTTATGCATATACCATTTTGTTGTATGGTCAAAATTTAATTTTTTGCATAATTCCCAGTGGATCACCTTCTATTATTATTATTATTATTATTATTATTATTATTCGCTGAAAAATAGGGAATCAAAGAACAAAAATTTTACAATGAGGTTCAAGTTAGTTTTGTTTGTTTGTTTATTGATTTTAACGGCATATCAACCCGTCTAGGGTTATGTCATGCCTAACGGTTAGGAAGTTATACATATCGTGTATTTATATTTATACTTTTTAGTAATTGGTTTTAACAATGTGTTAACATTATTGGGGATTATGTTGTATGGTATTGATTTTTTCATGTCTATATTCTATGGTATAATTTTATTTCCCTAAAAAAAAAGAGAAAATATCCTCCATGTTGACATTTTCAAACAGATCTTTCATATTGTTTGCTTTAAAATAACGGTTTCTGATCTGAGCAAGAAACCTGCATTCAGAATAAAATCTAATATTTTTAATGCTGATTCTCTGGACGAAAAAGTTGGATTTATTTAGATTATTCATCTAAACAAAGCATAACAATTAATCTCGAGATAATATATATACATGTATGCATATATACATCCATCTAGATAAAAAGATAGATTGATGTATAGATAGATTGATGGTAAGAGATTAACATATATAGTTTTAAAATTATATTCGCTATTTTAGACGTTTAGATCTTCTATTGGTTTTTCCATGTCGGTATTGAATTTGATTGTTAATCATTGTAAACTTAGTCTATAGTGTTCCTTGTAATCTTAGGTAGAAAAGAGTGTAGTATCAGTAGATCTCCTTGTAATCCTAGTCTGTAGTGTTCCTTGTAATCTTATATAGAAAATATTCTATTCAACCCATAGATGGGACCCTAACAGGTACTACCACTCCGGGTCAGAGTGGACCAGCGAGCAATGGTGATGAAGGGGTGCTCCACATTCCCCAAACCTTCAGAACTGGAATCTCACCATCAGATAGAGTTTAACGTCATTCCCAGGACATGTAGACCCTCAGCCACCGCCTTCTAGCACCCATATTATAAGAAGTATTGGGGGTTGCCATAAAGTCAATAGGGTTGGCGCAATCATATAGGTGCAAGGGCTTGACGTGGTCAGATCGATTGATCGGTGGGGGCCTCTCCGACCGCTCGTCTTGCCCAAGAAAAGCCTAAAGTGGAATATTGCAATCATGGACTGCTCAGGGTTCTATCTTTAAGCATCACGGGCCGCCAGCCAGGTGGCCCCATTGGGGGAGTCTTACACCTCTGCAGAGGTGCAGTCGGTGCATTCTAACGCCCCACCGATAGGGCGGTGCTAGTTATTATTATTAACGTACATAACATTTAGACGTAATTAACAATATTATTAATAACATGAATTCGTTATTCAATAGTGTTGACATTTGATATATTTTCTTTCTTTCCGTGTGTCGATTCTTTGTTACGCAAAATGATTATTATGATTGTTTTTTGGGTTTTTTTCAAAGTTTTAAACTCCTAAAACAAAACCATTAACAGCCAATTTTTTCCTTTCTTTTCTCATATATTTCCTTTTATTATTAAGATCGCCTGTCAAAATAAAAAGCAGCTGCAAATATCTTCTAATCTATTATTGCTCTTAACTATCGCAGAATTCTCTTCAATATTATTCCACATATTTCTACGCTCGACCTACTGGGGTGGTTGTTATAGTAGCTTAGTAAAGTCGTTGGGTGGCCTAAAGTATAGTACGCCCTTGAGTATAATACGCAGGGGATTTTTAGGAGGGTGGTAGTTAGTCCAAAGAGTGCTCAATGTATTTAGTAAAATATAGAGCATTAAAAGTTGTACAAAAAGTTCTGCTTTCAATGACGGTAACGGTGCTTAAGGATTTCCTTTTTTATCTTTTCTTTTTCTTTTTACTTGTTCCTTTTTTTTCTTTATTCATTTTTACCGACGTAGCCACTAGAAGATGCCATACTTACATAGGACGTATCAATTCTGACAATCAGAAGCTAAAGTTACAAGAAGTAGTGAGTTAGCTTCACATCAGGTTTTATGTTTAAATCTAGGCTATGATTAATTTTGAGAAGGATCTTACCAAATGAAACCAGCACCCCTGGACACCATTCTTTTATTCCATGTACTATATATATATATATATATATGTGTGTGTGTGTGTGTGTGTGTGTGTGTGTGTGTGTGTGTAAAAATCTAGAGAGAATTACCAGTTACTACTGGGGCCGGGTTAGCACAGTCGGTAGAACTTTCGGCTAGAAACCACAAGGTTCCTAGTTCGATACCGGTCCTCGCCAACTCAGCGTATGAGTAGCACAGGGATCTGTGCGGTAAAATAAGGAGTTGATGGTAGGTGTGGCGCCCCACCTCACATACTCAAATAATCTCCTTGGTCTAGCGCTAGTGAAAAGGGGATAGACTCCCTCGCTGATTGGCTGATACCGACTTCAGGCCGCCCCGACGACTTTACTTACATCTAAAAAAAAAATTTGTCTGAATAAGACAGCAAATAGAAACTCGGACATTGCTTAGAAAATATTTTTCATTTTTAACCTCGTATATAGTACGCACTAGGGATTTTGACCTTTAAATTTTTAGGAAAATAGTGTGGATTATACTCGAGAAGTTACCGTAGTTATTTCTCTTTGTTTTAATTATTTCTCTTTTTTTATATATTGATATATCCGGGTTAAGGGATATATTCTTGGTATATTATCGCAGTAATAGTTGGTGCGTCGAATAGCAATACGTCTTCCGAGCAGGCGTGGTGTAGCCTAGCGAGTAAGATTAGGTTGTAGGTGTAGGTGTAGGTGCCTGTACCAACACAGTGTCGACTATTTATACATGACACTGTCCAATCAGATTATAGTGAGGGGGTACCAAGGTATTTACATATTCATTGAAATCATATATTTATTCATTTTTTTGCACAAGATCCAATCGAATAAGAATAATTTTTAAACAAATCTATTTGAATTATTGATGGTACCCTAAAGTCGGTATCAGCCAAACGACGAGGGAGCCTATCTCCTCTTCAATAGCGCTAGACCAAGGAGATTGTTTTTAGCATTTAAAGTAAAGTGCCACGCCTACCATCAGCTGCTCACTTTACCGCACATATCCCTATATATCTACTCAGTGTATGGGTGGCATACACTGAGTTGATGAGGACGGATATCGAACCAGGAAACTTGTGGTTCCCAGGCGGACTCTCTACCGTTTCCACAGCCAATCTGGGTGTAATAAAATGTAAAATATTCTAAACATAGAATTACATGGCAAAGTTATGGTAAGAAGACAAAGAAAATATTTATCTCCAAACAGAACAATATACGGACCATATGACTTTAAGGCACCCCTTTTGCGATTTCGATTCGTGGGGACGTTTTTTTTTAATGTAAACTAACCCTAACCCCTAACCCTAACCCTACACCCTAACAAACAACCGGATTTTTACGGTGTAAATGAGAAAAGTGTCCCCACGAGTCGAGATCGCGGAAGAGGTGCCTTAAGGTCATATGGTCCCAATATAGAGAATATAGAAAAAAGGCGTTTTAAAATTCATCTTGGCACTCTTCCGTGCCCTAAGGACGATGGCGTAGTGTAAAAAAAAATGACGTAGAGTAAAAAAAAATTATCTGCATCTGCGCAAGTGACTCTGAGGGCAATTCTTGAGTGACATTCTTTGGTGCACTGAATGCACACAAACTGTGATGCTTTCTGGAGCTGTTGTCTTCTCTCCCTCTTTCTGGCTTTCTTTGCTGTCGAGGCTACTCTCCCTTTCGCCTTACTCCTTTTCGTGCCTTGCTTAACGTTAAGGCGCCAGGCCGTTCTATTCTCCTCTCACGTGTTTGTGTCAATATGGGATATCCTCATCACTCTCCTGCAGACATCTTTAAATCGTAGACGTGGTTTGGAAATTAATAAAAAGCTTAATAAACAGAACGACAAAACAAAAAGTAGAAAACCTATGGAATAAGAGTTGTGTATAGTACATTGGATATCGTAACAGCCATTTGAGTAAGACAAAAGAGACATGATGGATACTGCTGGGAAAACAAGGACGAACTCATAAGTGACGTTCTCCAGTGACTACCTACATATTTTACACCAAAGTGAGCCTACAAGCAAATCTTACATTCATCAGTTCTGTGCGGACACTGAATGCAATAATATACACAGTATTAATTCATTATTTAAAAAAATGCGTATTATTTGAATTTTTCAGAATATTATCCTCATCTTTATTGTTATATATACAATGTTTCGATCGACGTAACTCCCGAACTTCTTCAGGTGTCTATTGTCAAACTCGGGACATTTCTCGAACCAGGTAACCTTCTCTTCGAAATCAGTTGGACACATGTCGCAACGGTTATTAGAGTTTAGTTAATACATTTCTAAGTGACAATCATCTATAGGTTGCAGGTTCAATCCGAGCATAGGGTGATAATAACATATACTATTTGACACAGCTTTACACTTATGCCCGGCCATGGTTAACGGAATGAGAACAGTTTACCCTGGTGGATTGAATAAAGGGTTCGGTTCGAAGTTCCACGAAAGCTACCAATTACGACATGAAGGCTCCGGTGTTTGACAAGATGGTTCTCGAGATCGAGAAGGTTCCTGATTTTGACACGAAACACCTGAAGAAGGCCGGAGGGCACATAGGCCAAAACGTTGTGTACATAACAATAAAGATGAGGACAATAGTCCGAAAAATACAAATAATACAAACTATCAAGCTTCATCTTAAAAATGTAGACAAATAAGAAACATAATCCCCAATAATGCTAACACATTTTTAAAACCACTTACTAAAAAGTATAAATATAAATACACGATATGTATAACTTCCTAACCGTTAGGCATGATATAACCCCAGACGGGTTGATATGCCGTTAAAATCAATAAACAAACAAACAACAAATAAGAAAAATGTATAGACATTTATCTGATATATTTTGACTCTATTTGTTTATTCGCAGTCACTTGTATCTTTTTAATTGTTTTCTGAAAGTTTTAAACACATAAGATAAAAACATGAACAGCAAATATTTTTGTAAATATAAATACTAGTAAAAAATAAAAAAAACACCCTCCGGGCGATGTAAGATAGATTTTTGAAACATATTGCCTGAGGAGTGGGAGTAAAACATTCAATGTAAGCGAGTTTGTACCCTACGTAAGTAAAATCATCAAATTCATTAAAGGATTAAAAAATAAAACAATTTGAAATGTAAACTTTAAATATGTATTAAAATAAAACAAACTATATATAGATATATAATACCAGTCATGTATTTATTAAAACTTGTTTTAAAAAACAACGAGGACTGTCTAATGTTGCATGTTCAAATTTTGAGTGTATTTATTCTATGTTATGTCGATTTTGGGTAATGTGACGTAAGCAGTGACGTAAGTTTTGTTACAGACAAAAACCGGAAGCAAATCTCCATTATTAATAGATATGTTTTTCCTATATTTCCTTATTATTATTAAGATCGCTTGTCAGAAAGACAGCTGCAACTATTAGCTGATATATTGCTTGTAACGATCCAAGCATTCTCTTCAATTGTAGCACTAATGGGCTCTAGTAGATTAGATAGCGTAACATCATTTTTCTCTAAAGAAGACATGATCAGATGTTAACTCTATTGAAAACAAGGGAAAACAAAATAAAGCCTTGTTCTTCAGTCGATTATTTTGAAAAGGTTTCGTGAAGATAAGATTCTTCCATCACAAGGAAAATGAAAAACTGCTTCTTCTTAATGAAAATCAAAGTTCTTACCCTTCCATCCAGTATTTCATGTACACCTAGCACAATTGATCTCTACAACATATGTGTACACATTTTCAAATTTCAGGGATTTTTTATTTATTATTATTGAGAAGGAAAACTCACATTATCAAAACACGACAAGTATAATATCGGATATTTATAAACCCGCGACAAAAAGACTTTAAAATAATGACATGTGGGAAAACTCAAGATTTTAGTATTACGTTATAAAATAGAAGAAATTGAGTAGAATTTGGGATGACGTGTGAAAAGCTGACCTGTTGGCTTCTGACCGGTCGGGAAGAGACAAGAGTGAAAGAGAGTGAAAAGTTGGGGAGGTTTAGCTGAGTGTTTGAAGAGACAAAACTGTGATGCTTTCTGGGGCTGCTGTCTTCTCTCCCTATTTCTGGCTCTCTTTGCTGTCGAGGCTACTCTCCTCTTCGCCTCACTCCTCTTAGTGCCGTGCTTAACGTTAATTTACACACATATTTATTTAAACCCTAGATGGGACCCTAACAGGTCTTAACAGTCCAGATTCCTAGTGGATCAATGTGTCATGGCTCCTGTTGAGATTATTTTGTATATATATATATATATATATATATATATATATATCAACCCCTCCGCACGAGCAGGATGTGACACAAGGTCAATTTCTTAAGCGGAGTTCAACGTTTGGATTCAGAGTTTTCCTTCTCCTAGACCGGTTGCGTAACCAAGGTTAAAGAGCCGAGTCTGCCCTACTATTTACCCATAGCTGGAGGGAGAGTAGGATTCATACCTTACCCAACGATATTAGCGCTAAGTGAGATGCAATTACCACGTCCAGGATTTGAACTCAGGGCGACGAGTCCATTTCCCATGACTTTAACCATTACACCACGCGCTTCCTACCACTTCCTAGAGGTGGGTATTTCAAGCACATTATTTTGGATATAAGATGTGCTTGAAATACCCACCTCTATTTATAGACTAGCCAAGGTCACGTGATTGACTCTTGTAACCAATCACTGGCAATACTACTGGCCTGTTAGAATACTTAACCCCCCCCCGTCACATTGGTCATAATTAAAACTGCCCTCTTTGACGACGGACACACATAGGATTGCCGGATCTTTACCAATACTCACGAACGATTTATACGATTACCAGTAACTGAGGAGACTTTAGTAACCAAAGGATTCACATTGTTTACGGACTCTTTATTGTTGCAGTTTTTTGTATATAAGGCATGAGGCAAATCATCATCATCATGTCGCGCAGTTTGCACGGATATCCATGACAATCTCTCGCCAACCTTCCCTATCATTCATCGACTCTGGGAGTTCCTCCGCGCAGCAGCCAGCAGCCAGCATCCATACATAGTTGGTCAATGTAGGTCCTGACTGGGCGGCCCACATTAGCGTGTCCATGTGCTGGCTTCCACAATAGTACGTGTCCTGCATGCCTAGCCCGTCTTACTCGTATGGTTTGTGAGATGGGGGGTAGGTGGCCATACAGTTGCTTTTTTGTGGGGTGCTGCTTCCACGACTTATTCAGGACCGCTCGCAGCATTCTGGTGCAGCTCCCATCTAGCTTATTCTCAAGGCGTTTTGTTAGGGTCCAGGTGGTACAGCCATACAGCAGCACCGACACAACCACAGCCTGGAAGAATCGTCTCTTTAGTTTGTCGGGGAGATCGGATTTCCATATGACTGATAATTTGTTGGTGGCCAACCATGCCTTTCCTATTCGAGTGTTAAATATAGACTCGTTGACTAACACGTGAACTGAGAAAGATTCCCACTGTCCAATCACTAGCAGTGCTGCTGCTGCTGTTGTTGTATTCATACTGGTCTGATTCTTAACCTTGGCTCATTGCTATTTGGATCATCTTGGACGTCGGACTTACAAAGAATACTATAACACCGGATTCTTATTGGCTTGCTTACTTATTTATTACATCTGGAACTAAGGATGCCGACCAGATACTTGTTCCAGAACTAGAGCCTCACTGTCAGATAAAATCTAGTGTACTTCCCCTGACCTATTCTGATATGTATTATTTGAGTGAACTATATATCGAACTAGAGATATTTTCAAAGATTATTACAGAGTAATGTAAAAAGGTTTTTTTTTATACGCAACAGAAAAACTGAATATTTGCAATAGATATTCGTTTTAGAGATGTAACATACTTTTACCGGAAAATATTTTTCATATGCCTTCAGTTCCGCTACTTTTAAATAGGATTTGGCAGAGCAACAGTAGTAGTAGTAATAGTAGTGTATCAACACCTAAAAAAGCTAGACACACAGTCATGCGCTTTACTTCCAGCAGACCATTCTTGTAGCTGTTTATTGGCATTCATATACTGTTTGATTAGCATGACACTTTCTAAAGTTAACAAGCAAACAACGATGTCACAACGACACACACACACACACATTATATGTATATATATATATATATATATATATATATATATATATATACCAACCCCCTCCGCACGAGCAGGATGTGACACAAGATCAATTTCTTAAGCGGAGTTCAACAGGTTTGAATTTAGAGTTTTCCTTCTCCTAGATCGATTGCCTAACCAAGGTTAAAGAGCCAAATCTGCCCTACTATTTATCCATAGCTGGAGGGATAGTAGGATTCATACCTTTCCCAAGGGTATTAGCGCTAAGTGAAATGCGATTACCACATCCAGGATTTGAACTCGGGGCGACGAGTCCATTTCCCATGACTTTAACCATTACACCACACGCTTCCATCTCTCTCTCTCTCTCTCTCTCTCTCTCTCTATATATATATATATATATATATATATATATATATATATATATATATATATATATATATATATATATATATATATATATATATATATATATATATATATATATATATATGCGTGTATGTGTGTGTGTGTGTGTGTGTGTGTGTGTAATATAGTGAAAAATTTGAAAAGACACAGGTTCAAATAAAATGGGTGATATTTATTCAGTCAACGCTGCGGTGTTTCAATCTGTCTAGTAGATCTTCTTCAGGGCTTTTGTTGATATAAGGAAAAGTAAAATTTATCACAGAATGATAAGGAGACTGCGATAGTTTTTGTTGATCAGTTTGTTTAAAAATGTTTTGAATTGAAAATTAGCGCTCTTAGAATAGTTCGAAAATTATGAAACGCTGGAATAATGGTTTTGAAGGATGACATCGAACATTCAGATACATGTTACACACACACACACACACACACACACACATATGTATATATATATATATATGTGTGTGTGTGTGTGTGTGTGAAGAGGGGGTGACTTTATTTAGATATCGAAAGTGCCGCAAATTTGAATGTCGATAAATAAATTAACTTAATAATCCGGGGTTATTAATGACATAAAAGTGCTCAATAGTAAAATCCTATATTCAAAGCCTCCCCAGGTTTTTTTTTTGTGCTGATCATCAGGAGTATCGTAGATAGTCCTGACGATACGAAAGGTGAAACTCAGGTAGGCTCTTTGACTATACCACTTAACTTTAAAAATTAACGTTCGATTCAATGTTTATTTCTATCTTGTCAAATACAGCTTCAATCGTGACACATTTTTAACACACTCCTCGGTCGGTAGAGCGTTCGGCTAAAAACCACAAGGTTCCTAGTTCGATACCGGCCCTCGCCAACTCAGCGTATGAGTAGCACAGGATTCTGTGTGGTAATGTAAGGAGATGATGGTAGGTGTGGCGCTCCTCCTCAGACGCAAAAGCAATCTCCGTCTAGCGCTAGTGAAAAGGGGACAGACTCCCTCGCTGATTGGCTGTTACCGACTTTATGCCACCCCGACGACTTTACTATATATTCATTTTTACTTACATCACAACACCAAAAACTGGTTTAGTTATAGGTTTTTATTTAAGGGCCCTTAGAATCTGTACCAATATATATATATATATATATATTATATATATATATATATATATTGTTTGCTGAAAGAAATGATCGTTCCATTCATTTTTTATTTCAATCTTGTTAAATACAACTTCAATCTCGACAAATTTTTAACACACCTCTCAGTCTATAGAGCGGTCGGCTAGAAACCACAAGGTTCCTAGTTCGATATTGACCCTCGCCAACAGTGTATGAGTAGCACAGGGATCTGTGTGGTCATGTAAGGATCTGATGGTAGGTGTGGTGAAAGAACTTATATATATTTACATATATATATATACATATATATATACATACATATATATATATGTGTGTGTGTGTGTGTGTGTGTGTGTGTGTGTGTGTGTGTGTGTGTATTTAGGCAGCATTTTTTCTTGTAGGCATACATAGTTAAATAATGCAGTTATTTTTTGTCTGCAAGTTTTGTCCTTTGTTTTTTTCGTATTGCCGGATTATTTTTGCAATATCTGGCGAAAATTGGCTGATGTATTTGCCATATGTCATAGACCAAGTACTTTCCGCCCTATCGTGGGCCATCTTCAAGGTATTTGGAAACCGTACAACAATGGGCTATTCCATTTTCTATTTAAATAGGTTGTGTTTATTATTGTTGTAATTGTTATTATTAGTGTTATTATTATTATTGTTTTTATTATCATTTTTAATATTATTATAATTTTATAAATAATTGTTAATAATTTGTTAATATATATATAAATATATATATATTATATATATAATATATTATATATATATATATAATGTATAAAGAGAGAGAGAAAGAGAGAGGGTGGGTAAACAGACAAAGAAACAGAAATATATAGCTGTAATTTACATATACGTATAGATATAAATAGACAAAATCAGGAATACATTATTCATATTTTCTAATTTATTCATAAATAAATAAAAGTTTCCCTGCGATTTCAAGTGACCTACAGGTGACAAGGTAAAACGGTAGAAATGTTAAACGGCCTCACGGAAAAACATCTGGCGTTTTTCCTGGATCGATTTTTTTTTTCCATTTACGTTCATAAGGGACAAATATTACAGAAGAACGAGGACGCGGCTGGGCGGGGGGCGTCCCTCGCAGAATCTGAACCGACTGAATAAAACAAGAATTCTAACAACTACCAGTAGAAAAGGCTTTAATGCTTCCTCATAACGTAGTTGGCAATTCAAGCTAACTATCCTTATATATATATATAATATATATATATATATATATTATTATAATGGAGATTGAGTGTTTTTCTGTCTGTAAACGAAACTATATTCCTACTCAAGTCACAATTCTCTTAGTTATTGACATCTCATTCTCCATGATTTTATTTATATCTAAACCTCAATTATTAATAAAATTGTCTTACATTATTAATACTGTTAACTATGTCTACATATTGACAACATGCAATTATATTTATATATACAACAAATAGCGGTTTTACAGTGTGAACGTGAAGGCTAATTTGCATATTAATATTAAAAAATCAAATTTAATAAATATGTGCTTAGTATTATTGATTTCTAACTGTTTGGTTTTATTTTAATCAATATAAGCAAAAATCTCTTCAAGGAATTTTAAATGAAATCCATTAACAAGATAAAATAACTGTCATTTTATTCTTTACTTCCTCTTTTAACTAAATACTTAAATTAGAAAAAATAACAATGAAAGACGAGAGTGATGGAAGAGTAAGTTTCAGTTGTTCCATTTTTATTATACTCATTCTGTTTCAAATCTTTTATTATACCCCCTCTGTTTCAAATCTTTTTATTTGTATTCTTATTTAGTTTCATTAGCCTTTCTAATTTAATACAATATTTTATTACATTAAAACTTAAATACTTGTACCCGGAGGGTGCATATATTTGCTAGTATATATAATAGTGTGAGATGGTCACTGTTTCAGCTTTTGCTGGAATGGTGTACCAAAGGCAGTATTATTGGTAGAGTGCTCAATATAAAATAGAGCTGTTATATAATATAATAAGATAAATATATACAGGTTTTACATATCTATTTATTAGGTGACAAAGGAACAATCACAACCATATTGGTTTCATGCGATGCAATCATCAGGTGAAGAAACATTTGAAACATCTTCACCTGATGATTGCATCGCATGAAACCAATATGGTTGTGATTGTTCCTTTGTCACCTAATAAATAGATATGTAAAACCTTTATATATTTATCTATTATATTATATTATATTATATTATATATATATATATATTATATATATATATATATATGTGTGTGTGTGTGTGTGTGTGTGTGTGTGTGTGTGTGTGTGTGTGTGTGTGGAATGTTTGTAGAAAAAACAAGATGTTTAATAGTTTCGCTGACAGAAATCTGTTTCGACCATATGAAGCGGTCTTTGTCAAAGCAACTATGTATAAAAGGAAAGATGAAATAAATATATCGTTAATCACGAGGCACAAAACGCTCTCGATAAGTACCGGAATTTTCAAAAAAAACATTTTAAATGCGTATTTTATGTTAAAAATAAAATAAATTTTATTTTTAAAATTAGAAGCATTTTTATAATTAAAAAAAGCTCAACAGAGTTTGAGATAAAAGTGTATATAAATATCAAAAAGTTCAAGAATATGTTCCAGCTACAAAAGCAAGTTTTAAAAATATAATAAGTCCAACAGTACAATTGATGAAGATGGAAAGTTTCAGGAATCTGTAATGATGACAAATTCGTAGTGTCGGGATCCTTATCATATTCGAAATTTTAACATTAACTATTAACATCTTGTTTTTTCTAGAAACTTTCTACACATATTGTCGGATTCATATCCATTTTACCTTTCATACTGTCCACAGAAAAAATAAAATTGGAATTGTTTAAATTATATCAACGGAGGCTCAAATAACACGCTAACAATGGTCTACCCAATATTCGTAGTGTATAAGTGATGAAAGTGTTGTCGTTAGTGTCATCACTAATCAACAATGGGAGTTGATTATTATGTTTTAATTCATAGTGTAAAATTGACGACAAAGATTTGTTGGAAGGCTTGTTGAAGTTCATAGAGTTAATTCGTGCTATTTACGAGGATATTATCATCGACGTAACGAACATAGGTGATCGGGTCTATTTATAATGTTAAATACTTTATTTTCAAGGTGAGCCATGTAGAAATTGCTGAAGATTGGACCCAAAGCCGAACCTATCGAAATACCATCGTATTTTATATACCAATTGCCTTGGTGGTCGTAGAATGGAACTTCAGTTATGCAGCAAAGGAAAATTATTTAAGGATGTTGGTGTTAATTTTAAGTGGTGGATAATATTGTATAGTTAGAATAATTCCTACTAGCAGGACCTGTGGATATACCACAGTATGATAATTTAAATTTAGATGTATTATATGTTTACTTAAGAGCTATTGAAGTAGTTCAGTATGTAAAAAAGTATAATAATTCTTTATTTACCTTTTCTCTGTATGCTTAAAAGGGATGGTGTAATAATATTTACATTGATTTGCCGATAAATTTGGCGGGGGGGCTTTAAATATTACATTATTTCCGACAAATTAAGTGATAAAAACACGACTGCGGAAAATATATAGTTGGAGAAATTTGCCTGATAGAGGGATGGCACTCAGCGTATTTCTTAGGTCTGCAAGAGGTTTGGCAATTATATGGTTACAAGTAATTAATAATAACATCTATTAGCAATTATATCTCTTACTAGGAAATATTGCATTATCCGGTGGCAAGTATTTAAGTTTTAATGTAAAAAATAATTAGATTAGATTTAGTGAGGTAATCGATAATAGAATTTTGAACATAAGGGGTGTATATGAAAATAGAAAATATTAAACTTTCCATCATGCTTTATTATTGCTAAATTTTTCGCTAATTTATACTATTTAGTTAAATTTTAGAAAGTAAATAATAAATGACAGTTATTTCTTCTTGTTAATTGATTTCTTTTAAAAGAACAAATTTTTAAATAACGCGAAGGGATTTTTTTTTGGCTCATATTCTTAAGATAAAACATAGCGTAAACAATATAAAATCAAGGATTACCAAATTATATTGCATAATTCTATTTTCAATTTTTAACAATAAAAATAAATGTTTGTATACCGGCGTATATACGGTGTATATTTCTTCCACTGTAGGACTACAGTGGAGAATATACAACCGTTCTCACTATATATGTGAGACACTCGGAGTGAAAAGGTTGTGAGCTGTTACGTTTAGCGGCAAGCTAGCCGTGCTCTTGTACGCTTATTGTAAGTAACACTTGTTGCATTTTACCCTACCTCGATTTGACTTTTTTTACTGTTGGAATTACATCAAAATAAACTGTAAGTTCTTTTTTGTTTTCTCCATGTTTATTCTAATTTTACGTTTGGGGCATAAAAGAACGTAAGACATTTTGGAATGTTTCATTTTTAAAATTGGGTGAAATAAAATGGGGAGAAATAAGAAATTGCAATTAAGTGGACACAAGATAATCTGGATTTACATCTTTGGATCGGATCTTGAAAATTTGGAGATGTCATATTTTAAGCAGAGGGTGTTTGCAGATTATATAGGCGGAATGATTTTGGGGAACAAGCGTATTAATATTAATTTGGAAAAACTTGGAATTATGATTTTAATTCTGTATTCTTATTTGCCAGAAATACTATTTTCAAATAGTTTTGGGATTTTAAGGAATTTCTTCACAGATTTTAGCCAAATGTTTCGGTAATTTCACTTTAAGATTGTCAAAATTCTAGCAAATAAGGCAATTAGAGTAACTCTTGATTTCGCTTTGGAACTAAACGGTAGCGTATTTTGAAAGTTCCGTGCGAAATAACAGTCTGAAACTTTTTCGAAGCGTATCAAACCCTATTATTATGCATATTTCACCACACAACACCAACGAACACAACACACATATATATATTATATATTATTATATATATATATATTATATATATATATATTGGTCTAGCTGGAAGAATATATAAATGATATTGAAGACTAGCAATATTGTCACCTCCGGATGCAAGTATTTAAACTTGTTTAAT